>JAUMJK010000101.1:600000-1161859 GCA_033558105.1 Coccyzus lansbergi
TCACCTCCCTCTTGCTTTACTGGTACTGTGAGGCCAGATGGGTCTTCCATACCGGTTTAGTTTTCTTCACAGAATATGGAAAAATGGAACTAGAGAAGATAAATAGTTATGAACCTGCCAAAGAAGGATTGTTCCATGGTACAATTGCTGCTGCTTTCTTCTGTGAATTTAACTTTTTAACCACATTTCCTATAATGGACTGGGCACCAAAGGATAGGGATTATTTTGGGGTGCCACAGAGTAAGATGTTTCAAGGTTATTTGTGTTTAATGTTTTTTTTCCTTGATGTCTCTTCAGCTCCCAGATCACAGGGCAGTGTATGAAGCCAGGAAGCCCTGCATCACTCTTCTTCCTGCTGGAGACTGCAGAGCTGACCAAGTAACCACTCAAAGGCAAGAGGCCACACTGTCCACTGGTGGTCCAAATGCCTGAAAGCTCCCTCCTTTTAAGAGCCTGACTCCAGCTGGGTCATCCCCCTGGCATAGGCTTGAGGCTTCACTGAGTGTCAATGATGACTGAGTCACCTTTGGGGAATAAAAGCCGTGAGTAAGAGTCCATGAAGATCCTCAGAGTCCAGTTCTCTAGGCTATGAGTAGGCTACTTTTCCTTGGATTTCATCAGGGATTTGTCTTGATGCCCTCTGGGTCATTTCCTTGGCTTGACTCACTGGCATCAGGACTGTGTCTAGAGGGAAATAGATTCTCTGATATCCTTGCAAATTAATTTAAAAATCATTTCAAATACAGCTGAGAAAGGGGTTTTTTCAGACTTCTGTGAACAGCCACCTTTCAATGCTTGATGATTCTGTCTCCAGAGCTTTTTCCAGAAAATACCTTGAAAATAAGCACTCAGAATCCCATAAAAATGGTTAGCTTGATTAAGAGTGAAATCACAGTTGCTGTTCACAATAAATGATCAATCTATTTATGGAAACATTAGAATTAGCTCTGTTTCAATTTCCAAGACAGAAAAAAAACCAGACTGAAACAGAGAATGGGATTACTTTTCTAACACAGAAATGACAGGAATGGATTTCTTCCCCCTTTCCACATACATGGAGTCTCCCTGGGCGAGTGTGATGTCAATAAAAGAAGAGCCCAACTTACAGATTCAAGTGCAACCAAGCACAAGATTGCTGCAGTCAGGACATTGCCATTTGCTCCAGGATGTGTAGTCTCTGACTTAAGGATGCATATTTTCCTTTAAAGTAATTGCATGCCAGATAATTGTTTGTGTGTGTGTATATATGTGTATGTGGACCAGATGCACAGATTTGTGGACCCCGGAGAATTTCAGGGCCTTCAAAGGATGTGATGTAAAATTCTGTATACTAAATTTATTTCTTCCCATGCAACTGCGTACAATCAGTTCTAATAGGAACTAGACACTTCCTGCACGTCTGTTTTTTAATGGAATCTGCTAAGTTTTATAAGGCCATATTTAGCTGTACATCCTCTCAACTGTTAACAGTATTGTCCTTTTAAGGAAGTCATTAACTGTTTCTAAACACTCTTCCTATAGTGGTATTACAATGCATGCACATTGAAATGTGGATCTCTGTGGGATAAATAGGTCTTCATAGTAAAAGAATCAGGGTGTGTGTATTTAGCTAGAATAAATGAGGTAAACCTCTAAAATGTATGGCACAACTAGCAAATAGCATTTGCTTGTCTACCCTCCAACATCTCCTAACACAAATTTCATGAATTTAAACTATTTCCTTTTCTACAACTGTTCCCGGGACTACTGCTCATGCTGCCCCAAAATGATATTTTCAATTACTTTTTTGTTTCATCTTGAAGGAAAGAAATTATTTTTCATCCTGACTAGTTCAGCATTTGTGCTGAAGCTGTTTTCTTCCTTACATCATTCTGGACTAGCTCCTACATTCCGCCTCATACTGTTCCGTTATGCTTTCCATGTACAAAGTGGAACCATCAACTTTCAGCCTAAAAGATCTGGTTTAAGATGAAGGGGAAATAAAATGAGGAAGATTGTAAGTGAAGCCTCCGTGAAAAAGTTCACTGCACTTCCTCTTTATGAAAACAAACTGGAGACTGCCCCTGGCAAGTATGAGGTTTATTTTAATGTAACTGTGCAGTAAAGAACTTAATCCTTGAACCTGCCACAGTCCTGCTTTGCAAAGTCTGCACAGAGTTTACATGGGACTTCTTATAAATCACAGAGAGCATAAAATAAGCTCTCTGTATTTCCTATGCGATAAAGGTATTTTACTCTGCTAAACTGAAGGTTAGTTTACCTCTTAGACACTTGAATGATCAAATGACAAGAAATTAGAAACTCTCTCCTTTTTTCCGTTTGCCTGCATCCACTTCCTTTGCAAAAACAAATAAAAATCCCTAGGAAATTCTTACTTTTCAATGTATGTATTTTCTTTCTGTGGTTTGCAATTCTTTCTCCCCCTGAGTCTTGTGGAAGTATATGAACAGGTGTCCGAACAATTTCAGGCACTCCAACCTCACAAAAATGTCTCTTTTCTGACTCTGCAGGACTCTGCAGCCCCTGAAGGTAGGTTAGGGGTAACGGGAACTGCATGCAGGCTCATATAATCCACCTATTTTGCCATCTATGTCTACAGGCTTCCACTCTTAGGACAGTAGTAGAGTGGAGATAAAAATAAATCGCAGGAAAATAATGATTCTACCGTATATTTTTGAGAATTTTGATGTTTGAGCTCTTTTCTCCTTTCTGATTCTAGGGAAGGCAAGAATGGATGAGTTCACAGCCTCAGAGCAGTAGTAAAATGCTATGGTATGGACACATAAATAAGACTTGCTGTCCCATCTGGCTGGTGACATGTATCTGAAGAGAAAGAAACAATGAGATGGCTCGGGGGAATGAAAACTTAACAATGTGTGTGCTCAGAACAAGCTAGTAATGAGACTTGGGTAGGTATTCATGTGTGTCTACCTATGGCAGAGATAAAGAAGAGAAACATGAGCAACCACATCAGCTGAGATCAGCCCAACAGGACTATGTTACCCAGCCAGTTCCATAGCCCAGACACATGAACATCTATAGTCATTGCCAGAGTTCCCCATCTGATCCTGGGATTCTGGTGGCATTGTGACTGATAACACTGAAATGCTCTGCCCAGAGGAGGGCATGAGAGAGAGGGAAGGATGTGGTAGGTCTCATCTTTGGTCTGGCAAAAGGGCAACTCATGCACTCTCAGAGTCTGTGAAGCAAAGAGGCTTCTTCTCAAAACTGCAAATCCCCGGAGTCTGATAACTGAGAAAAACCCAGAGCAAAACATGGAGAAACTTCTCAAGGATTTTCCTCTTCATCAGCACTTTTTGGAGGGGTGATGAAGCTCTCAAGGTTGTTAGTCTAACATTTGGCATCCATTTTGAAAATATTTATTTTCAGTGTTCACAAAAACAGGATCATTTTTTCCCCCCTTTCTGAAAGAAAGAAAAATATTGGTTGATGTTTCTAGGAAACCAACAGAGAGTGAGAATGCATACAGAGGTGTATGTGTTGGCTCCACATAAAGCTCTGCCATGCTCAGGTGTTTGTAGGACTTGGGCCTTTAAGAATGAATGTAAGAGAAATTCATTGACCTCAACATACCTCAAAACAAAGATTCCTGGAGGTATGAAATTAATTAAAAAATGAAAATATTTCAATGAAAAGAAAATATTTCAATTTCTATGGAAAGTAACAGAAAAAAAAATCTACTTAAAAAAAATCCCTAACCTACTTTTCTAGAAATAGTCAGAACTTAATTTTTCAAACATTCTTCTTCACTTTGTTTTGCTAGTTGGTCACTACATCCCTCAATGGGGCAAGGAAAATGTCAGGTTGGCAATGTGTGCATCAGGTGCCATATGAGTTATACAGAAGGGCTGTCATCTGCACATTAAGCCTTCAGGTTGATCCCAGAGGCCTCATTTACTGCTTGGACCCTACTGAACAAGACCCCGTGTAAACTCCCTGAGACATGCACATCGAGTTTACTTTAAAGAGCAAAAGTATACAACATGTCATTATTATTATACAATAGGAAATGGATCCAGAGGGTATGGTTTTGATTAAGGATCAGTTTGCCTCCATTATATGCAAGAATAAATGACTACTCTAAGAGTAGAGCAAAGGGGAAATTGGTCTTTAGTGAAGAACTTAAGTCTAAAAACCAAAGCCTGATGTTTGGGCTAAAGGCAAATCCCTGTGTCTTGGAGGTGGTGGAGGAATCACTGTGCACAGACTCTTGGCAGATGCAGAGAGTCAGATTGCCTTGCAAGAGCTCCTTGACCAAAGACCTCTGACAAAACTCCTCAGCAGAGCCCTGGGGAAGCTGCAGGCTTGGTTACAAGAGAGGAAACAAAACATAACTTTTTCCAGTGGAGGAAGGTCAACAAGAGATTTCTGCAATTTGTGTTGGGACCTGCTGTTCCATAGACTCATAAATGATCCAGAAAGGGAGTGGGCAGCAAATTAGGAATATTTTCTGATGACAGCAAGTATTCAGGATAGCAGGTACCCTGCATTCCCCACAGTTATGAAGTTCAGCCTGATGCATAAAACACGAGGGAAACTCCTCAACATGTATCTCCTAGTGGCAATGCAGATCTAGACTGCCAGTGGCATGTCATATATATGACTACACTGTAAATAGATTTATTTCAGTTTCTCTTTTACATACATTTGTGTCTATAAGCCGCAAAAAACAAATGCTTCCTGGGAACTCAGAAGAGTTGTGCCAGATGGGATGACGTTCTTCAGCTTTGAATCAGATCTCGCAGCTAGTGAGAAAGTATGATTAAGAAGCACTAAAGCATCTGGAAGACAGCTGATGATGATGTCCCCCCAAGGGACATAATCAAAATATCCTGAAAGAATATTTTTGTTGCAGAAGCAAGGCCAATATTACACACAGAGAAGAAATTTTTCTTGGGAAAATAAAAAAAGTGCCCTTGTCCAAAAAGTGGTTTTTTTCCTATCCTTTTTAAAATTTAGAAAAAACCATAGAAACAGTAATTCGTCCTTTTTTGGACAATCAAAATAAATGCTTACTAATATCTCCATATTTAGACAGACTAGCATACATGGGAGATATAGTCACTCCTCTGGTATCAAGGGATCCTTTGTTCACAGAAGTTAAAATAGCATTTGACTGACCCTCATGGACACTTCTGCCTTCAAGTGTAACATAGCTGTAATATAAAATTGCAAGTGATTCAAATCCCCTTTGAAATCAATGTTGTCAAGGTCCAGCTGCTTAAAAAGTTGCTGGAGAAGCTGACTCCAGAGGGGTTTGCAGGGTGTTTAGGTGAATGTCAGCCAAATCCCATTGGGCTCATCCCCAGAGATGCACTTCTGGGCTGTGGAGAAGCTTAGATGATGGTCAGTAGCCTTCCAGTGGGACAGCCCCTATTAGGTTTACTTCTTAATTGGACAGAGAGACAGCTGCACATCAAAGCTCCTTTCCATGAAGTATAAGTGACCTACCACTGTTGTCTTTAAGGCCTGAACTTATTTCCTCCCTGGCAGAGCCATAGACAGGGCTCGGCTCTGTCCTTCACAGCCACATGCTACAAGAGACACTGCACAGCTGGGCACATCAGTTTCCAGCACAGCTCAGCCCAAGATGAGAAGCTGAAGGGGAGGATGCTTGAAAGTGTCCTTGGGCAGCCTCTCAGCTGACCCTCACCATCCTGACAGAACTATGTCCTTTCCCACCTGCTCTGTGCCTTGTCTTTTCCCTACGGGATGAAGATATCCCCTCCAAGATGCTCAGTCAATCCACCTTTTGAATCATTTAGCCACCCATTTCATCATCAAATACTGTGACGTATTAGGGGAGAAGTAGTAATCTGAGAGCTCAGTCTGCTCAAATTTCCCTCAAAGGTCTGTAAAAATAAAGATTTTATAGTGCTCAGTTATAGCAAATCCTTCACATCAGGAATAGCACTGGATGGCTTGAGAACTAAGAAAACAAAGCCCTATATTTAAAAAGGAAGCAGAGAGGAAAACAATTGAGGCAATCCCCAGACTATTTCCCTAACCCCCATAAAGTCCAATTCTTCCCTCTTATGGAGAAACGTAACTGGAAAATGGGGTAAAATTTTATATGTAGAGATTTTTCTTTAATAAAGAGCTGATTGAATGGATGATGGAAATTTAATGGATCACAGATCTCATCTGTCTGGGCCTCAGCAAACCAACTAATGGTAGGACACAAGGGGAATCATTTGTTGAAATGGGAAGAGGGAATCTCGATGAGAACACTCAATGAGAAGAACTAGAAATAGTTAATGGAGAAGTTTGAATGGTGAATTAAGAGATTAGACTGAGAACTTTCTTTTTTTCTTAATATCTTCATAAATGGTCCTAATACACAGAAGTAGCTTAAAAATTGTTGTTGTGACATAGAGCTGCGGAACATTGCCAGGTTGGAGTGGGGTACTGTATGGGGAGAACAAGGTGACTCTTCTGAAGGTACCAGAAAGGACTCAAAGAAGTGGCATGAAAAGTGGGAATACATGATTTCAGAGATATCAAATGAGAATTCCTACAATAAGCCAGTAATTAAAAAAAAGAGGGAGGGAAAGATGTAGGTGCTCAGTTATTGTCATGCTCTAACTCACCAGTGCAATGTTATAGAAAGTGCAGGAAGTAGAGAGACAGACATGGGAATTGTCAATACTATTGACACACTGCATCAAAAGAATTGTGGCCAGAAGGCTGAGGGAGGTAGTTCTGCCACTCTGTTCCTCTCTCTTGTGAGACCTCACCTGAAATATTGTGTCCAGTTCTGGAATCCTCAATATAAGAGGGATATGGAGCTGGTGGAAGAGGTCCAGAGTAGGGCTACAAAGATAGCTGGAGCACCTCCCATACAAGGACAAGCTGAGAGAGTTGGTATAAGGCTCCAAGGATATCTTATAGTGACCTTCCAGTACCTGAAAGGGTCTACAGGAGAGCTGAGGAGGGACTGTTTACAAAGGCTTGTAGTGGTAGGACAAGGGGGGATGGCTATAAACTGAAAAGGGATAGATTTAGAATAGACATAAGGAGGAACCTCTTACCCATGAGAGTGGTGAGGCACTGGACCAATTTGCCCAGAGAAATTGTGGTTGCCCCATCCTGGGAGGTATTCAAGACCAAGTTGGATGGGACTTGGAGCAACCTGATCTAGTGGAAGGTGTCCCTTGCTCATGGCAGAGGAGCTGGATCTAGATGATCTTTAAGGTCCCTTCCAAGGCAAACCCTTCTATGATTCTGATTCTTAGTGACCTGGGACCCTCAAGTTACTAGGTAGCAATAGTCTTTGCGTTTTTCCTTCTGTACAGTACCAGCTCTGCAACCAGAGGTGTTGTGCAGAGCTACAGAAATGCTGGCCAGTAGTGTTTTCAGATAGTAATGTTTGACGATGGCATTTAGTCAATCACTGCCTGCCCTATGACAGCAAAATGTTCCTTCTTATTCCCGAATCTGAGCACTGCCTAGTTCTGTTCTATTTCTAGGGTATTGTTCTCAAGTTCTTTAACATTTCCAAGGATGAAACCAATGAATTAAAATGGCTTTTAAAAGACATTTTTTCAGCGTGATAGTTTTCCAATATGTCTTGTGGGCAGCAGTTGCTATTACCAGCCTCTTGAGCCTGCCTCACTGGGATTCATTTTCCCTTCATGGCAGTACTGAGTTAATACAATCTTGCCATTACCTGTGGTGTTTCCAAGGTGAGTCAAGTCATTTTGGTGGGATGTCAGAAGTAGGCATGCTTGGCTTCAGCAATTTCTGGCACATGACAAATACCACATTCTGACTTGCCAACAGCAATTAGCTCTGCAGTGTGAAGTTAGCCTCCATAACAGGGTAAGGAATTGCAAGAGCTGCAATCCAAAATTTTGGGTAGTCAGAGTGATCTGAGATCCCATACTGTGAAGACTGGGCGAGATATCTGTATGTGAAGCTGCATGACTCACTGCTTCAGTCTCTCTTCCTGTCCTTGTGCAGCTGTGCTGAAGTCAAGTTCATTCCATGTGGCTCCAGCTACTAGAAGTTTCAGGATTTTTGCTTGAAAAAACAGTTACCAGGGTGCAATGGAAATGTGATCACAAGAAGTTCAGACTTGGTAGCTTTCCTACTTAGTTAATAAGCCTATTTATTTAGCCTTAGCAATTTCCTGTGGTCTATAGTGTATTTCCAGAGAGGAAACTCAAGTGCTGTAGTACAACTGCTGTCTCTAAGTACCACCAAAGAAAGACAATATACAAACCACTTTCATTTGTTTCACAATTCGGAAGTAATCACCCTCCTTTGTAGTCATGTGCCTTTTACTCAGAGTTCTCTGTGTACTTCCCCTTAACACAAAGTCACTTTCTGTTGCTAAAATTAACCCTTCCTAGATACTGATGTCACACCAGAAGAGATCATAACACCACTGACTCAGTGCCGCCCCCATACATAGCTCTCCCCAGTCAACACTTGTCCAGAAGGAGTCAAATCTGCCCCGGGTGCAAACTGTCCCAGCACACAGTCCATTCCCCAGCACCCTTCACATGGCTTCCAATTACCTGCTCTGACTTCAACTCTGTAGCGTTGCACTTGGACTGTCTTATTCCACCTAGAGATACCCAAAAGAAGAATTGACTCAGCCTGTCCAGCCCAGCCAGGTGTAGGACTGATAGCCTCTTGATTTCCAACCATGAGTTAAATTCTTCCCATCTGGCTCTACAGTGACAGTTATTAAAAAAAAATAACAAACTCTTAGAACTGTGTAGCATCCTGTTGCTGTCCAAACCAATCCACTTACAAAGAAAAGCATCATCACTCAGCACTACAAAAATAAATAGACTATGAAAATTAAGTGGGGTATATTAAGACTGGTTGCCAGCTCAAGGCAGCTCATGCTATGCCATCGGACCCTCTCAGAGTTCATCCCTATAACAACAATTAAATCAGTTGTCAGTAATCAAGTGAAAGATGGCTGTGGGTCCAAGTTAAAACAGAGGAAAGAAAATCACAGCAACAAGGGAAAATAAATCTGAGATAATACCCATCACAGCAAATAGCAAGAATCCTGGCTCCTCTTTTCAACACCTTTAACTGTTACTAATTTTCTATGTGAACGTTACAGGTGTGTGCGCAGCATGCATGAAACAGTTGTAATCCAAGTTCTTGCGGAAGGTTTATGCTGTTATTTCAGGGATCAGTGAAAGTAACTCAAAATGCTGTGCTGTCTTCCCATGCTGCTGGCCCAGCGTGAGCCTACGCCCTCCAAAGTACTGAGTGGTTTGGCATGGGTACGTCTGGGAAGGGATCTGGAAAATATGTTCACAAAGATGTTATTTAAGGGACAGAAATTCTAACCAGCAAATCAGTGGTCAGATTTTATTGTAATGTGCATTTATTGTTTCCCCAGAAAATTGACTGATTAACCGTTCTTCTTATAGCCCTAGCGACTGAAAGTATTTGTACTGCTCAGGTTATTCACAGTGACTCCGAAACCAATATACAATGTGCATTTCTGGCCAAAGCTCTTCACCAAGTACTTTGCCAATGTAGGTTTTGGAGTGAAACTATCTCCCCATCCTTCTTTTGGAAAGGCTATCTTGTAAGTCCTCAAAATCCCATATCCCCCCGGCTTGTTCCCACGCTGTCTCTGCACATGCTGCCACCAGGACTGGTGCCTTACTCATGACAGAGTGTGCTGACAGGCCACCAGTGGGGACAAGCTCAGCAGTTCCCAACTGATGGGGAAAATACTGCCCATGTTCAAGCAGATGAGGCCAGCCCCAGCCTTACCCACACCATTATGAACAAACAAGACGCCTCATTCAGGTTTGTTAGCAGTGGGAGTAGAAGTGGTTTAGCCACATTGAAACTTCAAGGGGCTGGTGAGAATGGCACCGGGCAGCCACAGACAGCATGTGTTTGCCTGTGGTGGCTGACACATCTCAAAGATGGGGACAAGAAAGCACAACAGTGGCCTAGAAATCGGGAAAATATTGACAGATGGATGGACTTTAATTTGTGTAGGAAAACTCTTATGTTGCTGTATTAAGGATGATTGTGTATTTTTCACGCTGTTCCAGTCAGTCTGAGGTAATTTCATTGGAAAGTGCCTGTTTTCTCACTTTTTTTTCAGGGGATTTCTTTGAAGCACGGAGTGGGGGTAATTTTTAACTGTCTTTTTAGGGCTTCCCAAAGGGAGGTCCACGGGCTGAGAGTCCAAAGGCTGCTGCGTGGTGCTGTACAGATGTTGCTTTATACACATGTGGTCTTAGCAATGCTATCCTACCATGTGCAACAGAGCAGGCAGTCTTTCATCTGCCCTTTCCAAGCCATCACAGCATTTCAGTTTTGCTTTTAGCCAAGGAAAATAGTGGAATAGTTTCTCCCGGGAGCAGCTGGTGGGCTTGAAGATGGGCAACAGATCTAAACCTAAAGCTTCATTCAGTGCAGAAGTCAATCCAAATGGAAAGTGGCACTAGAGGAAACTCACCCTGTAACTACCATTGATGTCTCCTTTTCCTCCCAGGCTAAGGATTTGTATTTAGGTTAACGTTACATTTATAACTGGCTTGATTTAACAAGGATGGCAGGGGAGGGAAAAGTTGTCAGAAATTGTTTCCCCATCCTTTTTTATTTAAATCAGTCTAACTCTGGAGGAAACTGTTTTACACAGAAAAAATAATCTCCAGTGAAACTTGGAGATCCATCTAGTCCCAGTTTCACACTGGTTTCTGGAGCAGTAATTCATATACTTAAAAATACAGCTGTAAATGCAGAAAATCTGGTTCTGGAAAACTTCATCTAATGTATGTCATGAACAGAATATTTGCATTAGGAATGCAGAATATATAAGATTGTCAGGCCAATATTAATGCCCAGAATGCTAAAAGGTGGCTAACTGTTTCCATTTCATGCAACGGAGAAACTGACCAGTGATTGCTACCAGTTTCCTCATGCTTAGGTTTGAAATCATCTCCTCTCTGCTTGCAAATGCCTTGGGAGACATTACTTAAGAAGAGAAGGCGTGAAGCAAAACCTGTCTTCTAAGACGTTAGCACATATTGACTCCAGAAGAGAAACTACAATGACAATTAGATTTGGTCATTGACAATGGAGCAGCTAATCACCACAGCTAAAATCAGATTATCCAAAATGAAAGTCTGTTGCCTGGATGCAGCCGCATTTTAGATGCTCTTGTTCTAAGTGTACCAAGAGGAATTGCAATCCCATTATCCAAACAAGGACCAAAAGCCCAAATTAAATACCAGACAGATTAAACAGTGGCTTCCTGCAACCCTTCTGCCACACATACCCATCTCTCTGCTCAACCAAGAGCGGAGCCTTGCTACTCCTTGAGCACCTCCTGCCGGATGCTGCCTTTGGCTCTCTACCAGCAGGGCCTAAATCAATTCACAGCACCCAACCTTCAGTTCCAGTTTGGAAGACTACATAGATGTAAACTGTAAAGTTTCAGTATCTTGTCCCGTTGGTCTCTGGAGTTTTTCCAGTCTTTGTGTTCACACATTCGTTGCAGGGTTACACTTAAATTTGGCAACTATTTTTATCCTCTGCTGGATGCCCAACCAAGCAAAAGTCAGAGGCAGTGCAATATCATGCTGTCAAATATTTAGACTCTGGTATTTTTGCAGATTTACTAATATTCAAGCAAAGTTTGCAGAAGGGTTTAACTGAAAGGTCAATGAAAGAATATCTGCATATTGTAGAGCTGATAATCGGGAAAGGTGTAATTTGTTTAAATTTAGGAAAAAGCCAAAGTAAACTCTTTAAAGAAATCACTCATGTATTTGAGGATAGCAGTGGGGTAATAAAAGTAGAAATTATGTGCATACGGCTTGTTGTGGTACAGAAACTTAACCTCAATATATTGATTGAGGCAGTTCTTGTCCCTGAATTAATATATGCCTATGAGTGAGTATTTGTTTTAAGAAAGTTAAATAGAAAGGCCATGAATAAATATAAAGGCTGAGATGAAATAGCCATCTGGACTACATTAGACCAAAATGCATAATTGAAGCAAAGAGAGTATACATCCTTTGATCCAGTCACGCACAAGTGAAACAAAAGTAAATGGGCAATTCCTCTTATCTAATCACTAGAGAAGAGTTTGCAGCACATGTGAACAAGAAGGACTGCTGAAGGGCTGCAGCTGAGGCCATCTTTGCAGTGCAAGGACCTCAAAAGTATCAGCTGCAGGTGTGTCATGTTGGTTGCTATGTCAGGGTCAGGACTTCAGCATAAGCCCTAGCTGGGCTTATGTTATAACTGTGAAAGCCACACCTCCAGCCTCAGCATCTCTGCTTTTGCCATGGGATCTGCAGCAGAGCTTTATGGCAAACTTGAGCTTGGCTCTTTGTGAATCTGGAAGAGAAAGAGTATCTTGATGGTGCCCTGCTCTGCCACAGTGGGACATCCACACAGCAAACCAGAGTGGGCAGCCAACCAGAAAAACTCTGGTCCCTTTTAATCTAGATTGGTTTTGCGAGCAATGGCTCAGAGTGGGGACCTGTATTGTCCTCCCTCTGCCTGGAAGTATCCTCCAGGTGAGGACTTGGGGATGTGATTGTCACAAAATTCTAATGGGAGTGAGAGCCCCTACTTGAGCAACAAAGCTGGTGAAGGGCCTGGAGAACAGACCCTATGAGGAGCGGCTGAGAGAGCTGGGGTTGTTTAGCCTGGAGAAGAGGAGGCTGAGAGGAGACCTCATTACTCTCTACATCTACCTGAAAGGAGGTTGTAGAGAGGAGGGAGCTGGCCCCTTCTCCCAAGTGACAGGGGACAGGACAAGAGGGAATGGCCTCAAGCTCTGCCAGGGGAGATTTAGTCTAGAGATTAAGGAGGAAGTTTTTCACACAGAGGGTCATTGGGCATTGGAACAGGCTGCCCAGGGAGGTGGTGGAGTCACCTTCCCTGGAGGTGTTTAAGGCACAGGGGGATGAGGTCTTAAGGTACATGGTTTAGTGTTTGATAGGAATGGTTGGACTTGATGATCCGATGGGTCTCTTCCATCCTGGTTGTTCTATGATTCTATGATTCTACTTAAGAGCCTGAATTCTGCTTCAGTCTTTGAACCCAGGGCTATCTTGGGGCTAGCTCTGGTCTTTGGGTTGTACAGCCATACTTAACACTAAGGTGAAAGAGCAGTCGGAGTCTTCTGAACAGGTTTTGTAACCTGCTCTTGAAATGCCAGCTAGCTCCTGAATGAGATAAAAACTAATCAGAAACTGCCCTCAGCAAGCTTTGGTTTCCTGAGCGCTGCCACCTTCTTGCTCAAGCAATATGCTGTCTATCATCAAATCACAGCTATGCCTCTTGGCCCCTTGGTCTCCTTGTTGAAGATGTAATATTGGTCAGATCTGCAAACAGCCCTGGTCCTAGATCTAGTGGGTAAACCAAGGAACATCAGAAACCTCCCTCTGATGTAGATGCCTTGGCTCACATTCATGTTGCTACCCTAGCAGACCACTAAACTTTTTCAATGGAGCTGCACTGATGTCAGAAGAGCTTCCCTGGCTGAATAAAGGTATTCCTGGAGAGGCACCTTCAGATCATATTTCTCCTCCAGCTTTCCAGCTGAGCTCCTCATATCTGTGGTTGTTTTGAAAATGGCACCCTAGCCCCTACATGCATCCTAAGATGCTCTGCTGCAATAGAACCTCAAGCGTTGACCTATTGAAGTCTGATAAAATGCTGATAAAAAAATCACCAACATTCTGTGATCATCCCATCTCAAACAGGGTTCATGAAACCTGTAGGTGTGATTCTACCAGCATGGTAAGATCCCCGTGCTAAGGGACAAAGACATTTGGCTGTGTAGGAGTGCTGCTGAATAAGCTGTGGGGGCACGGAACACACAAACAATTTCTGATAAGTTTTTAACTCACTCAGGAGCTGGCAGGGATTTGAGCAGCTGGTTCAACCACAGTGGACCAAACCATCTCCTAGCAGAGCCCTGGTTGGAAAGGGAGAAGAATTCTGTTGAATCTAAGGAAATAATTTTTCAAGATCCCACTGTCAACTGCCAGCTTCTTGAATAGCTTTTTTATTTCTCCCATGGTCCTCAGTTCTGTGTCTGTGGTTTGATCCTGTGTTAAATGCGACAGGTTTGGGAACAGACAGAATGTAAAGTCAGCTCTTCTGTGCCGAGGGCAACAGGCTGGATAATAACTTTGAAACAACTCTGTGGCCAACAGCCTAATATTATCTAATAATTTTTCTTCATTATTTTCCCAGCTCACAGAGGAAGGGAGATGATTTGCAAATGTTCATATATATGTATAAATATGCACACACTCATCTTTGTATCCATTTTCTGACATTAAATATTCACTTGGAGAGTTTTTCCATCATTTCCCAAGCTTGAGTAGAAATTTTTTAGAACAGTTTGTCTGACTAACATTATGTAGGTCATTTCATAGTTTTTTATGGGACAGAGATGAAAACTCCAGAAAAATAGGATACCAGAGCCTGCTGATTTTGGGAGAGAGTGGGAAGCTTTTGAAAGTTCAGTTTTCAAATCCTTGAAAAATTCTTCACTGAGTGACTTCTAGACTGAGACAGAGCCATTTTAACAAGCTCTGTCATGCAGTGGCCAAGCTGGCTGGCTAACTGAGAGGTGAGTCTGAAATGCCTCCTACTAAAAAATTGTATGATGAATTCTGTGACATTCTTGTCATGATGAGTGTTCTTTACTGATAACTATCTGTTGAGTGAAGGTGGATCCTTCCTTCCAGTTAGTTAGGCAAGTCTGTATGCCAGGCCCTTATATCCAGAGCAAAGACACAGCAATACAAGTAAGGCAGATGAAGAAATATACTATGCAGCTCTGAGTCCTCACGTCTCCTTTATTTAAATCCAGCCTCCAAGCTGGAAAACTACTTGAAACAAGTTTTCCATCATGGGCTGTATCCGCCACTCATCTGTACATCCACTCATTGGAGGATGTCTTCCCTTTGCATTCAACAGTTTGGAAGAACATTTCAGGATTTTTTGCTATTTGCACTTCACCATATTAAATGAGTAAAACTTGCAGGAGAGCTCAGAGGGAAAGAACATATCCCATATCTTGGGTACTCATTTTTTCCTCGCACAACCTAGCCACCTTTCTGCACTGTCCATCTGCCAAGAAAATTCAACACCTCAGAGACAAATGGCAATGGGAAAGATTTTACAGGATAAATGGTGAATTGTCAGAGCAAATACCATATTCGTATTTGTCAGGAACAAAAAGTACAGTTTACAGCCACATGTAGCTGAATATAAATCAGTTTGCACAGCTGGAGTTAACCTTTATCCCTGCTGGGGAGGAAGAGATTTAGCTTAAACGGGAAATCCCTGGTCAGATTTCTCCAGCTGTAGCCCAACACAGTCCTGTACCGTCCCTCTCGGTCATACCCCTGCAACCTGCCATCAGCTACCTCTGTAACTGAGAGTTTTGTGATGAAAACACCATACTCTAGGACCAGAGGAACGAAATACAGTTGAGGATTTGTCCACCACTTTGTTCTTCAGATCTGAATTCAAGCTCACCTGCCATTGCAAACCTACCAGGAAAGCCCTCTATGCTCTTACTTATTCAGACTCCATCACAGTTCTGTGAGATACAAAAATATTGTCTGAAAATTAGGTCAGGGTGACCCATTTGAAACAGGAAGGGTAAAGTCAGAGGGTGAGGCAGATCTTTACAAGGATAAACAAAAACAATTGCTACCTTTTGTCCCATTTCTGAGTCAGTCAGTCAAGGTCTGTAGTTTCACATCTGGAGATGTCGCTTAAAGTTCCTGTTTTGTCCCAGCTGTTCACATA
The DNA here is from genome assembly GCA_033558105.1 of Coccyzus lansbergi. Taxonomy (NCBI): domain Eukaryota; kingdom Metazoa; phylum Chordata; class Aves; order Cuculiformes; family Coccyzidae; genus Coccyzus; species Coccyzus lansbergi. The sequence goes on from JAUMJK010000101.1 coordinate 615,808, forward strand.
TGCATTTCTGCTGCAGTTGGTATCCTCTTTGGTTGCTCTTAGCTGTACTTACCCAGCACTCACAGAATCAATGCCCATTCCTGGAGGGTAGCTGGCTCTACGCTTGGTGGATACTAGTCCCTCTTTCTTTCCTGCAGCCTCCAGCAGGTCTGGACAGTAACTCAAGCCTGGGTTGGTCTCCCTGGTAGGATTTCCCATCACTGATGTGGTGCTGCGTGTGCTGGGCTGGGGAAAGTGCATCTGCCTGTGACAGCAGCTGAGTGCACCACTCACTGACACCCTCCCCTTGCAGGGAAACCAAGGGGAGCCCAAGAGCCTCTCAGATGAGGTCCAGGCTCTGCAGCTTCTTTCACCACTTGGAGAGAACCAGATGGAGACACTCAGGGCACACTGTGAGAGCAGATTAGCTGATGTGGACTCACTAGCGAGCAAATACAGGCTGCCAGAGGAAAGATTAGGGGATAGAAAAGGGGGAATGCCATATGTATGGGATTTGTCCTTGTTCCACCTTCCTGAGCCTGTTGCCCAAGTGGAGTTGGAAGGCTTTGTAGTTATGCAGGGCCATCAGCTGAGAACAGGAGCAGCAGCTGGGCCACGCACTGGCACACACCAGTCTTGGACTGGATCGAGAAGGCGGTGGTCACTCTGCAAGAAAAAAGGCTTTATGTGGCTGTAGGCTGGGGGACCTGAATTTGTTATCTCTGTTGAGATGGTAGGTTTGATTTTACAGGAGATACTGAGCTATGATACTAATTGAGTGCCACAAGGGCCACGTGCTAGCCTCACACTGAGCCACTCCACCCACCAAGTGAGAAATTAGGGTTTAAAAGAGTTGGGTACACAGACTGTCTCCTGTACGAGGCAACATTCTAGCGCATTGTTTAAATCAAACCTAGTAACTCATGGATGTAAATAGGTAACCTGAGTAACTTGACCTTAGAATCACTTAAATGGATATATGGATCCATCTCTAGGAAAACTCCCGCAGCTTTGGTGGCCTTGTCCTGGTCACTGAAAGTATAATATACACAGTTCCTGGAGGGATTAAGGAGCCCTGGATTTGGCAGGGGAGCTGGCAGGCAGGTGTTTTGTCCTCAGTCCTAAGCAAGCCAGTAAATACAGGAAGGCAAAGTTAAGTTTTCCACATGAGAAAAGAAAAAAAAAAAAAGATAAAAAGTTAGCTTGCACTTGTGAGTTTTATATTGAGATGCACATGTTGGGAGCCATGAAACCAACACATCACTAAGAAAGCAGAACCCAAAAAGGGCTCATTTGCTGACAGGCTCAGTCTCCTGTGGCTGTTGAACTCAAGACCTACAGGGGAATACAATAATTCATACTGTACAAAGAAACACTGGGCTTTGTCACAGCCTGCCATGGGAACAGAGATGCCTACAGATCTGAGGGTGTAGCTCTGATCAACGGGCAAGACAAGAAAGGCGGGAAAACTTCCCTGGGGGAACCAAAAGCAAACCAACTCCTCAACCTTCAAAGGCAGCTTAGTAAGAGAAACAGATCCCACAAGCTGATTTCTGTAGGCACTGCTTATCATTTCAAGTGCTGGAGGATTCACACTTTACAGGCTTACTTCCTTCACAGTGCTCACACAACATCCATCTAATAAAATTTCCCCCTTTTCCTAAGTGTCAGTCATTATCCTTCAGCCTCCCACATCTTATCCAGATCATAGATGCTGTTTGTGGGCTCTTCTGCTGAGTCACTCATTCCCTTGTAACATCAGAACAATCAATAATAATTGCAAGTCATTCCCAGGGTTTGTTTTCACAGTTCTGTCAGGTTTTTTAGAACTCTCTATAAAACACAGGAGAAGTAATTGGTCCTGACCCCTGGGCAGCTATACCAGTAGCTCATGGTGAGGGAGCTGTTAACTGCAACCTGTATATGCTGTTCTTAGAATCATAGAATCATAGAATCATAGAACAACCAGGTTGGAAGAGACCCATCGGATCATCGAGTCAAACCACTCCTATCAAACACTAAACCAAGTCCCTCAAGACCTCATCCCCCTGTGCCTTAAACACCTCCAGGGAAGGTGAATCAAACACCTCCCTGGGCAGATTATTCCAATGCCCAATGACCCTTTCTGTGAAAAACTTCCTCCTAATCTCTAACCTAAATCTCCCCTGGCAGAGCTTGAGGCCATTTCCTCTTGTCCTGTCCCCTGTCACCTGGGAGAAGAGGCCAGCTCTCTCCTCTCTACAACCTCCTTTCAGGTAGTTGTAGAGAGTAATGAGGTCTCGTGTCAGCCTCCTCTTCTCCAGCCTAAACAACCCCAGCTCTTTCAGCCGCTCCTCATAGGGTCTGTTCTCCAGCCCCTTCACCAGCCTCGTCGCTCTTCTCTGGACTTGCTCCAGGGCCTCAACATCCTTCTTGTTGTGAGGGACCCAGAACAGGACACAGGATTCAAGGAGCGGCCTCACCAGTGCTGAGTACAGAGGGAGAATCACCTCCCTGGACCTGCTGGTCGTACCATTTCTGATACAAGCCAGGATGCCATTGGCCTTCTTGGCCACCTGGGCACACTGTTGGCAGTGTTTCCTCTGTCCTTCCATCTGGCAGTGTTTCCTCTGTCCTTCCATCTGCTCAGGTCTGTGTCTGTCTGTCCTGCCACAGTCTGTCCACTCACTATCTGTGGCTTTAAGGCAGCCAGTGGGCTGGCAGATGTGGTATGTGAAACCAGGCCAAAATCCTGCTCTTCACCCTTTCACATGCATCCCTGTGCGCTCCCACAAACAAAACAGGAGTAAACACAAACAGTAAATGAACCCTCATCATTTAAGGCTAGTTTTTATCATGTAGCATCCCTGCCAGATTCCCTCTTTTCAAAACACCCATGAGAGAGTGCCCAGCTCTGTATGTCTGTAAGTCACCTTTCCGTTAGAGAAAGTAGAAATCCCCCTGCTTTTTATATTACGTGTAGAAACAGGTGGAGTAGACTGGGTCCTTGGTGGAAGTAAAAAAACAGCTCAAGAAAAATATTAACATTTGGGGTTATTTTACACAACCTTCTAAGAATTATACTTCTGACAAAAGAGAAATTGTCCAGAAATGCCCTATATTACCATGTATGTTGTAAATTACCTGTTTTCTGTTTATCTGTCTTTGGTCCCTACCTATCAACTGTATTACCTTATGCAACAACAAAGTGTTTTCTAAATAAAGCTCCAAGCCCAAAGACCCCACGCTAGGTAAATAAACTGAAGTAAACAAGCAAGCGGCTATGTGGAGCTAATTATATATCTGCCAGCAGCCTTGCTTTAAGCACCTTACAGATGAACATTTTAATTACTTAATGTGCTCTATTGTTCTTGAATTAGATATGAGAAAAATAACATTGACCCAATCCTTTTTTTATTTTTACTCACTGGAGTTGGAAGGCAAGTGGCTTTGTAAGGGGATTATGTGTGTGTTAATCCTCCTTAGCAATGGTAAAGTTCTCTGCTTCCTAGTGAGATGGTTTAACCCTCTTCTAACAGCTGCAGCTAGTTCCTAACGAAAGAAGCTGGGGAATGTGAATGGGATCTTGGGAGAGCTGAGAGAAGAAAGAAAGGTTTGTCTCTTATCTTTTCCTACGATGAATATTGCTTATCATACTAGCAGGAAAACAGCCTCAAATTTAGTGGGTCCTGTAAGGATGCAGGTGAACAATGCTTTCATTCTGGCATGAACCCATTCATTTCTTTTTTGTCACAGTAATGGGCTCAGAGTATAAGCAACATCCTTAAAGTACACGGTGTCATCAGGAAGGGAGGGGGCCTGAAATATTTCCCATCCTGCCAGATGGGGATTATCCATCACTGCAGTACAGTGTTTCTGAATTTGGGAAACAGCATCACACAGTGAAGACCAACAGGGAAAAGGAGAGATGGTTCATGAAGCAACATGGAACAAGGGGCCTGGACTCATCCCTCTTAATTTAGGCATTTCCAGGAGGTTCTGCTTTGGTGTAGCTACAGGCCTGCTGCTGGCAGTGGAGTCTCCTTCAGAGGTCACCTGTGATTCCAGAAGGTGATCAAGCCAGCTACAACCTGCCTTGCCCTTTGAAGGTGCCTGCTTAATACTATTGACTCGCAAGGAATTCTACAGGGACTGTGCACCTAATTTAGGCTCTTCTGTCAGTTGTCCCAAGTAGAGACAAATGCAGGAGTGTCGTCTTGCTGCTGGAAGGGAAGAGGCTGCCTGCTGCATGAGGGAAAGTGATACAGCTGCTGAGGGAGAGGGATAAAAAAAATAACTGAGTGAAACAGCACAGAGGCTGAATCAGACTGTCACTGGGACACATCTGTCACCCACTGAAAGCTGAAGCCTTGTGGGATCACATTAGATGGAAGAACAGAGATGAGCCAGGAGCCCAGCTCAGAAACAAAAGCCATACTTAGGTTTCTTTTTCTTTTCGGTTTGAAAACGTTGGCATCCTACTATCAAGTACAAAAAGTAATTAATTCTTGATGAAAGATATCTGACATGTCAAGGCAGAAGAGCGGGGCTGATGGAAGCAAATACCAGAGCCTGGACAGGTTTGTGAACTATATTTAAAGAGCAGAAATTGAAACTTTTTCGCTTGGTACAAACTCAGTTGGGTCATGACTTCCTTTAATCTTGCTATAACAAAACAGGGAAAACAGCAGGATGCAAAGGAGATCAGCTCACCCAGCAATTCTGATCAATGCCCGACCAGAACCATATGGGCCTTAAGGTCCTGGTATTAAGTGTCAGGACTGTGCCAAATCACTCCTACAAATTACAGAGTTTCCTCACGCAGGTGCAAGAAAGCAATGCACGCCTGGGCACACAGGCCCACAGTGAATAGGTTTCTCTGAAGCAATGTGGAGGTGCTCATCAAAAAAAAAATATATAAAAAGTATAACTTTATATGGTGGCCAAACCCCTACCTTATCCAAGCTCTGAGCTCTGCACACAACCAAGATCTTCACAGAGGCAATTGATGATTCAGTGCTTTGGTGCTCCAAGTGATTTATAGCAGTGTATTTTTGAATCAGAAAAAAACCAAAATCAGTCCTTGGAAATACCATGGTTATTTGGCATGAAGTCATAGACCGTACCAATTTTAACATGGCACATGAAAAGTACTCACAGCCACCTCCTCGACCAAGCTAACAACAGCCAAATTTGGAAGATTTGCTGTGGAGAGAGACACAGGAGGACTGTGCCATCAGCTAATCACAGTAGCTTTCCTCAGAAAGACCCGCTGGAAACTTGCTAGGAGTGAAATGGTCATGTAAGCAAGAAGCAATAGTCATTGTGGAGGGTCAAAATATGCACAACCTTGCAGTAAAGTGAAAGACCAAATTGAGTCTGGCCCATGAGAAACAGACACACCTGAGAGAAGCAAAAGGTCCAAAATAACTTCACATCTCCAGACAGATGTGTAGTGTCTCAAGGGAGAGTGTGGCTCTGCAAAAAGGATGAGTACAGCACTTGCGTGTGCCAAACAAGCAACAAGGGCCCCATGAGACCAAAATACCATTTCTCCTAGTATTTATTCTAGAAAAATTCTAACTGCTGGGTTTTTTCATATATTTGAGGAAACAGTCTTCCAAAAAGGACTAAGATTTCCCTTTGAAATTGTTTGCAATTCAAACACAGGACAAGAACCCACCCCAAGCCTTAAGTGTCTGTCCTTTCTGCATCCCTGGTTCAACCACGATCGCAGGACTCAGTTAACTGTGAAGGAGGTAACACAGTCTGCCTGTTTCATCCCTTGGGAAGTTGAATGTATCAGACTACAAGCACCAACAAGAACAGCAGAAAACCACGAGGTTGGCTCAGAACTGCAGTGCTCTAGCAGGATCTGAAGAGCTCCCACTTTGTCCTACATGTGTTAACCTACCTTTAGTAAAGAATAATTTTAAAACAACAGCCAAAGTATTGGTCATGAAAGCTCATTGGAAAAAGTAAGTAATTTGAAGTGAGCAAGCAAAATAAAATGAAGACTAGAATAGACAAATGGAGAAGGAGTGTCATCTCACTCTCAGCCCCTATTTATGCAGCACACTATGTTTTCATTTTATAAGGATTAAAATGACGTGGATAACATTCTTCGATTTACTACACACGCCCTTTCTTATCAAGGCCCACAATAAATTTCTGGTAACAGCATGGGAATCGAAGGTCTGGGATCTTACTCTTCTCTTTCTTTGTCTTCAGCTTCCTGAGGAAATATAGACAAGTCACTTACCCTTTGTCTCCATTTCCAATTTTTAACATGAACTTACAGGCCATGCCCCTATCAAGCTTGCAATGTCCTATGCATTGTTTCAAAGAAATTACCTCAACATGGAAACAGAAAACTACAGTGTGAAAGCTCAGTACTGGTAATTTTATTAACATCCCTGTGATTAGCACAAGGGCTGAATGAACAGTGTGTGCCTGCCGAAACCTGAAGTCTACAAGTAGAATGCTTCACCCTGAAAGATATTTTGGGATATTTAGAGAACATGTCACCAGGAAATTGCAATTCAACTCTATCTGGTTTCTCCGCCCTGATCTCTGTCCTGCATTTTAAATGTGGGAAAATGGAACGTGCAGATCCGGATTTAGGATCCAAATATGGCAATGTCAGCAAATGGGTAGAAATAAGAACATTTATAAAGTTGTAAACATCATTATGCATCCCCTGCTGCTCTTATGGTACATACACAGGGAAAAAAAAAACCAGATCCCAAATTATTAGTCTCAGCTAATTTAACAAAAGGTCTTGGTTTTCTTCCAGATTATTTATTTGATTAATGGAAATAAGTATCTTTTAGTGGTATTTTTCACTGTGTTCTTTTTTCCTCTCCATTAAGTACTGCATTCAGGCTGCCACAAAAACAATATGGGTTTCCATTGATATTGACCCTGCATTAATAGGTAGAAGTCATAGTAATTGATAGAAGTCAGATGCCCTGTTGAGATCAGAATCATGCCCTGTATCAGAAATGGTGTGACCAGCAGGCCCAGGGAGGTAATTCTCCCTCTGTACTCTGCACTGGTGAGACCGCTCCTTGAATCCTGTGTTCGGTTCTGGGCCCCTCACCCCAAGAAGGATGTTGAGGCTCTGGAGTGATTCCAGAGAAGAGCAACGAGGCTGGCGAAGGGTCTGGAGAACAGGTCCTATGAGGAGCATCTGAGAGAGCTGGGGTTGTTTAGGCTGGAGAGGAGGAGGCTGAGAGGAGACCTCATTGCTCTCTACAACTACCTTAATGGAGGTTGTGGAGAAAATGGAGCTGGCCTCTTCTCCCAGGTGACAGGTGACAGGACAAGAGGGAATGGCCTCAAGCTCCGCCAGGGGAGATTTAGGTTAGAGATTAGGAGGAAGTTTTTCACAGAAAGGGTCATTGGGCATTGGAATAGGCTGCCCAGGGAGGTGGTTGATTCCCCTTCCCTGGAGGTGTTTAAGGGACGGGTAGATAAGGTCCTGAGGGACATGGTTTAGTGTTTGATAGGAGTGGTTTGACTCGATGATCCGATGGGTCTCTTCCAACTTGGTTGTTCTATGATTCTATGATCTGTGACTAAGAGATTTCCTGAATCTTCAGAAAAAATGCTCAGTGACTCTTGTGGAGAAAACAGGAATTCTTTGCAGATGGTATGAAGTTCCGAACACTTGATGAAACATGGTGAACCATCCCAAGCTCTGAGCCACATAAAGACATGAAAAGATAACCCACACACAGTGGCTTCCCTTTCCCAAACAGGATGGCAGGGATGAGGGACAGGTTCATCTAAGCAAGCAGGTAAACTCACAGCTTCACAACTACAGCTAGAAACTCAGGCAAGTGGGCAGCACAAGAGACCATGGCCTGCTCCAGCTGAGCTCCTGGGAACAAAAAACAAACCACCTTTTCAAACAGCAGTTACCTTGTCCCACCCGCGTGCTCTACACAGGGCAGTGGGAACAGCAAGAAAGCCAGAACCCTGCCGAGAGCTTCATCCTTAAGATCTTCTGGAGATAGTGTTCCCTTCAAACAGGGAAGGTAGTTACACAACAAATTGGTAGTCTATGAGTTTGGTAAAAACCAAAATAGAAGTCTTTTGCTTTTGCTCTCCAAGGACTAGAGCTATCATTTCAGATTTTAATTAAAAGCCTCCACAAAGCTGCTCCTCTGATTTTATTTTGCTTTGGTTGCCCTGCAGCAAGTTTGACAACACAGGCACTTTGCAGTTCTGTGTGTACGGCACATATAATTAAAGTCCACAGGAGTTATGAAGTCTTTAAAACCGAGCCAGGGTGGCTAAAGCCAGTAGCCCCAAATTAGAAGCAACATTTGAAAACCCAGGTCACGTTCCCTGTGCGTTTGTGTTACAGCATCACCTAGAGGCTGCAACTGATAGTAATGACTCACTGTCTGGGACATTATAGAGGTACACACGGACTTCAACGCTGCCAAATGTCCAGGCAAACAGCAGATACTGCCACGAAGACTACACTCAGCCAGGCCTTGAGCATCTTTATGAGAAAGTTCATCTTGTAGTTTTATATGTATATATACAAAACACACAAAATACTTGTGTGTGTGTAAGCAAGATCCACTGAACTGAACTGGAATCAGTTGAACATACTTTGGATAGTGTCCATAGGAATGCTACTGCTGTAAATTCTCCTATTCCAAACCCAAAACCCATTAAATAAGCCATCCAGTTATTTCATGATCATCTGCAAACTGATATCCATGAAACCCACGGAAATTAAGCCCATGTGTATGCTCAGCATAGTTTGGCACTTACATTGTTGCTGATTATAGGAATTCAGAGTTTACAATCTACATTCTTTCCAAGACTTTCCTTTTTCTTTTCTCAACTGAAGTTAAAACTCACTTGGTCTTACCATAATATAATTTAGACTGTTGAGGGCAGCAAGACTGCTCCTTTTCCAGGCATACCTGCAGCTACAGCATTGACAGATGAGCAGGCAGGGATATAGGTAAACAGACCATGCATTTTGCTGGGCATAAGCTTGCAGTCTAGCTGTCATTGGGCTGAAAGCCCAGTGTATGAAGAGCTTGTGGCATTCTAGTCCCATATTCTTTGAACAACAATGTATGCTCTCAGTTCCTGACCAGCCATGCAAAAAGCAAAGTGAGTACTGTGGGGGATGTGTACATGTTCCCAGTCAAATGTGAAACTGCTCCATTAGGGAACTCAATTAATTTGTTAAGGTAGAAACAGTCCCTGTCAGGGCCTCAGAAATAAAAAGTATGTAGTGGTAAGAGGTAAATAGGAATGCAGCGGAGACCTGGAAGAGGAGACAGAATATTGCAAGAGGCATTTTGAGCATATGAGGCGTAAAATCAGCACAGCAACTTCTGGTTAAACTCCAGTCCATGACTGTTGTAGTTCTTAGCGCTCCACTATGGTCAGATGAAGAAATATCAGTGGGGAAACAGTGGCACAGAAGAGTAGTGCCTAGGCCTATGGGCATGTTACCAGCATGTGTTGAGTGTGAATGCTCAGACATTTCCAAAAGAGAGCAATGTGCTCCTCTCTCTTTTCCAAGGGAAAAAGTAAGCCAGAGCAGTGGTTCCTCAGTCACACAATACAGGGTAGAACTGGTTCAAGGGTTAATTTCCATGACAGTGACAAAAAAAGAATGAACTACAGGTATCTAGTAGGTATGGACATCAATACCTATTAGCATGATGCCAGCTTTTGGTTCCAGCTTCCAGTTTGTGCCAAATCACATTATCAAAATAGCATGCAAGTTCCACCACAGGCTGAGGGAGCAAAAATGTAGTGGTACAGGTCACTTGGCCCTACTCTGCCTGATTACACTGCTCCACTGCTGATTACAGCTCCACTCACAACAGCAACTACCAAGACACAAAATAAGGAGCTACCTTCAAAGGTAGCTAAGTCCCATGCTTATAGAAGAGTGCATTTTTTCAAGTGTTACTCTTTATATGAAGTTTCTTCCAATGCTTCTTTTTTTCCTCCCAGTTGTTTTTATCTACAATCTCAGAATTTATGGGCTCCCTACAAATTAGTACTCAAAAAGATAAATCAAATTGAAGAAAGGCCCTTCCCAGTAAGGCAGAAAGTTCTACCGTTCACTGCCTGTAGAGAGAAGGAACTGAGGGAAAAAATGGAAATCCATGCTCGTTTACACACTAGACATCATGCTAGGACCACTGGCAGCAGTGGAGCTACCAACAGCTCAGAGTCTGCTTTTAGCATAAAACCAACTAGAAAGTGCCATTGTGGAAACCATGGCAGCAGTGGAAGCCAAAGTAGTGTTTCTGATAGTCCATGACTCCTTTTTACCAGCAAACGTTTACTTGGCAGTAGCCTGTCTTACACTTCTTCTCCAGAACTCGCATTTCTTCTTTGAAGGTATGTCATGAGATCATACATGCAAGGCTTAGGTAGCAGCAGGGCAACAGGGGTGGCTTCTGTGAGAAGCTTCCCCTATGTCCAACAGAGCCAATGCCAGCTGGCTTCAAAATTGACCTGCCCCTGGCTAAGGCTGAGCCACCCAGTGATGGTGGTAGTACCTCTGGTGATAACATACTTAAGAAAGAGGGTAAAAAAGTCCTACCCACTGCAACAGGAATTGCAGGAGGACAGAAGTGTGAGAATATATGAAAGAAACAACCAAGGTCAGTGAAGGAAGAGGAAGACGTACTACAGGTGCCAGAGCAGAAGTTCTGCTGTAGCCAGTGATGAAGACCATGGTGAGGCAGGCTGTCCTCCTGCAGCATGTGAAGGTGAATGGTAGAGTAGACATTAACCTGTAGCTGGTGGAGGATCGCACAGTGGAGCATGTAGATGCCCAAAGGAGGCTGTCACCCCATCTGCAGCCAACACTGGAGCAGGCTCCTTAGAGGACAGGACATGAGGACCTACAGAGAGGAGACCAAGCTGAAGCAGGTTTGCTGGCAGGATCTGTGACCCCATGGGAGGGAGCAGCTTGTGAAGTACTGCATCCGATGTGAAAGACTTGCAGTAGAGAATTAAGTGATCTCTTCCTGTCCTTACCTCAACCCATGAGCATTTTGTTATATTCTCTCTCCTCTGCTCAGCTGAGTAGAGGTGGGCACCTGGCATCCAGCAAAGGTCAACCCATCACACTCAGCTCTCCCATTCAACAATAAAACAAATCCAGAAAGAACAATTAAGTGCATGACAAGACGCATTATGTGTATTTCAAAAAACTCAGAGGGCATAATGTAACTCTTCATACGATCAGCTCTGCTGCTCCAACATAAGAAATTACAGCAAAACTTCAGAGTGCACTGGAGGCTGCTCAGGAACTTCTGAATTTGTTAGCATGCACTTACATCTAATAAAATGTAACCGTTTCTAATGGCAGGATGCAATCATTTCCTCTGCCTTGCACGTACAGACAAAGACACACACTGGTGACATGGGTTGATTTACTGAGTTCTTGCAAAATACATCACTTTGCAATCAATACAGAGCAAGTCTATCAAAAACTATTAAATACATGGTAACATCTGTGTCCTCTTGTGATAACAAAGCAAAACATATTAAAGTTTTAACAGCTGGAATATCAAATTATGATCTTCACAGAAGAGTAACAGAAGTACTGGTTGAAACCACACACCAAATATTTTATTAGATGGGGTGTATGATCTATGCAGCAACTTCAATACTGAAATCCAGTACTCAAGGCTAGCTCTGGTTCACTGTATTTTCAAACTTCCTGTTTTTATTTAATCTACTAAAGTTCTGCCACGACCCTGTGCTTACACCACGCTGCCCTGAATTAGCCTCCCTTCAATGACTGACATTGATGGACAGCCTCTGGAGGGCCAATTCAGATCTCTCCACGGCAGCAGGGGAGATCACTAGAGGACAGAGGAAGGAAGGAACATCAGAAGCATTAAAGTATGGATGAGAGGCTGTGACAGAACAAGCAGTTAAAAACAGGACAGCGCATCTGTGACTGTTATAAAACACTGTTCATGCAGAAGTCATACACGGGCACTTGTTGCTAAACAGCACAGTGATTTGTCATTGTAGGTGTTACAAACGTACAGAATTCAGCAATAGCACAGTAAATGAGAAAATTTGGATCACTAATTTTACAGCAGTGATCAAAAGCACCTTTCCAATGCCTGTCAGTGCAAAGTTCACATCCAAAGACGATGGGGCTGAAAATACAGTTGTCAGTCAGCAGAGGACTTGCGAGAACACATGTGAATTCTAGCCAGAACCGCTGGCAGAGGACACAGTGCCATTTTCCAAGCAGCAATTGAATAGTTGACTTAAAGTTTCCCCTCTCCCCGGTCATTCTTCTTTTAAAGTAGTAAAACAAAGCCAAAACCAACTAAACACAAACAAATGAAAAATTAAAGACTTCACAGGAAATATTCTTAAAGATGTTGTCAAACAACACTTTTCAAGGCCAAACTGCTGTACACTATTCAGCTTCCAACAAGATGACACTTCATATTTGCCTTTCCAATATTTTTAGGGTGCAATTTGGCAGTATGAGCACCAGGTCTGCATTTACAAAACGTGTGCTTGTCCCCACAGGCAAGTAGATATTGTACTTCAGCATCTGCTTACCCATGTAAGCTCCGCATACATATTTGGTGCGGATACTACTTGCAAGTACAAAATATGCTCTCACTTTTGAAAACCACAGTACTTAAAATACCTAAACTGTTAGACTTCCAACCTCTTGCTTTGGTATTGAATCAACAGAAAATTTACAATGCCATTCTTCAGTCTTACACAGACTGAGTTATTAAATGAGAAAGAAAAAAAAAAGAAGTAAGAAGTCTGAATATCCAATGAAATCTACAAATACATTCATCAATACATAACACATTACAAATAAGGAGAAAATACGTGGAGGAATTGGTATAGGATGAGAAAAAAACCCAAGCGGTTGTAGGAAAGCCTAAAAGTCTTGCTAACATTTTTTCTTATATAACACAATGTGACCGTAGCAATGATAATATAGCAGCTTCTACATTGTTACTTCCCAAGTAGCACACTTTAAGGTTCATTGAAAAGGGGGGGCAGGAAATAAAGGGCCTCTGAGGAGTTCAGCAGCAACACTTAAGTGCATTGAAAACATTGATAATCTGTGGCACATAGGAATTAATGGATTACACAGGATACTTTTTTCCTATTTACAGTATCATTCACTTGTATAAAGTCTTTGCTGCACTTTTTTTAGTACTTAGTCTGTGGCAAATCACAGTAATATTCACAGAAAAAGGAAATCCCATTTTCTTATGAAGATTAAATGACTAGTAAGTATTAATTATCACTGCTTATACTACCTACCCCTCTGAACCTCATGAATCTCAAAACCTAATTGGCACAAAAACATTTAGATAACTTAATACAGGAACTGATTGCTCTTGATTGTTTGCCTCTTGATTTAATGATTATGTTTACTGCTGGAGAATTATCCACTTTGCCAGGTGTCAGAATTAATACAATTAAAAAGACCCTGACAACAACAAACAAAACAACCTGCAATTGGGTATCTGACTGCATGACAATACCAAAGAAATGGAATATCATGCTGCCTCTCAGATACCAAAGACTATAGCAAGCTTTCACAAACAATTATGCTTTTGGCAGTAGTAAGCAACTTTACTTCAGCAAAAAACTGTCTTATCACCAGGCTTAGCAGAGCATTGGAGCCTTCAAAGCAGTTTCTGCTATCAGTCTGAAGACACCGGGATTTCTGGTTCCCCTAAAGCAGAGGCAAATTGGGAGGGAGTGGGAAAGAACATTGTATAACACGTGACACAACTGAAAAAAATCACCTATCTGCACTTGAAGATGTAAAACACATTGCAGTAAAGGAAGAAAAACAATTAAATGACATGACATCTGTCTCTGAGGGCAAGAGGCACAGTCCTCTACTTTGCAACAGGTTTCTCATAAGTATTTAAAATACTTAGAAGAAATTGAATACGTAACAATCAAGCAGAAGGACAATGCAGAACAAAAGAACCACGTTTGAAGGTGAATTTCACATTGCTTACAAGAAGCCTGGACCCATTCCTTTACGGGTAAACCCCTGTCACCAGGTCCAAAGAGCCTTTACACAAAAGTAAGCAGACGGATACAATCTGGAAATTTTCAATACTTACTGTTGCACAGAGAAGTTTAGTAGTGAGACTAAGAAAGGCAAAGTTTCTTTTAGTCAAAGGATTGCATACTTGTCTAGAAAACAACAAAACCACAGCAAAACAAAACAATCCAACCATGCCAACTGATTATCAGTTTACTAACTTTTGTGTTTATGTCCTCAAATAGGATATTAAAAATGCACTTGCAACACTTGAACACAAAACAGTGAATACCTGCTATGACAAAATAACGTTTCTTTTCAGCACAGTCTTCATTAGCTTTTGGTGCCACATGCTGAAGAAACTAGATTTAAATCAGTGAATGGCAAATGTCAGCAGGCAATGATTTTCACTACACTGGTGGCTTCATCTTCATCAACCTCTTCTTCAATACCTCCTTTTCCTAACTTTTAAATTTAGAAACCAATCTTCCATTTGGAGATTCAGAGCTACGTCTGATTTTCTTTGTCACCTTTGGCCACACTGTAGGATATCTTCAGAGACCATTCTTATTTCTTGCCGATTCCATTTGCTACTTTTGATTTGGAGTGCCGATTCCTCCTTCTAGATGAATGACTTTCACTATTGACTGAATGTTTTGGTGGACTATTCTCAGAACCTGCTAAGAAATAAACATTTTTTCCATATATATATATAATTTGACATTGTCAAGATCTTGTCTAAAACACAATAAGTCTTTCTAAGAGGTACAATGTTTACAGTATGAATTATTTCTGGCTGATACAGACTGATTGTACTTGTACTCCATCTAGTGGCCTTTTCTTATAAAAAAAACCAAACCAAAACACAAATCTTAAAGACTGCAAAAAAAAAAAGACCGTAAATTCCTTTCTCTTCCAAAAATATTCTGAAGTTTGCTATAGCAGAATATAGTGGTGAAACATCCTCAACTTTAAATTACATCAATAATTAAACCTTTACAGTTTTGTTATGGGTAGGCACTACTCTCAGAAATTAAGAGCTACAGGAGTGAGGTCACAGATCCTTGTAAGAATACATTTCTTGTTTTCAGTCTTTTGTATGACAGACCATATTTGAATCTGAGAAAGCAAAGGGAGACAATGGGGACTGAAACAAGAATTCAAGAGCAAAACATGAAAGAGGCTGAAGTTTGTAATTAATGAAGCAACAG
This sequence comes from Coccyzus lansbergi, assembly GCA_033558105.1. Classification (NCBI taxonomy): domain Eukaryota; kingdom Metazoa; phylum Chordata; class Aves; order Cuculiformes; family Coccyzidae; genus Coccyzus; species Coccyzus lansbergi. Next base: position 631,045 of record JAUMJK010000101.1, read on the forward strand.
AAAGTCAGAGAAAATTTGCTTGGCTAGATTTTTTCAGCATATATAAATGGGGAAAACATTTTAAGTGCAAGCAATTTTTCTCCAAAATATAAAAATCCTCAAACTCACAGAACTGAGAATAAGTGAATGCAAACATCCAGAAATATCATGTATGTAACAAAAGCTGTGCTGTAGGTGCTTTTCAAGCATTTTTAATTGTATGGACATCTGGAGCATAAATTCTCACACAGGTAACTTCCAGGTGTGCATCTTGATATTTGTTCAATAAATGAGACCACACTAAAGAGTTAATGGAGAAGGTAGCTAACTGAAACGACCTCTAGCTAGGGAAAAGAAGTCAGAGAAGGAGGCTGCCTTCAGTTAGGACAGAGTTTATCACCATCACTGGCATTGCCTAGACAAGCATCAGCAAGAACACAAGCTCCAGGGCATATTCTTGACTGTTTCTTAACAAGCAGGAATAAAAGCACAATCCATATTCATATGCTTCAAATCAAAAATGCAGTGTTCACAGAGAAAACCTGTCCACAACAATTATGAAATGCAAAATGCCCTAAACCTACAAGAATGGCCTGGAATAACGGCAGAAAAATTCAGATGCTTAATTAAAAAATAAATATAGTACCAAGAGTCAGAACCAAAAAGGCAGTCAAGTAAAATAGCTTTGCAGATGATTTCTCTGTCTAAATATAATATGCATGTATTATTAACTCCTGCAGGGATATTTAAATAAGTCCAGTTGTCCCCAAGGCAAGTTTCTCAAACCTTACTTTCTAGTGCTGAGCTTTAATGCTACCACCTCAAGAACACAGGTGCAAAAATGCCAATACCTTTACTGAATTTAGAATGAAGCCAAGAAGCATCTGGACTGTATGGGCTGTCTTCACTTTCTGACAAAGTCTGCAAAAACAAGAAGGACACATGTAATTGGGACGCTAGTTCTTGTGGTTGGCACTTCTGTTCGCAGTTGGACTCGTAAATTTTAACTGCATAAGTCTTCATAAAACATTCAGCCAGTACTTAGGACTTTTCCTAATTAGGAGGTTCAACATTGACGATACAGTAAAAACTTGCCACTTGCCATGTGATTTGTTGTGTAACCAAGTATTCTTAATATTCCCCTAGCATTCCACCTGTACAATGGGAACATTAGCTAACCATTCAGCCCTGAATGCTTTGCTAGAATTACAGCCTCATTTTGAGTACAGCGTTCTTTAGAAACCACAGTGTAATGTGGGATCTATCCAAGGCCTGCTGAATTCAGAGTTCTTTCTATTGACTTCAGTTGGACTCTGTGTCCTCCCTCCCACCCCCACCCCAGACTCCCATCCCCATTTACACTAGCTCTGGCAAAGAATTTTAATATCTAGATTTCCAGCTTTAACTCTAGTATAAAACAAAACCAGACTTCCTAAAAAAGTACCTTTTCTCGGTGGCCGTAGTATTCTGCGTACCAAACCATACCATATAAACACAGGAAAGTCGTAAAGGCCTAAACAAGGGAGAAGAAGAAAAAAAAAATCTGTAAAACTTTTTTCCAAATTCCTTGCTGGTTCAGGGTCTCAGAGTCCCTGGATTTTCCATATTCACAGGCTTTCACTCTCTGTTTCTCTGTATCTTTTGTCAGGATCAGGCAAGACTCATGCTTCAGCTTAAAGGCACATTGTGCCACCATAAGGTATATAGAGCTATTATCAATAGGACAATAAGAATACATACAGATCACCCACATACATGCAGAACACACTGGCAGTACAATTTCTGTCTTTCTCCCATGCAGTCATCACACAAAGGCAGTTTAGGCACTCACAGGTATATTTGCAGGAACAATCAGTCTGGGAGAAAAAAAAAAAATCCCCATCTCCCTGCCCCATGCTGGGTTACATGCTTGGTTTTGTGGTGCTCTGATTCAGGAAGCAATTCAATACTTTTCTCCTCTGACATTTCAGGAATAAAATTGTCATACTAAATAAGAGAACAATAAATTCTGATTCCCCATCACCCATTCAAACTATGTTCCCAACTAGAAGGGAGAATTATTTACCTGTCAGTCCATTATGAATGCCTTATTTTTTACTAAGCATTAAAAATGTGTTTGGCATCAGTGTAACAAGTCTGACAAGACAAATATCCATTTACTGTTATAAAATGGGCATTTCATGCTGCATTTGCAGTAATCACACTGAAGTACAGAAAGTTGCAGGTTGAGTGAGAATGATTCGCCTGATAAAGCAGGGGTGTTTATGTAGCTGTAAGACTTCAGCATGAAACAACATGCATTACTTATTAATGCTCTTCATTAATTCCTGTTCCTTCCCAGTGGGCACTACAAGAAGCACCTCTAAAGCGAGCCTCATCACACCGAGATTTTCTCTCATGAAGACAAAAGGTCCTATAGCTAGTGTTAGCTACATAGTTAAACACCGGTGAGGTGCCTATATTATGCTATGTTAAGAAAAAAATAAATGTTATTCTCGTCCCTTCAAAAAGTGTCCTAAACGATCTCACATTTGCTTTTCCTAGTACATGCACAAAGCTCTCTACCAGCACTCCCCTACAATGATCCCCTGCTGCCAGTGTTCCAGAGAGGAAGCTATTTAGATGCTTTCAAGGCTTTTGCCATGCTTTATGTTTCACATAAGAAATCTCACTTACCACACAGAGAAGCCAAAATACAACATACAGTATTTGTGTTTTGGAAAAAAGATCCTGTCCAAACTTTATGCAGACAATAGCTTCAAGGAAAGCAATAACCCTGTGGGTAAATGAGAGGGGAAAAAAAGGAAAAAAAAAAGAGGGGAAAAAAAAGTGTTTACAAACACTATGGATTTAATTCACATGTTCACAACTCAGACTCCAATCTGTCAGCTACAAACAAGCACTACTTTCCAGCAAACACTCACTTCCCTAACATCAGTATTAGATGAAGTGCTTTGGGAAACCTTTTTTCTTATGCTTTTCTTCAGCATAAACAGCATACAAAAAAAAGAAATCGACTGGCAGTTCACAGTTCCCAAGCCTCTGCCTGCCGGGAAACAAGCAGGAGTTTCTGCCAATAGCAGAGAATTTCTCTCCATACCTACAACTGAGTTTCAGTCCTCACCAGATAGAAATTTATTTTCTATGCTGAACAACCAATAGCCTCCCAGTTGGATGACCCAGAACTGTGCTTTGGGCACCTATCTACTAGATGTAAATTTATTACAATTCTAAATAAACTACTTTGCTTGCTTGAGATGGATTTCAACAAGAAAATTAAAATGAAACAGCATTTCAAAATCTCTGGGAATCCATGTATTTGGGTTTTTTTCCTATGTAAATCAAGATACACACTACAGTATCAGAAGATTTGGAGAGAAATGCGAGAGGTAAAACTGTAATATTTACTTCCTGCTCTGGCATCATAAGAGCCAAAACAAGTATCTCCAGCTCTCTCCCCAGTCCCAGATGTTTACATCTTTTCAGGATTAAGTCCATGGAGGTTGATCTACCACTTGGTGGGGAACAAGAAGTTATGAATCCAAACATTACATGACATGCTATGGAAATTTATTTTGTGTAGGTCCTGGACGCAAAATTACATCTTCTAAACAAATGCATATGCAGAAATACCACTAGTGCAGCAAAAGGGTATAAAATTGATCCTTCTCAAGCAGAAACAAATTATGAAGAAAACTCTTAAATTTACAAGTTTAGCACTTCAGTAATACCCTCAAGGTTATGTGTGATCAGATCCATGAACACTCCTCCTCAAATACATACAGGCAACATCAGCTCGACACATCCTCCACCAGTACTCTCCACAACAAGGGAGCTGCCAAAACCAGCTCTACTGCCTGGCAGACAGGACCCAGCTCCCTCCATGAAAAAGGGAGGAAAGACATGTGCAGGACCACCACTGGTATTGCAGTAATGGTCCTGGTGCAAATAATAAATAAAACTTTCTCTGTACTATCTAATGTGACTTGTGGCATGTTGAGTGGACCCAAAACGTAGAATTCTGGAATTATAACCTAATTGACCAATACTGCAAATTAAAAAGGTGCATATTAGTTAAAATTTGAGAGCAGTGTTATCAACTGGTTTTCTTTCTTATATTATCCTTACTGATCCAGCTGCAGATTAAAAAACAGTTAAACTACAGCTGTGGGAACAGAAACAAACATATGAGAGTATGATATGCTCAAAGGTATAAACAAAACAATAGACAATTTTCAACAAGGACTTAAAGAATGATAGAGTTGCTTGTGTTGCATTTGTATGTTCTTGCCATGAATACCTGGGTTAAGCACACTGTACAACAGGGCAGCTATTACAATTAAAGAAGTGGTAAACCAAAAGGCAGAAGAATGCTAACACGTGCAAAGTGTTAAGTGTCCTACTGAAGGGTGATGAGAATCACCAATGGAACAAAAGACAGTAAGTTTTGATTCAATCAAAATTGTCTTGCAACATCCTAAAAGATACTTCGTTTTGAAAAACTTCACCTTGATTAAGATGGTGCAATTTCCAGCAGATCTCATGCACAGGTTGCAGAGAATAGTTTCACACTAATGCAAAGCATTGGTTTTAATTGTTCCCATGGGTAGGGTGCTGCCAATTCATTCTGTGCCTTTGAAAGTGGTTTTTACTGACGACCACAGATATAAATACTCTATATACTTGCCTTTAATTTACTTCAGAAATTATATCCTGAATAGTTAAATTAGTGGAAGAGTATTGCTTTTCCAGTAAACAGGAAATCCTGGTGTTGCTCTGTATCAATGTGAATACTTCCTCCATGCACATTTCTCACGATTAGATCAAACTGTAGATGAATATCTCTTGCAGTTCTTATTACGTGATCAATAAAGAGATATTTGAGCATCTGTTTATTCATGTAAATTACATTCAAGTGTTCAGTAAGAGCTTTGAACCAATGGTGATGGTTGCTGTAATCTTTAATTTTTCAGAGTCAGAAGACATACATTCAACATCATATTCCTATTTAGCTTGCAATAAAAAAATTTTACTTGGATGAAAGAGAAAAGCTTATCTTTCTTTTCTTCTTCATAATGTAGAATTCAAAGATTCTTCACTCAAATTTATAGATTTATTTAAAATGCACCCTCTTTAAGATAAGTTGATAATTGTGGTTTGTTTCACCATCTTCTGTCATGATTCTATTAACAGTAGCAATGCCCACCTTGAGAGCTAGGTAAACGTTGCTCCAATACAGGTAACTGGTAGAGGCAAATGCTTTACCTTTCACTTGACTGAAAACATGAGCAGCAAGGCCAAATCTGCTTTGAAGGAGTCTAGCTTTATCCTAGAGTTTCAAGCTCCTCTTTCTATTCTCCTTACTCATTCCATCACTTCCCATAGTCTACCTCCAGATTCAGAACTAGCAAAATATAAACAAAACCAAACAAACAAAAACCCCAAACCTCTTCAATACTGTTCTTTATGCTAAAATCAATGTCAGACAAAGACTGGCTTCATACAAAGCCTATTCCTTTGCTGGTCTCCTACTTAACAGTTGTCCAAGCACTTCAAGAACGTGTCAAGAACACTTACCCGAACACCCAGCACTGGGTTCCTACCCTCTTGCACTGCGTATCTGTGAGGTATGCATAGTATTGTCTGAGAAGGGAAATAAGAAAGTTCTTTGTTGAAGTTGAAAGTACCCAGAGTCTTTACATTTAGAAGATATATATTTATTACAAATGGACAGTGAAAATGAAGTGCTGATGGTTAAAATTACATGCAATCATGCTGGATGTCTACCAGATGGTTTCAATTCTAGAAGGATAGATTATCACACAGATTGAATAGCTTGAAACAACACAGAAAACAATTCTGAGAGCAAGGACTGGGAAAGAACCCAAACTAGTAGGCTCACAAAGCTATATGTCTCCTGCCTCTCCACTGAATCTCCAGTTCTTTCAGACAAAGTGCAACAGCTTTGAAAGAATTAGAGAACTACTCACTTTTTCCACAGTTAGTCTTTAAATTATTAACAATTGCATTTTCTTGAGAAACGTGGGTTCAAATCTCGAAAGAAATTGATTGTGTTTGTTCCATATTCTGGGTGAGTACTCTAACCACTGACATATATTCCTCTCAAGAACAGAGTAGAACAGTCTGGAGACCATTTTGCTCTATTCATTATGTTCCTAAATGTCAAGAATTTAGAGAAAGGAATTCCAAAGAAGTGGGACCAAAGTTCCTTTTTACAGACTCCGATTTCCACTGATAGATGGGGAATACAAGTGTTATTAATCCAATAACACAACGATTGTTTTAGAAAAAAAGACTTTCACAGACTGACAAGTGCCATAAAAGTACTTGAAAGTTCACCCATGCAGAAGTTTACAGGATGTTTAAGGTGACTGAATTAACAAGTGTGAAATCATTCCACATAACTTGAGACACTAACAGCTATATTTTAGGAATAAACCAATGTATGGCTGCCATTTAACTGTGCAAGGCAATATCACTTTACTCATGCATGGGAAGTTTCCTGCCTCTAATTTCAGAGCTACATGTGTTGTGTCTACCTCCAGCTATGTCACAGGAAAGGAGACACTGCTAACAATGAGAAGTAGTGTGCATGGCTAAAAGCAGGTTATTCATAGAAACATAGAATCACCAAACTGGAATACTCACTAGATCACCGAGTCCAACCATTCCTATCAAACACTAAACCATGCCCCTCAGTGCCTCATCCACCTGTCCCTTAAATACCTCCATGGAAGGTGAATCAACAACCTCCCTGGGCAGCCTGTTCCAATGCCCAATGACCCTTTCCATGAAAAATTTTTTCCTAATGTTCAGCCTAAACCTCCTCTGGCAGAGATTGAGGCCATTGCCTCTTTGTCCTGTCCCCTGTCACTTGAGAGAAGAGGTCAGCTCCCTCCTCTCCACAACCTCTTTTCAGGTAGTTGCAGACAGCAATGAGGTCTCCCCTCAGCCTCCTCTTCTCCAGGCTAAACAGCCCCAGCTCTCTCAGCCATTCCTCATAAGGCCTGTTTCTATACAACCATTATTGCTGCATATATACCATTCTGTTAGTCAGAACATAGCAATGCTCTATCTTTTCTCATAACATGCTAATATTTCATTAGATAAATGGAATGATAGCTCTGCTTTCCCTCATCTACACTTTCATGAGCATCTGACTCATCAGCTTAGATGCTTTCACATGCAGTCCTCAAGGATAACATATGCATCTAACTCACAAAACAGGGAGATGGTATACAAACAGATGATGGAACAGACTGGTTCTGCATCTCTATGGAAACACAGATGTTTATATACATTTTACCTTATTAGTTTACTTGTCAGAAAACACATTTCATTGAAAAGTAATGATTATTTTCCTTTTCAAAGTGATAAATGCATAAGTTCCTTGAAATGTGCTGTAGCTATTCACAAACTATATGCAGTTCTTGAGTGCCTAGAACTCAAGCTACTTTAAACTTAAGTTAAAAGCCCATGGCAACAAAATTACCTTACAGTGGGTGCAGTTATGATTCCTATGAAGAGAATTCTCCCCCAACTTAAAGGGTGGCTTGCTTGAAACACAAAGATATGTTTCAAAAAGAAAGTGTTCAACTCAGTTAGCTAAAAAAAAATGAAATAATAAATTGTTAGTTAATAGTGTTCAACTTGCATAAATTTTAATGAGTTAATACAGAAAATGTGCAAAGATTAATATAGGAACTAAAACACAGAAGGAAAACAATTTATTCTCTCCTATAACCCTGATGGTTAAATAAGGTTTTAAACAGTCTAAGACTCCTGTTCTACAGCAAGCAAGGAACATTGCTTGTTATAGGAACATTTTTAGGAAAACAAAAATTCTCCCCCGGACACCTCTGCAGAATTATTTGGTCTCTTCCTCGACATCCATTAAGGGACCAAACACTAATTCACATCTCCTGATAACTTTGATACCTAAATCAAGTAGGCAAATTTGGTAGAGAAGTATAAGAGATAACATCCATGAATGAGAAATACTTCTGATTCTCCTTTTAAAAACTAAATTCAGCAAATTAAAAAAAAAAAAATTTAGTGAAGTCCACTAAAAGTCCACTTTATCTGTGTGATGAAGTACCAGAGGTACCAATACAGTTTGAATATATTATGGAGTCTTGATGGATCAAGGCAAGAATTCTGAGTATCTGTGATCCACAGAACAGTCAATGTGGAAAACCAAACCAATCAAACAAAAACACAACAAACCCCACAACCACAAAAAAACTCACCACAAAACACCACCAAAAAAAGCTGTATCAATTGCAAAGAGCAAGCCGATAGCCAGGACAGCAATAGGTAACATTTTGGGTTTTTCCACAGATTCTGTAATTACACTCCTGAACTATCATGTAACTACTGTGAACAATGCCCTGACCAATTCTGTATTAACCATTCATTCAACTCTATATTTCAATGACAGAGATACACTGCGTTAGAATATCTTTTAGCTAAACACACCTAATAAGTAACTGAGCTGATGGCAGCTTTGATTTCACAGAACTTATTTCTTACCTGCCAAATGATCATGAAAAGGTAGATTCCAGCCACTCTTTGAAATGAAGACTTTGGGTCAAACCAGCGGACATAGGTCCAGCTGGCTGGGGTGAACTGTAATACAGCTCTTTTGATTTTCCCTGTGGTTGTGTGAATATCCCTAGAAAGAGAGAACAGCTGGAGTAAATAAAAGAAACACGCAAGGAAAAAAAATCACAATGACCATCTTCACAGACACAACTGTGTACCAGTCTAGGGTGAATTGATAAATATAATCTATTAAGAATTAAGACATATAATCAATTAAGCATTTCAATCAGAGTGCATTGAAAGCCAATCCTCCTCTATCCTCAGTCAATAACTAACTACTAAACATAACTATCATTCTCTCTATGAAGAAAAGCAACACAAACTGTGATTCTATAACCCCTTTGGAAAATCTAAAGGATATTCCTTACTAGTCACTTCTGCCACTAGTCCTTACTGCCACTTCTTTTATCCCAAACACTGTTCTAGAGTTCACTGATATCAATCCTTCACAAATCTGGCAGATTAATTATTCATTAATTGTATAAGGGGCTAGCTCCACAGGTCTGAAAATACTGTACTTCCAGCACACACAACCCCTGCTGTTCTGGTGTTTCATGCATGCAAATCTGGAGAAATGCAATAGCTTTTAAATTCCCTTTTGAAAGGGAACGTGAATGGAGGTTCACCTGACAGATGTGTTACTGGATCTTGCTTTCGATACATTAACTCAGATGAGTAACAGCATGTAAAAGACAGGGAATCAAAGAAAAATTCAGTTTCTTTTTTTTTTTGAAAGAAGACTAGCAAGGCTACAAGTCTGTTTTCATCCTGTCATTTCTCTGGCCCTTCGGGACAAAAAAATAGATTCAGATTTGGTATTTCTGATACTTGCACTAGGCTAGTGGGAACCTTCTAATCTTTATGATCTGTGTTTATTCAATGAGAAAAAGAAAACAAAAGGGCACAAGCAAAAGCATCTCATTCTATGCAGCTCCTCTTAATATTAAAGGTCAAAAATATCTACTCATACATTTTAAAAAAATGAGGAAAAATTGTTCCACAAGACAGTAAAGACTAGCCCTCAATAGATATTCTGCTGTTTTAACTTCCAGTGAACTCTAAAAACAGACGGACCATCAGCTTTATAATGCTCATTATTTCTTTGGAACTGAAATACAGAAAAATTAAATTGAGACTAAAGGCTAGATGGTTCTCAGACCAATTAAAAAATTTGTGAGTAAGAAAAGAAAGCAGTAAAAAAGTTCATGTAGGGTACAAATTTAGAAGTCAAGATTTGAGGTCATTTTCCATCTCTCAAGTTAATATCTTTTGGCAATGCATTGTACTTGATACCATTTAATCTATATCATTGGTAACATGCAGATAATCATGCTTGCCACCAGCCAGCAGGAAAGAAGGCAGGAGAAGGGCAAAAAAACTATAGAAGAAACCATACCTGGACAGCTAGGAACTTACAAGCTACAAGCTGCTGCCCTTTTAACACAATGAACACTACTTTATTTTGCAATTATTCAATTTACTTTAAAGACCAGTAACATGGCAAGGCAATTCGCAGCACAGGTACAATCAACCAGAAGCCTCTTCTGTGACTACAACTAGTCCTGACAGATTGCCATGCTAATGCTTCATCAAACTGAGCCCAAATCTAGTTTAAAAACATTGTACAATGAGAAAAGAACTAAAATTTGTTTTGTTCACTGCCTTCTTCAAAGTTTTACTTGTACAAAAGAAACATAAAATGCAAATAGCTTTACTACTTTGTTTTCATTTGGCATCGATGTTTGTAACTTAGACTGCAAAGGAAAATTCTATGTATATAATACATATGGTGTACAGTAGCATTACTATGAGATGGAATTTTAACATTTTAAATGAATTTACAGCATTGTTAGTGCATGCAGATTGCATTCTATTTCTAAATCACACACATCTCACATAGGCAAAAATAAGGTCTACTTCCCAGGGTAATTATTTTAATATAACATCAAACAATGTTTATCAAGCTCTAATTTAGACCTACTTGAAGCTTGCCCAGTGATAGGTCCTCATCTCCAAGAAACGACAAACTACCATGCCCAACCAGATGCCACCCCCATTACAGAGCAGGATGTCCAAAATGACTTGATCCCACCAGCATTCAGCAAAATTAGGTAGAAGGTGCATGAAGAAGAGCTACAGAATACAGCAAAAGAATCGGGGTGAGAAACAGCTCAGAATCCATATACATTCACTCTTTAAGTACACATTCAAAAATCATCTTTTCAGTACATGTCATACTTCAAGGACATGAACCACAACCACTGAAATTTGGTGGGTATCCTATCATCAGCTCCAGAAGATCTCAGCTAGAACCACAGAAGATACCAGAGGTTTCCTCCTCATCTCTCCCTGTTAGGGCTATGCTGTATAGAAGGACATCCTGCACCTCTTTGTCTTCAAGACGACACATAAAACATTCACAGAAGTGCATGATACAATGAAAACTACTGCATTTCTTGGAGGAAAGAAGACATTTTGTTCTTAAAAAAAAATAAATTGCAGAGAATCTTTGTTTTATTTTGCAAACTAGTTTTAAAAGTATGTTTTCAAGATGCAATAAACAGAATGTATTCTTTTATAGCAACTGTCAGTACTAGGGGATGCTAGCATTTAGGATTTAAGACTTGTTCCAGTTCAAAACACTTCTCTTAATTTACATTTTCAGGAAATTTAGTGACTGTAAAATAATTAAGAGTTTGCTGATATTTCAGACACCACAAGCTTCGCTGTTGTACTTGTTCCACAATGGCTCAGGAAGAGGATATTCCATACTCCCTTCCTACTTGGTCTTGGGTAAGCACTAATGATGAAGGTACTTTTACAACAAAGATACTTGAAAATAGCCCAGAAACAAACCAACATCAGATTGAAAAGCTGACACCATATGGATATATCAAAATATATTCAGTTCCTTAAAGATTAAGCTCATTTACCTCTGAAGCAATCCATTCCTTTCTCAAGATCACTATGAGTCATCAGTAAGGCAATTAAACGTATTTGCAGACACATTTGGTGACTTTACATTTCTGATAGAGCAAAGGAAGACAACTCGCTAGGGTCAAGGCAAGATAAAAACATAATTAACTGAGAATACTCAAATGTATTCGGCACCTCTCAATCTCCTTTAAGAGAAAATAATCTAGAATGAGAGATCAAGGTCTGCCTCCATCTCAACTTTAATCCAATAAAATGAAGTAAGAGCCAAGTGTCCCATTTCAGAATGGGGAGCCAGCTGAAATCCATTAATGCTCATTGGAGTTGTACAGCTAACTCCCTGTGTAACTGCTCTGATAACTTCTGTAGGTTTCTGATGACTTTTCTGAATAAACTTATTCATTAAAAATCCATTTGAGTAGTGATAATCTCTCTATATGTTGAATCTTACCCAACGCACTGCCTGTTCCAATAATATGCCTTTCAACAACACGGAATCCTAGACACCCCATGCGGTGTCAAATTGAAGACGATGGTCACGTGATGATCAGTTGAATGATAAGAGTGCATGTAAACCAAATCCAGATTTATTCTCTTCCAGAGTGAAAAATGAGTATAATAACCAGCAAAGCTGGGTTTTGTAGAAGCATAATTGAAATCTCAAACTCAAGCATTTTCAAACTAGCTTCAAAAACAGAAAATAGCTTCAATGACACAGAAAAAATAAAACTTGTTTTGAAAAGGAACATAGCGCACCAGTATTTTCAAAACAAGGATTTTAATTTTAGACAACTAAATCCTTTTCTATGTTTCTGAATTGCAAATACCTTGTCAGATGAGCCAAGCATTCTCAAGACAGCAATGTCTCCGGGAAACTATGATTTAACAGACTAAATTCAGGTGTTTACATCTACACCTAATACTAAATGTAAGACAGGTTAGAATATGCTTCCCAAAAGCTGGTAAAGACTGGATTTTTTTCCTCCAATTTGTCCAATCAAAGAATATACTGAAATTAAACTTATTTTTATAGAAATACATCCTTGGATTTTAGGTGACATATTCTACTAATCAGGTTCCAAGTTACATGCAAATGAGACTATCCAGCATATCAATTAATCAGTTTGAATTCTTTAAAAAAGTTCTAACAATAAGAGCTATCAGTCCAAACAACAGTAAGCTGGCTGAATCATGTTAAGCATCTGTATTTTTTTAGCTGAAATAGGATTTGAACATGCTAATTGTCAAATGACTTGGGCATGTGCTTGGGAGAACTGTGTAAAGCTAGATAACAAGAATATATCAGTGGTCCTCCAGACCATGGTGCAAGGGACTACACTGTGTTTAGTTATTTAGATCCAAGCCTAGTAAAAATTATATTTTTAAGTCAGTGAATACAAATAAAGTAGGCTTGTGGGATACGAGTCAAGAAAAGAACTGGCTATGCACTCAAGCCTCTCAAGAGAAAACAACACACCAAACAGTATCTTGCAGTTCATGTAGAATTTTCCTGGGTCCTCATAGCTACCTCAAGGATCCCCCAACCCCATTTTGCTGTACAGTATGCATGACTATACACAACGTGTAGTACTGTTGTATCTGGGGTAAGGGTAGCACGACAGTAGATCAGATATTACAAAGTGAAAAAGGAATTGCTCTGAATCAGGGTATATTAGTGAAAACCTGAAGTTGTCCAGGTATTAACTTGCATAACAGAAAACCAAAATATGGATGGCACCAATAGGCTGGTCTAGACTTCTCTCCTATTCAGGCAATAGTAAGACACCTGCCTAAATCCCAGCTTGCTATTGACAGCATCAATTATTGAACATCTAGTTTATAAGGCTTAAAATGTAAGTCTATACTAAGAACTAATAAGTCATTCTTCTAGTAACATTCACATTCCCTCCTCACCCCAACAATTAAAGTGTAACACGTTTGCTTATAATTAAGACAAATGCATGGCCGACCTCAGTGAGCTCCCAGGTGATGCTAATAGTCCAGCACAGACCATAACTGCGGATCAGCAGAGCTTTCATAGCCCAGCCCCAGAAATGCCCAAAAGCAAATATATCAAAGTGGCTGAGGATTCTCTCCCAGGTGATAACATGGCAGTTCACAGCATACTCCTGTTAAAAAAAAAAAAAAAAACAAACCCTCATCTCTGACCAAGTAACTTCAGAAACACTAGAATGAACGAACAAACTTCTTTCTATCCAGTGCAACAAGCCTGAAATTATAAAGGTATTAAAGTATGCATTATTCCACTTTCTTGTCCTTTTAAGGACAAGAAAATTTTCAGTATTAAGAATCAGTGTCATCACCTAATGTAAAATGAGATGGAATAGACGTTGGTGCCTGAAGAAGCATGTATTTCATATGTGACAGAGGAACAGCAGGAGCAACAAAATCAATAATAATAAAGCCAGTAATTCCAGAAAACAGTTATTTGCTTTTCTTTGGGGTCTTAATTCAAAATAATCACTTTTCTCCATTTTCATGCTCTCAGGTGGTTAGATGTAGGCTATCAGTGCCTAACCCTCACTAGTGTGTGATGTTATGTTACTCATCTCAATGCTCATTTGAGCACCTCTGGTGTCTTGTTCTCCTCAAAGCAATTTCCAAAAACACATTCACACTGAGAAAGTTTCGTCACAGGGATGAAGTAAAAAAAGATAAATGAAATGAAAGGGAATTTGCAATTGTTACAGATGAGTGGAAGGTTTCTTAAGAATATTAATTTACATTGTATTCATCAATAACAAAGGAAATATGTTTTCTCACCGTGTTGTACGGCAAGTGCTAGAAAACGCTGCCCAATTAGAAAGAAAATCTGCATGCCATCAGCATCTGTGGGGTTCTGTCTCAGCACTGGGCACAAACCAAACCATTCCCAACTGGAAACATACACAGCAACAAAACTCTGCTGTCCAACCCTCCTAAAATACACATTGCCACCTGCAGGTGACAACACAGCACTGCTCAGTGCTGTTGACTAAGAAAGGTTCAGTCCACAACTACAGTTAATTCTGAACAAACAAACCATGATCAAGTTGAAAAGGGTATGGTAGAGAAAGATTTAATTCCTCGTCTCCACACAGAAAAGAATGAACAATTTCACACAAATACTTGTGTGGGCAGTTACATCCCACTATGAAAGTGTAAGTGATCCTTACTGCTAGTGCTCCCTGAAATGAAAGGACAGTACCATTTCTCAGGCATGGTAATGCTGCTGGTCATGCAGAGAAAGCTGTGACATCTGTTCTAAGGATGGTAAAAAAAATGCAGCTTTATTGCATGTACCCAAGGATTTCTGAAAATGGGCTTATTAGCCAGCATTAGAAGCTGCACAATGGAAGGTGCAGGCTCCTAGCCACACCGTCATATCCAAAACTCCATAATGAGTAAACACAATAAGGTTACTCCAAAAGTAAGCTTTTTTTTCAGGGTTCTTGCTTTTTTCCTTTTATTTTTTTACTGAGGCTTCCCCTTCCCTCTATCTTATCTTTCCCACTGCAGCTCTGCCAGTCATAAAGTGAAATCCATCAAACTTTCTTTTATACTCAAGCAACTTTGCCAGCCTTTCAAGAGACTAAGCTTCATCTTCATTATAGTTCCATTTTAAAAATTTAGTCCAACTTTAGCTGATAGTATCAGGATTGCAAAGTAGTAAGTCTCAGCTGACTGCTACAGTCGAGGAATCTGCTTTCCTGCACTTCTGTCCCAGTAGTAATACCAGTCCTCCACTGACCTGAACCTAACTTAAAATACAGGAGAAACTTCCTTACCAATAGACTGCTCATCTCAGTTCCCTTTTGTTGCTCAGCAACATCACTAACTCCCATGCTCATGTTCCATTTAGCAATGTGTCCTCCTACCACCCTATCAGCGGGCTGCCCACGTCTTGCTATCACCACATCTCCTGCAGAAGAGACGTGCCACACCTGCTCTGGGTACTGATGTTGCACAGCACCTACTGATGGTGAGCTGAGATGCAAAACCTGAAGCATCCAGTTTTCCAGGTAAACATCTTGTATGCAGCCCTCACTATTAGTCAGCTAATGTAAACTTATTGCACTGTAAAGATTTCCATTCACTCTTATGTGCTTACAGGGCAGGAGTTGGCAGCCACTGCTGTTTAGGTGCTGTGCAGTAATTCACATACACAGTCAATTGCTCTTTGCCAAAGATAATCAGTGCATTCTCTTATTTTTGAGGCATGACGGGATGGGATGTCATCCAGAGGGACCTGGACAACCTAGAGAAGTGGGCCTTTGTGAGCCTCGTGAGGTTCAACAAGGCCAAGTGCAAGGTCCTACACCTGGCTCGGGGCAATCTGCAGTTTCAATACAAGATGGAGGATGATGTGACTGAGAGCAGCCCTGCAGAGAAGGACTTGGGGGTGCTGCTTGGTGAGAAGCTCAACATGAGCTGGAAATGTGCATTCTCAGCACAGAAGGCCAACCTTATCCTGGGCTGCATCAAAAGAAGTGTGGCCAGCAGGGTGAGGGAGGTGACTCTGCCCCTCTGTTCCTCTCTTGTGAGACCTCGTGGAATAGCGTGTCCACCTCTGGAATCCTCAACATAAGGATACGAAACTGTTGGAATGGGTCCAGAGGAGGGCTAGAAGGACTATCAGAGGGCTGGAGCACCTCCCATAGGAGGACAAGCTGAGAGAGTTGGGGTTGCTCAGCCTGGAGAAGAGAAGGCTCTGAGGAGACCTTATAGTGGCTTTCCGGTACCTGAAGGGGTCTACAAGAAACCTGAGGAGGGACTGTTTACAAAGGCTTGTACTAATAGGACTAGGGACAATAGCTATTTAGACTAGATATAAGAAGGAACGCCTTCATTATGAGAGTGGTGAGGCACTGACACAGGTTGCCCAGAGAAGTTGTGGATGCCCCATTTCTGGAGGTGTTCAAGGCCAGCTTGGAAGGGGCCCCAGACAACCTGATCAAGTGGGAAGTGCCCCTGCCCATGACAGGGGGTTTGGAACTAGATGATCTTTAAGGTCTCTTCCAGCCCAAAATAGTCTATGATTCTATGACGAGTTCAATAACAGTACCTACTACATAGCTGGTAACTATGGTGTGTCAGTGTGCAAACCCAAGGCCAAGGAAGCATGCTGGTTAGGTGGTGGGTAGTAATTTGATGTGATAGTGAAGAGGACTAGTCTTGCAACTCTTGCCTCACAGTAACCCTCTTCTGCTTGATGCTCAACTGCTAACACTCTTCTGCCCGTCTCCCAACATACCTCACACACTTCTCCCAGGCCTCCTTTTACCACCTCATCTTGCTCTGCTAGTTGTGTTTTCACCTGAAGAGGAACGTTCTCTATATTGAAAACTCTCTGCAAGCTGTTCAGCAGGCAGAACAAGCCTGGTTTTCCATGCCACTCTAGATTATGATCTATATAACTAATTTCCCAATGGTAAACAGTAGCAGCGCTTAGTTGAGTGACTGGAAAGCAGAAGAGCCCTGTAGTTCCTGTACCTGGAATTCCACATACTCAATAATACGTCAGTTGTATACTGAGCTCAAATCAAAGAATTTTGGTTTTGCCTTTTTGACTGCAGCACTGTGACAAAAAAAACTGATCTAAGGAACACACACCATAAAAGCCTCATTTAGATGCTACCTTATTAAATCGACTTTCAGTATCCAGGCTCACATCTATTATTTAGAGGAATCCAAAGCCAACTCAGTGCAAACACATCTCACACTCCTGGCTGTACACACAGGAGCATCTGTATTATATACAGAGAATACTGTTTTTCACACCAATTTATTTCAATATAAAGAAATAGCAGTTGATACAAAAGGCTTGTTGACTCTGTCACGTATACACAGAAACTTGCACTGCTCATAGCCAGCAAATTCAGATTTATCCCTCCAACCCATGAAAAACATGCCTAAATGTCCAATAAAGTGTCACAGATACATACCATAATATCTGCTTCCCTTGTGGCATATCGAAGATTAGGATCCAGCCAGTACATCACTGCTTTTACCTGCTCAAAGTTAAGGAAGAGCACGAACACCAGGAACAGAAAATAGAGCACACTGAGACCTGCAAAGAGACTCAACTTTACAATTATGATCACTCACAAAACTCCTTGGGACACAAGAGTTCAAAAAGCTGCTTTCACACTGTTGCTCTATATACGGTCACTTTGCACAAATAATTTTTCTAATACAGTGGCTACATGCAAAAAAAAAAAAAACCATGACACAAATCAGATAGTAATCTCTGACCACTCAGCCCTTATCTCCTATTTCAAGTAACGTAACATATACTTGACTGCATGAATTTAATGAAAACAAAATCAGTGTAACAAAATCAGTTTAGACATGAGTAGTACAAAGCTGTGATCAGGAAACTCTTTAGCAAGACACATTAGGACCCCAGGATCAGATTAGCTCTGCCCCTTTGTTTCAGGTATTCTTGCTCTCATTAATGCACCTCTCTAATCTGCCATACGCAGATTTCAACACAAAGATCAATTTAATAATCCCATCTGGCAATTCTGAGCTATGCTGGCAATAAAGAGTAGTTCTAAATATAAACTAATGTATGTTTGAGTTACTCTGTTTAGACAGAAAATTTGGTATTTGAAGCTTTGCTTTTAAAGATAAACCTGATTTTCACACCATTATAAACTATGAAACACTACTGCATTTGAGACTACTGGCTCTCTCCTTCCGATGCCTGAGCAGAGATTGGTTTTTTAAAAACAGAAACAACTTGTAAGAAGAGTCCTAGGTGTAGATCTGTGGGTAGCTGTTGTTGAAGGCATATCTTCAAATTATTTGCAAGTTCACAGGTATCCAAGACTACATTTAGGAGAGGCTTATAAACACTAACACCATTTCCATAGTCTACCACTCACACTTAACTGCATCCTGCAGCAATGTTATGGAAGGCAGAAAGACTAATGTGAACAAACTTAGTATCCACTATCTAAAATAAGCTATAACAATTCTAAAATGATATTTTAAACTATAACCAGAACTCACGTGTTATTAATCCTCAGTGTATGCTAAAGAACAACCTCCGTTCAAGTACACAGGCATGAACAGAAACTCTATTTATATATACAAACATATACATATATCTGTCCTCTGCAGTACATCCTAAAACACACTAGGGAAACAGATGTCAAAACACTAGAAGCACAAGCCTGCAGGTGATGGTGCATTCTGAAATGCTGAGGACACACTCCTCCTGCCTTTCATCTACTGAACAGGTCCAAGACCTCAAGCACGGCTAAATAAGCCATGCCAGAAGCAGCAGAATTACACAGGGAAAAAACGTTGCTCTTGATATGGCATGCAGCCTTTTCCCAAAAATACTGTCAGATTTTGACCTCCTGTAGCAGCATTGAGAATGACCTTTTAATTTACATTTGCTGAAATCTAATGAGCAGTAGGACCTGTGTTTTCCAGACTTCACAAGGAGTAGGATACTTTAACAAGTACTTTTTAATCAGCAGTATTCTCTCAATGTCAACAGATGAGTAATCAGCTACTTTGGGAGACTACTTATATTTAGCCTTATAAGGTGGCAGGATAGAAAAACATTCAGTCCTCTTAAAAAGAAATAGATTAGCTTTTAAATCAAACGTGCCTAATTCTCGGCAAATGTGCTTAAAGTCTAAGACATGCTTGGTGAACCATGAATTATTTCAAAATAAAATTCCTTGGTTTTGCCAAGTAATTCAGACATCTAAGGAGCAAGACTTCACTCAGTAAGTTTCGTAGCATATTTTGCCAATAACAGAAATAAACACCTTACTGAAATGGTTTTAGTGAGAACTCAAACGGTATATGTACTAACTATAAAAAAAAACCCCAACATCTCTTTTGAGGTGGGAAAAGATGGCAGCAAGATAGGTATGGAGGAAGATTAGGAATCACAAACAAAACAGGATTAAAACAGAGTATCAGAACGATACCTTTGTGGTGATGTAATTTACACCATCCTGACATGAGGTAACTACAATGACAATTCCAAACGTAATTAAAAACAGATGATAAGCAAGTGTGCAGAAGTGGGAGGAAAGGGGCATTCACACAAACCTGACAGACAATTATGTTTCATGACAATTCTATTAATCTGAAAGTTAAAATACCCAGTCCTGCAGAAGCATTGAAAAAGCCAGAAACACAACTTAAACTTACCAAAAACCATTCTCCATATTGCAGGGTGAGGACGTGTAAAGGGTCCTGTGGACAGTAAACAAAAAGTCTATTAGAAGACCTATCAAAAAGAACCACATAATCTATTCTGAGTATACCTCATATGAGGAATTGGCATGAGCACGGACCAGTTCTTCATTGAACTATGTAATATGCCCAAAAGTATGTGATCTACATTAAAAAGGTAACACCAGATTTCAGAAAGGAAAAGGAGACTGTCAATTAATAGGGTCTAGACGTGATTTTCAATAGTTCTGTGGAGATGTTTCCTGAACATAATATGCTGTTTGCTCAGCAGACATACCACCATATCTCAGCTGTCACTTGATCTCTTGATCTGGTTTCCGGACGATAGCCCACATGTGGCTTGCACCCAATAAAGTCATCAAATACAAATTTCCATGTGTTAGTAAAGAAACATGGTGCTGGAGCCTTCAGATGACCATGAAAAGTTAGCAAACAGGCCTCCTAAAACTTCCAAACTGAGTATCATATATCTGACAAGAAGATACTTATGCTTTTTAACAGTATCAACATTATGTTTAGTTAGCAAGAAGTGGCTGAACAAATATTTTCAGCACACTCTATGGACTGCTCTTTCACCACTGTATGCATGAAGTTCATTTTTCTCTGGCATTCAGTTTTTCAGGGAGTACTTTGTGAAAAGTATGGATTAATGTTTTTTAAAATATGAGAAAAGTACATTTTGACCCTTCAGTAAAAATCTGCCCTGAGCACAATCACTGTGTTTTTCCTGAACACTGCCAATCCTGAGACAGTTTAGACTTGACCTAAGAATTATGCTTTTGTTGACAGCAAGTTGTATTTTTGAGAATTTGTAGAATAACACTTCTGTTAAAACACGCTGAGTCACACTCCCTTTAAACATAATTTAAGGATCTGGAGCATCATTATCCAGCAATCGGAGCTACAACTGCAAACAAAGATTTTAAAAAGTCGACCTCCTTGTTAGATACAGAGAAGCTATAAATAACTTCCATTTTACTGTTATCTCTGCTCAGTATGATTGCAACCCATTTTTAGACTGTTCCTTAACATAAAGGAATTCAAAACAGTAAAGATGTTTTCAGAATACAGTGGCAATAAAGAGAAATTCACAGGTTACAAAAAGTGAAGTATAAATAGTACAAACCTTACTCACCATTAGGAAAAGCTAGAACACTGATGATTAGAAAGAAGAAAATCACAGAGAGGATACCCCTCCAAATATTATCCTCTGGGACAGAATCATCCCTGAAGAGACAGACAACATTAGAATGTTAAAGTACATTATAAGGATGAAGTCAAAAAGCTCTGAAGATATCATATCATTTGAATAAAGACTACATGGAAATAAGTATAAGAAATAAGTAAGCTGGTTATATAACAATTACTAGTAGCAACTACTCTGAACTATTTCCACTCTGGACTTCTAGGTATCCCTTTCTCACAAGGGAGTTAAGTATACAACCAATACATGTGAACTATAAGCACTGACAGAAGTCAATGTAGAAGCAATGACTGAAGTTAACACAAGGTGAAAAAAACCCAAAACATTCATCAATGGTCACAGAAACATCACCAAAAGTACTTCTACACAGTAAGTGGAAACCTAGACCTAAAACTCCGGAAGGTTGGATACAATTCCTAGGTTTCCCTCAGCTGTTTTGGCACTGCTCTTAATCCACTCCACTTCCCTTGGCCTCTTCCTGATGCCAAATACCTGCGGCAAGTACAGACCGAGCAGAAATAATTATTACAACCAGTCTTTGCAAATAATGATTAAACAGCTTAGAATCCTTCTATGACAGAGAGATATCAAAACTTAAAAGAAGCATGGAAGGATATCAACTTGCTTCCATATTTATTAAGCCAAAGGTACCAGGTATTTATTATTTGTGCTACTGTCATATACTATGGCAGGAGAGACCTAAGAATTCAGTTTGGAATGCCAAGACAAACTTCAGTAATACAAACAGGAATGTCAAACTGTCATGTATGCGCAGCTAATATTCCACTGTTTATCAGGAAATGCAGCGATAGGACAAGGGGTAACGGTTTTATGCTGAAAGAAAGTGGATTTAAATTAGATATTAGGAAGAATTTTTTTATTGTGAGGGCATTGAGGCACTAGAACAGGTTGGCTGCCCATAAAGTCATACATCCTCATCCCTGGAGGTGTTTGAGGCCAGACTGGCTGAAGCTTTGAACAACCTGATCGTAGCCAAAGGTTTCCCTCCCTGTCTATGAGAGGGGGAGTGGAACTGGATGATCTTTAAGGTCCCTCTGATCCAAATGATTCTATAACGTATCAGCTACTACAACTCTAATTTGAAATAAAATTTTTAATATTTGGGTAATTTTTATTAATTTAGGATGAGTTCATTGATTCAAATATATTCTTTTATTTATTCTCAGTCCATGATATCAAAAAATTCCCAGCAAACTTTAGAGGGATAAAGCTCTTCTTGGAAGATGATCTTTCATATTTCTGGATTGTTCAATATGAATCTGTGACAACATAAGCACGCTCCACGCTAGACATTTGCTAGAGTTATAAAATATTTCTCACTTTGCCAAATTATTTCCCTTTCCCTCAAAATTGAGCCTTAACAGCCCCACAGTAGACTTTCATCATTGTGAGACATTTAAGCACTGTGTTAGTTTAACTGTAAGGCAGGAAAAAGTACATTAAATATGAATGGGTTCTCAGCAGGCCTCAGAGAGTCCCCACAGCTTTTTTTTTTTTTTTAAACCAGTTCAGAACAGATTTATCAGTCATTTTCCAGTAGACATGCTGCACAGTCACGTGGAGGGTTTCCATCAGCTAGAACCCTGAATTCTAGAGCTTAACTCTGGCTCCCTTGGCAAGCTCAAGAGCCTCAGGCCATCCAGTGCACTTCCCAGCCACAGCCTCAAAATGTTTTAACACGTGCAAATAACACATAGGCACATGCTGTCACACGTGCCACCGCTGGTCTCTCTTTTTTGAGGACTGAACAGATTACTGGAATCACATCACTGTAAAATTCTGTGGCCCAGAAAAAAGTGAAAGACACCATGATCACATCACGTCATTGTCAACTAGCTGGGCTGAAGGATCCTCACCTTTGCATATCAGGATTCTGAGTACTACTCAGCTCCAGGCAAGCTGTCCTAGTCATGATGGCCCCACCTCTCCCCAAAGTCAACAAGATGTTATACACAGTGTTAAATCGCATTTCATTCCAATAGAGTGGTAAAGGTATTTCATTTTGGCTTGCAGACACCTTTCAAAAGGGAAAGGCATGAGATCTTCTTGCCAGAGACAGGTAAAAACACATGTAAGCAAAAGACTTGGTACTGTGCACTAGTTAGGATAAAAATTACAGTGTTTGCATGAAAGATCTATTTTGGAGAACACAAAAAAACCCCCAACCAAACAGGGAAGCAAAATAACTCTTGGAGGAAAGACAATGGCAACAAGCTGCAATCGGGAAAATGTGCTAAATCATCTCACATAGCCTTAGGAACTGTGATTCTGACTTTGAAACAAAAGCATCCATACAGCAAAAACAAGGTTTCTAATGCTCGTATGGGAGGACAGATGAAAATTCTCTTCCATAAACCTCCACAACCTCACGTCAGAAGCTACCAATCTATCACCTTCCTCAGCCCTTACACTATGTTCCACAAAACATCCCCTTCAGCACCTATCTGTCCTCCAGATGGTTGCCTCCTGGCTCAGAGAAGGCCACATTCCTCTCCCTAGGAAGGAAGAGAGCAGGGAAAGATCAAGCCACTCCACGCTTCTACTCCAGGGTGCAGTCTGGAAGCAGAGGAGCCTGTGTCTGGCTCATTTGGCAGGAAATAACCGAGGCAGCTGCAGACATTGTCAGAAGCACTAGAAGGATGTACTTTAAAAAAAAAAACAAAAAACAAACAAAAAAAAAAAAAAAAACAAAAAAGCCAAAAAAACCAGACTTTACTTCCCATTTTAACACACAGAAGTTAAACACTCATATTTCTTTTTCCGGATTGTTATCATTGCTACCTGAAGATTATTGCTATCTGAATTTCAGCTTCACCTTTATCTGTCAGCTCAAAGACAGCACCGATGGGTCTCGGTGATCCCAAAGGAGACTCCGCATTATGGCTTGGTATATCCAACGGAAAACCATTTTCTAAGCTTGTCTGAACCGCCATAAGACAATTACAGAAGACACAAGAAAGATTTTAAGGGAAGCAGAATTTCCTCTGCCTATGCTCAAGTAATTTTTTTTTCAGGAAGTTAAGAACATCAGTATGAATGTATCACAGAAAATCCCCTCTTAAACTGATCAGGAGAACTACGGAACAACTGACAGCACAGGGGAAGCAAAGAATCGCTTGTCACACCTTACTGGAAAGGCTCCAGCGCCTTGTGCCCAAGTGGCAGAAATATGAACACTGTGACTGGAGACACACTGCAATAAGCCAATGGGAATAGAAAGACCAAGCCTGGGATTACATACTGTTAGCATGTGGGGAACTTATCTCCTCCCTCGCAGGTTTTCAAAGAGACATATGGTTTGAGTAATGTCCCAAAATAAGCAACAGAGGCAGCACTCTGGCACTGTAAATTCCTGCAATAGTTGAAAATAGCAGAAGGTGGGAGAAAAAAAAAATCAGAGTAGCTTCCACAACCTGAGAAGAGGAGAAACAGAGAAGAAAGAGTTAGAGAGAAGTCTCCCTCTGTACTCTGCACTGGTGAGACCACACGTCAAATATTGTATTCAGTACTGGCTGGGCCCCTCACCACAAGAAGGATGTGGAGGCTCTGGAGTAAGTCCAGAGAAGAGCAACGAAGCTGGTGAAGGAGCTAGAGAACAACTCTTACGAGGAGCGACTGAGAGAGCTGGGGTTGTTTAGCCTAGAGAAGAGGAGGCTGAGGGGAGACCTCATTGTACTCCCCAACTACCTGAAAGGGAGTTGTAGAGAGGAGGGCGATGGCCTCTTCTCCCAAGTAACAGGGGACAGGACAAGAGGGAATGGCCTCAAGCTCCACCAAGGGAGGTTCAGGCTTGATATAAGCTTATCTTAGCTTCAGTTCCATGAACACTTGCAGTGGCAAAGTGCACAAAGCTGCTCATGTGTTGAGAAAAGGATGCAGCCAAGCATATTGGTACCAGTGCCTAAGCACACGCGAGGCTGGCCACGAACAAAGTGTGTTGTACAAAAACGATGGCAAAACCATCACTCCTGTGCACTGAACGCTTGGTAAATTCTGTACTTGAGCGATGTCATCACTAGGTTTCTTGATAGCCTAATAAACGCCAATTTTGGCAACCGGCTGAAACACACACTTTGGTAAAGACCTTAACAGGGAGTCTCAAAACCATCAACAAGTTCTCAGTAAGCGGAGCAGAGGGGAATCCCCGACCGGCGGTGCCCGTAGCGCCCCTGCCCGCAGAGCCGGCCCCAAACCGCGCCTTCCGGTAACCCACTCACTCCATCCCACGGTCGGGGACCGGGATCGGCCCCTTCCACAACCCTGGGACAGGAGGAGGGCGTGACCGGCACCTTCCCAGCTCCGGGACCGGGGGGGGAATACTGGCACCGGGACCGGCCCCATCCTCAAGGCAGGGTAGTGGAGACCGCCACCAGGACCACGACCAGCCCCTTCCCCATTCCCGGAGGAAGGGGGAACCAGGACCGGCCCCTTTCGCACTCCTGGAGGGTGAACGGGCACCGGGATCGGCCCCTTCCCCATCCCCGGAGGGGGAACGGGCACCGGAACCGGCCCCTTCCCCATCCCCGGAGGGGGAACGGGCACCGGGACCGGCCCCTTCCCCATCCTCGGAGGGGAAACGGGCACCGGGACCGGCCCCTTTCGCATTCCTGGAGGGTGAATGGGCACCGGGACCGGCCCCTTCCCCATCCCCGGAGGGGGAACGGGCACCGGGACCGGCCCCGTCCCCATCCCTGGTAGCGACGGGGCCCCATCCCTGGGGCGGGGCCGGGGGGGGTGACCGGCACCAGGACTGGCCTCATCCCCATAGGGGAAACCGGGACCGGCCCCTCCCCGTCCCCCGCCCCGGGCCGGGTCGGCGGCGCTGCCGGCCCCCAAGGGCGGGGCGGGCGGGGGACCCCGCGCCAGCCCCGCGTTCCGCGCACCTGGTGAAGGCGAAGGCCATGAGGCTGAGGATGGTGAAGCTGAGGAGGGTGATGGTGTGCGGGCGGTAGAAGAACTCCAGCGTGATGTCCTCCACCTGCTGCTCGTTGATCATGCGGAAGTGCAGGCGGTAGTTCACGTCGTCCTTGCTCAGGGTCCGGCTCCCCACGCACGAAGCCATCTCGACCCCCGGCGCTCAGCCCTCGCTCAGGACTCGCTGCTGCCTCTCCCGGGGCGGCGCGGCCCGCAGGGGCCAGGCCCGCCCGCCGCCAGCACAAGCGCCGAGGGGCGGAGCCCGCTCTGCCGCGCCCACGCAGGGGGAGGAGCGAGGAACGAACCACGCGGGGGGGGGGGGGACGGAAGCAAACCGCCCGCTTCGAGCTGTGCTCGAAGCGGGCGGGTTTGCTTCCGTCCCCCCCCCCCTTACTCCAGAATGGTCTCGCCTGAGCTCCACGCGTTGAGGTGGGAGATGGCTTGGTGCGCGCGGCAGGCCTCTCGCTGCCGGTACCTGGTGCGAGCGGCCCGTGCTGCTGAATTTCCAGCGAGGTTGAGGGGCAGCGGTGTATTCGCCCATCTCTCTCTGCTGCCCTCAAGAAAGGACGTTCTCCCCTGGGGGCTGCAGGCATGCAGGCGCGCGTCCGTAGGAAGCTGTTCTTCGTCAGACAGTAGCAAAGATGGATCCTTGCCTGCTCCTGCAAGTTATTCGCCATCACCAGTTACTGCTCCTGCAAGTTATTCGCCATCACCAGTTAAACAGGAACAAGAGAAAACAGAACTACTACCAGGTCTGAATGGAAAGATCCTGTGTGAAGGTAAGAGGCCGTTGGAAAAATGTTTCTTCCTTAATTGCTCCTCGAATACTGTGTTCAGTTCTGGGCCACTCACCACAACAAGGATGTTGAGGCTCTGGAGCGAGTCCAGAGAAAAGCAATGAAGCTGGTGAAGGGGCTGGAGAAGAGGCCTTATGAGGAACGTCTGAGAGAGCTGGGGTTGTTTATCCTGGAGAAGAGGAGGCTGAGGGGAGACCTCATTGCTCTCTATAACTACCTGAAAGGAAGTTGTGGAGAGAAGGGTGCTGACCTCTTCCCCAAGTGCCAGGGGACAGGACAAGAGGGAATGGCCTCAAGCTCGTCCAGGGGAGGTTTAGGCTGAACATTAGGAAAAACATTTTCACGGAAAGGGTCATTGGGCATTGGAATAGGCTGCCCAGGGAGGTGGTTGATTCACCTTCCTGGAGGTGTTTAAAGGATGAGTGGCTGAGGGACATGGCTTAGTGATTGATAGGAATGGTTGGACTTGATGATCCAGTGGGTCTCTTCCAACCTTGTGATTCTATGAATCTCCAAATTATCCTTTCACTATTACCCTTCAGTCTCCTGTTTTGGCCTGTTTATCTAAAACATTTATCGGAAGTTCCTGGCTTTCACTTGGTTTTAAGCCCATAATCAACACAGAATTCTTGTGGTCACTCTAGCATACAGATTACCTTTAAGCTAAGGTAAAGATAGAATGTTTGGGGTAGAAACATTGTTATGGAGCTGCTGTTTCAAGGGCTGAGTGGTAGCCTTTCCCTCAGAGTTCTGTTGGTACAAATTAAAAAGTTTTGTTTCTTGTTTTCGGGTTGATTTTCTTGACTAGGAGTCGGGGAAGTCACCCCTGAACCAGCTCCCACAACGCAGCCGTTTGAATGATTGGAGATGAACAACAGGAGGCAGCAGAGTGTGAAGGCTGTCTAAGCACTGCCCTGATGAGAAATGCTAGTTAAACTCTCCTGAAGGAAGGCAATAGATGCAAGGTCGCCTCGGTGTCGTTGCCCAGAGGAAATTGCCTCACTTTTCTGTACTTTTATATCTAAGTGAGGATGAAAAAGATACCATCCTCTGAAAATAATTCCAGTATGCTGAGGACACTTGCTCTGGATTACTGAGCAATCTTGTATGTTCAGATTGAACTT
This sequence comes from Coccyzus lansbergi, assembly GCA_033558105.1. Classification (NCBI taxonomy): domain Eukaryota; kingdom Metazoa; phylum Chordata; class Aves; order Cuculiformes; family Coccyzidae; genus Coccyzus; species Coccyzus lansbergi. The sequence continues at coordinate 658,869 of JAUMJK010000101.1, forward strand.
CGAGCTCAGCCAGCTTGGATCCTACAGAGCTTATTTTTGGGGTGCCTCAGAGCTACAACTGAGATCTGTGTATTTGTGCAGCTGGTTCTGGAAACAGTGTTGCACCAGAACTGACAGGTCAGCCAGCTCATATATGTCTGCACCTGTGGTGCAGTTTATCTACATGCCAGATCTTTATCTGTACACAGACTTAGTGTTATGCATATGTGTGTGTGGAGCATACAGTTGGCAGTGTATGGAATGGAATAAATATAGTTGGCAGTGGGGGTTTTTTTTCTGGTAACTTGAGGTATTTTTCCTCGTAGGGCATTTAAAGAACTTCAAGTGGCAAAAAAGGGGCGTTTATGCTTCCATAATAGATCTTGGTGTATATTGGTTCAGCCTTCAACAAGCTGAAAAAAAAATGCTTGATATCACTATAGATTGCTAGAGAGTTCTTATTACTGTGTAAGCTACAAATGTTGCTAAAAATGTTTTGCTGTGCTTTTGTTTCTGAGGCCTTGAGAAAAAGAAGTGGCAAGACCTTTGGCAACTGTTGACCGAATCTATGTAACTCTTCCTGGAACGTTATCTTAGTCCAACTTATTTTGAAACCTGTTTCGGTAGTTAGTTCCAATGTGGCTTTGCTTGACACAAAAGACTGTTACCCTAGTCTCTATGAAATTATTGTGCAAAAGTACAAGGCCCAGAAAATCACCAGTTTGTAATTAGAGATGTTGATGAGTAATCAGTTTGATACCTGTGGTGGATACTAGCAGTCAGCCTGCAAAACAGTGATCTTGATCTAACTGCTCTGAACTCCTGTTAGTGGAAAAACAGATCAGTTAGAGAAATATTTTTTAAAAAGTCACTGAGTTCTGACTTGAAACATGTCAGAGGGAAACAAGCATAATGATATTAATTTGGAAACCTTAATGGATAGGAAATGGAGCTTGGCTTCTTTAGCTGTTTGAGGTGTTGGCAGTCCGCAGTCATTCTGTAGTAGACAAGACATGATAGCTTGGTTGGAGTTGGCTGTGAAATACCTTGAAAGTTAAAACAACTGCAGTTCAGGCATCAGATTCAGAAGAGGCACAAAGCAGTAGGCTTGTTAGGTTGTGAAAAATAATCTTTGCAGTAGCCTTTGATCTGGATATGATCAGGCAAGAATATATTCATGAAGACATGAAAGAAGTTTCTTCTTCAAGAAAGTGATTTATCTGTAGTCTGCAGTGATCAAGGCAGCAGACTGAAGGCAGTCTTGCTGGGTACTGGGCTTGAATTTGGCCACATGAGCAAGAGCTGATAGGCAATGACAAGGAAGTGAAACAGCAACAAGAAATGAGAGTAGAGTCTAGGTCTCCTGTGTTTTCAAATAATAACTGGCTGTTCATCTTATGCACAGTATTCTTGCATTTTGAAATGAATTTTAAGAGATATGTATAGTGTTTAGTGGGAGCAGATTTATCTTTCACAAAATGCATTTGGGTCTTATTTCTTAGACTGGGATGACATTCCACCTTCATCCGCTTTGGAGCAGATTTCTGAGGAAGAAGCCACACAGATCATTGCAGAACCACTTCTTCCTCTTCAGTCTTCCACACTCCGAGATTATGTTGATCACTCAGAAACCCTGGCGAAACTTGTCCGCCTAGGTATGTGTAACTCTGTTTTGCCCAGGTTTGCTATGTCTGAGGCTTTGGAGATTCTGTAATTTGTGTTTTGATCTTACTCGTTGCTTTATAAACTTGAAAACGGGAACAGTGACCAATGGCTAATGGCAGCAGGACATTATCCAGGGTAAATGGAGAATAGAAGGGACCGCATGACTTGCTAGCAATGCCTCAATCACTTGAAAACAAAGCTGGCTAGTTTTAGTCCCATGGTGCTGTTGATGCTAGAAGAAGGCATCTCCCATAGCTTCCAGAGGTGGGAAGCACTTTGATTTTATTGGTCTTTTTTCACGTGGACTGTGCAAGGATAGCTGAGTTCAAGGTTGCTAGCCACCTCCTTGTTTCCCAAAAGTGCAAGAAACACTAGAAGGAGACTGGAGAAATAAGTAACAGAGAAGGGGAGATCTGGTTCCATGTAGTAATAAATTGCTATGAATGAGGCAGTATCCAAAGGCTCTTTACTACAAAATTGTCCCCTTCCTTTGTATAATGGAATTTGGAATTCATTACACACATACGTACGTGCAACAAAGTCTCTGTGTGGCACGTGCTAAGATACTTGATTCCTCATGTACAGGTTTCACTGCAAATGTCATTCTTCAAAAATAAACTCAGCAAAAGTGTCTAAAATGACTGCTTGTTTTATCTGGAATCTTTCCACAATACACAAGGTATTGTGACCTTGCTGGGTTGAGCAATTCAAGCATGCTGAATGAGTGCAAAAATGGGTAGTCCTATAAATTTCGACTTGCCTTCCTGAAACATTTATAAGAAATAGGGTCTGTATTTAATTAAAGCAATTTCTAATTTTGTTTGTTGTAGGAGTTGACTTATCACAAGTGGAGAAACGTCAAAAGGCAGGCCAACTCTTACTGACCTTGGACTTTGAAAAAGATATAAAAAAAATACTTCTGTTTCTTAAGGATGTGGGTGTGGAAGACAGTCAGCTGGGATCATTCCTGACCAAAAATCCATACATCCTTGGTGAAGATCTGGAAGCTTTAGAAACTAGGTAAGCCTTTCAAATTGCAGCAGGGTATTAAGCCATTTGGCTTGAATATCGCGTTCCCCAGTTGGCTTAAATTTTTCTGAACCTGTGTTGCTGCTGCTTCCTTTCTCACATGATACATGGTTCTGTGTTCCTATGCCTTCCCATCAGTCAGCATTAACATGTGGTGGTATCATAAGTTGAATCAACACCCTGGTCTGCCTGAAACCTGACAATTAACAAATTTCTGCACGTTACTATCTCTCTGCTGCAGAGGACGCAGCTTGGTTTTCTAGGCCACTTGCTTCACCTGTGTCAGCTCACATCCCAAAATGTTAGTCCTTGTGGCTTCACCTAAATTTGTTGAGCAATATCAACCTCCTCAGTCAAGCTTTGAAACTGCTATTCTAGATGATATTTGTACCCATACCTTGTGAATTCTGCAGTAAAAGAAGCAGACCAGATCTCTTCTGTGGTTACATCTAATAGCAGCAGAAAAGTCACAACACTTTTCCCCACACTGTCCTGCTCAAACTGAGCACAAGACTACAATGAACTTGTGTACTTGTATATGTTCATATTTGAATGGCCTTAAAGTCTGTAAAATGTACTTTTGTACTTGTACTTTTATTCTTAGACCACTCTTAAGCAGGCTTACATTAATTCAATAGTTCTTTTACAGCATCCTTTTTAGTGAACTCAAAACATCTTGGTATTGAAAAATTCCAGAAAATAAAGTCTGCCTGCTTGACTCTTGCATGTAGCAGCTGTCCAAGATTGAAAACTGAAAATACAGCTTTTTGGAAATGAGAAGCACGTTAAGAGACTCATGTCTAACGTAGACCTAACTTTTCTTGTTTCTCCTCTGTTATTCTGTCCTCCTGTTCAGTAAGTGGCCTTTCAGAAACAATATCGAAAAAGAACTTGTGCCATTTTTCAGCAGTAGTTTTTTGTTGCTTATAGTCTACTGAAGAGAGTATTTTTTGCTATGATAAATATTCTAGCTCTTCTGTGAAGTCAGATTTGCTTTTCAGTGACTGTCCTGTGGCACTGCCTGGTTAGTGAAGTAGGGGGCTGAACTGGGCAATCCAATTTCTTCATTTTCTGCAGCTTGATTTTTCAGTAAGTTTATCTCTGGTGCACTGGTGAATGCTTTCCTGCAAGCTTTAAAGTAAGTGTGCTGCAGAGGGTGTATGGCAGGCTGTGAAGTGAGTGTGTCTAAGAGAGTTGTCTTTCGAAAGCCAAGTATCACCTTTGCATAAACACTTTAGTGCAGATGGACGTGGTATTGGTTACATCACTCTGGAATGTTTTATTGCTATGGATTCCATGTTGCCAGGAAACAAAACACAAATTTCAATAGATTTGGCATTTGACTTCAGATAAACACTGTAAAAGTCAAAACATTCCATAATTCATAACAATTCTGACAGTTGCAAATCAGTGTCTGTACTGCAGCTGCACCAGATGCTTTGTTTTATGGTATTGTTAATAATGACTTAAAACTGTTAACATGCTGCACAGAACTGCTGACCCCTGTAGTAGAACCAGAGCTAACGTTGGTGCCAACACTCACAAATTCATCTCGGGCTTGGGCAAAGTTGGGTGATTCTCCTTGTTTAATATACCATTTTCTAGAGTCAGGTTATTACAATCTTTCTTGCCACCCCTCCTTTAAGCTTCTTGCCTTCCCAGGATGCGGAGAAATGCTTCACATGGGGTCTTAATGACTCGCTAGCAGAAAATAAGTAAAGAAGAATCAGGACAACCGGAAGGTTTTATTTCTAATCTGCTTATTTAGCAATGTTTCTTAGGATGCTTGGCAGTTGTGCTCTCCAGAACATTAATGGAAGAAGTGCAGTATAGCCAAGCTGCAGCATCCAAAGCATAATGGGATAATTTTTTCAAGGGCCAGTTATTTATTGTTGTGTTCTGGATTTCCTCTGCTCCTAGTTTCCCCTTGTCTCTGGGGCTCCTGCAGCCAGCTCCGTCAGCATTGTCTGGAGCCTAGGCTGCTGCCTTCTGTGTTGGGATGCCTACTTAGTTAGGAATTGGTCCTCTTGTTCTCAGATTGTTTTTTGGTCCTCTTGTTCTCTTTAGAGGTTTTGGGCTTGTGATGATTTCATTTTGAGGGTTTGTGGAAAGAGAGGGAGGTTGTAATGACTGGAAGACATTTTTATTTTTTTTTTTTTACTTTCCACTAGACATAATTTAACCTACAGCCAATCTTTTGCTGAATATCTTCTTCTGTAGAATATTCTGCAGTCTATTTAGTATCTTAATTATTGCCAAGCAAAACCAGTTCTTGTATTCTTCTCCGGGTTCATCTGATAGCAAAAACTTGTGTATATGCGCATCTATAACAAAAGGAAACCTCTTCAAATTGTAGCTTAACTCATGTTCCACCATTTGCAAGAAAACTAGTTGTGTCCCTTTTTATTTTGTGTGCTGTATTTGCCCACATCGAGTCCTTTTTCTAGGAGCTGTGGTTATAATCTATTGCAAGAAGTACTTGAAATAGGATTTCACTTTCACTGAATTCAGCAAAGTCTGGAAAAAGTTTTGCCTTGGAAAGAAAGCAAGCTCTGTTAAACATAAAAACTTTAGTCAGCTCCTTCACCTTTCTGACAACCAGATGTTTTGTAACTAAATCCTTGGCCCGGTAACTGAAAGTAGGGACCTATTGTAACAAAAGTAACTTCAGCTGATTTAAAAATGCCTTTGGACAATGTCTCTACAGATGGCATTATTGTATATTTCTACTCCAGTGCTATTGGGAAAACAGGGATGCATGAGGTATAGTACTCTGTTCTTTCAGCAGTAGAAATGGAATTCATTAAAATAGCAAAAGGGTGTATATATCTTCTTGTCTATACCCTGTGATGATCTATTAATGTGTTTGCAATCTAAGAGACAGGCTGGTAGTTAAACATAGGTTAATGTAGTTATCTGCTGAAGGACAGCTGGAAGGAATTAAAATCTGTCTTCAGTATTGACATTCTACTCTGAGGTTTATTTTGCTTCTAATTAATTGGAAGGGATGGTATTTTGCTTTTATGATAACTGCAGATTTCCCCCTAATTATTTTTGGCAGGGTTGTATGTTAATGCTAGAACATCTGTCCATTTATAAGATATCACTGAGGAAGTTAAGCAAGTACTGAATAAATGGAGGCAATAAAATTTTCATCGCTGGATTTTACTTTGTTTTTGTTCTCTTTCTAGAGTGGCTTACCTAAAATCAAAAAAATTTGGTAAGTCAGAAATTGCTCAGATGGTCTCAAGAGCTCCATATTTGCTGTTGTTTTCAGTGGAAAGACTGGATAACAGACTGGGTTTCTTCAAAAACGAACTTGGTCTCAGTGTGAAACAGGTAAAGACCATACACTGAAGTCTTTAGATACTTTGTTATTGACAAGTATGAGTGAAGCCTTGGAACATGAATACTTCAAGTATATGGAGGTTACTCACAAAGTTTAGTGACATTACAGATGCTAACAAAGAGACTTACAGGATAGCATGATTTTTAACTGTCTGTAGGAGTAGTATGGATGGCTAACATTCAAAGGTCCTGAAGTACAGTCCCTGAAGATGATCTGCTACATGTTATTGTCAAACAAGCTTGTGTGTGTCCAGTTTTATTATCTGAGGTGGGCCAAAGGACTGAATCAGCAAGCAGCTTTTTTAATTTCTAGAAAGCTAATTGGTTCTCCTCTTCACAATGCTGTAACATACTTATTGGTGAAAAATAGTCTAATCTGTGAATATTGCATCAATCTAAATGCCAAATAAGTCACCAAGAGAAACCTCTGGGTTCTCTTATAAAAGTGCTTACCACATTATGGGCGTAGCAGGTATTCAGCACCATGCTTTAGGACATGCAGAGTAGGTAATAGCTGAAGTTTCCCTTCATAAGCGGGCAGTGCTGGTTGTTCCCTGCCGTAGCTAGGGATTGCAATGAATGCCAAGTTCCAAGTGGAATGTGGTGTGTTTCTGTTGGCTTCTATTTGCTGAACAGTCATAGCTGTCACTGTGCCTGTTCCTGGCCTTTCCTAGCTTAAGGTAGGATATCTCTCTGGAAAAGGGTTTAGTCACTGCCTTGTACTCACGGCAGATTACAAGTAATCACATAGCTTAATGGATGTGGAGTAATTTGTTGTGTTGCGGTTATACTGTGGTTTCACTATTTCCTCAGGAAGGCAAATTCCACTGCAACTGAAAAATCCCTTTATAGCCTCTATCAGGTAGTGTTTTGCTTCTTTCTTTTAAAAAGGTGGGAAGAAACAATCTTGAGCATTGAGAGAGATTAGTCACTTGAGTATGCTTTCTACTTAGAGGGTATGCTTTTACTCCCTGTCTGTTTTACAAATGAACATATTTGAGTAACTTTTTGCATCTTGAGTTTGCATAAAGCAGCAGTATATTATCTTTGGGATAGAAATAAAATTAAATACAAGTGAAAGGGCATCCTTCTTCCAAATGGAAAAAAAAAAGTTTATATGAGATCTCTTTCTTTCCCAGGTGGATTCACAAACAAGCTTTCAGTAATAGTCTTTCCTTTGTGTATTTTCCCTAATTGTAGACAAAGGATCTGGTAATTCGTCTTCCAAGGCTACTGACTGGCAAATTGGAGCCTGTAAAAGAAAATCTTCAGGTGAGCTTATTGGACGATATTAAAGTTGTATTGTATATCCACAAGGATTAGGAATTTAAAGAAGATAAAATTCCCAGAGGAGTATCCTGCATGGAAAGAATTCAGTAAAATAATTTTAGTGAAGATGTAAGGATATCTGAGGATTTTTTAAAACAATTTATTTTCCTCCATAGCTTGCAAGCTTATGCCATATGTGAAGCTGTACCTTATTCTGTTTTCTGCTCTGATGTAGGTTAGAAACTTAATCTGAGTCCCTTCCTGCCAAAATTTGCTGTCTGGTGACACAAATTGTTAGCCATTTTTTATGACAAGGGAAAAATAGGGCCTGCTCCCTCCTTTTTTTCCCCTTAATTATTATGTTATTTTGCTAACTTGGATTGTCTGTGAGGATTTAAGAACAAGAAATGTGCAGTTCATTATTTTCCTCTTGGCAGGTAGGTAGCCTGCCAAAATGTGCATTTGACACCTATTGTCTGATAGCAGCTGTTCGTTATTAACAACTGTTGGGTAAATAACTTCAAACCCACAGGGACTCCTTTCCCCTTTGAAAATGTGACTATGTATTGGTTTAATTATTGTACTGTAAAGCCATCTAGGCCAAACAGCATGATGTGGTATAACAATCTGAGAAATCCCATTATCCTATAACGCGTAACTATGAATTAAAATATATAATTTTCAGACAGACTCACTGCTCTGAAACTCTAAAGCACTGGGAATCTTTCAATCTGAAGTGTGTGTGGTAAGGGAGGAGACTGGAAAGTAGCAGACTGTTCCAATTAATTGTGCTTTCGTTTTAATGAACATTGTTTCAGCTGGCTAGGGATTCAGTATACTATAATGAATGTGTTTTTAAGATCCTGACTTGCATGCGACTATCTTGTATATCTACCAAAAAGTGTATAGGGTAGCATCCTTACTTGTACCATGTTCTAGAGAGAGATTTTTAGGTTCTTCACTATTAGAATATATTAGTAGTGGAGCATTCCAAGAGGTCAGATGTTTTGGATTTAGAATCTGGGTTCAGCCCTGTGTGTCCTAAGCTGGAGGTGGGCAGGCAGTACCCAAAGAGAAACCATATACCAGCAGTTCACAAGCGATCTGGTCATACCCCTCATTCAGAGTTGGTTGTTATTTAGAAACAGCTGCTGTGGCTGATACTGGTTGTCAAAAGGTATTGATCAGTAACTAAATGAGCTGAAGGATGGCTTATTCCATTGTCTAATGGTTTCATCAAGCACAACTACAGATACACTGACAGGGTAAAAATGGACAGCTTGCATTACCACTGCCTGTTGTGGGAATCATATGGAGTATGTTGAATATTGCGGAGGCTTACACAATAAAGTTACTAGCATATGTGGACTGGAGAGTTACTGAATATGAAATATGTGTGCTGTCAAACTGAGTGCAGTCAAAGCAACTTACACTTGACCTCACCATTCATGGCAAGAGAGAGCTGATCATTCCAGAGTAGAAAAGAAAAGCTCGAGATTCTTGCCACAATTACCTCTACAGTGGAGCTGAGCTGGCTGTACACCTCCACTGATTTAACATCAGGTCTTACTCTCAGTTGTGTGTATGATGCACTAAGTTACCCAGGCACTCAGATCCATGAAGGACACCACTCATGTGCAAACACATTGAATGATGTCATAAGTAGTAAGTATTTCTTGTGATGTGCAAGTGTTTACAAAGCAGATGAGGAAGAACCAGGAGAAAGACCTGATTTTAGTTAACTTTAGAAATAATTCCCTGTAAGGATCTAGAAGTCCTAAGATAACTTCAAAACCCAGATTCTGAGCGCTTCCCTTTGTATTTGCCAGGCAGTTCTGGAAAAGAGCTGCCATCTTGGCACATCAAACTGGAAAAACAGAAAGCATCACCTTTTTGCTAGCTGAAGAAGTACCTGAGTGGGCTTTGAAAGTCTGGTTATGCTGACTGGAAAGCACACCCATTTCATGATTGAAAACAAGCTGCTTGTAAATGTCACTGGAGGATAGAAGAAATGGCTGAGTTACCAGACACTCTTGTGTCCTGAATTCCTTTCTCAACAACTCAATGAACTGCTTGCTGTTCTGCACTTTGAGAGGAGTGTTCATGGCTCTTATTGAAAAAATGTGGTTTGTTTTACTCTTGAGAAACCATAAGTGAAGTCAAGGCAGTCCCTGAAAAAGACATCTTACTTCAGACATTAACCAACTGTAAGACAAATACACTGCATAGTCTACACATTTCTTTGAGGTTCGACAGACTTCAGCTGAAGAATACAGGACTGAAATTATCCTACTTATATTTTTATATTAACTTGGATACAGTAGGAAAAGAAGCAGCACATAACCAAAAGTAGTTACTAGCTATTTGATTGTTGTGTTTTACAGAGATCCACAACTAAAAAGACAGTCTCTTTTCACAGTTTGGTATTGAAACTGATAACAGATTCTTAGGAGAGAATTTTAATGCTCGTAACTGCCAAGCATATCTATACATGGCTTTTTTGTTCTTATCTCAGACAAGCTAAAAATACATAGCTTTCACAGGAGTCATCTTTACTTCAGAGATACTCTATAAAGAAATGACTGCAATCCCAAACAATAAATAATTTTCACTGTCTGATATGAGGAACTGGAGTGGCAGATACTGTTGTGCATTGTGTTGTTGTTGCTGTGTGACAAAGGGTACAAGAATATTGCATTCATTTATTTCAGTAGCATGTTAAATTAGGTTAAGTTTGCTGTAGCTGACTTATGAAGATAAAATACTGATCTTTTGTTTCAGGTTTGTCAGATTGAACTAGGTTTTCAGCGTAGTGAAATTCAACAGATTGTGTTTAAAACCCCCAAGATCTTAACTGCAAGTAGAAAAAGACTCAAACAGACATTTGACTACTTGCACAACATAATGGGCATTCCCCACCGCATACTTACTCACTTTCCTCAGGTAAGCTGTTAATCTGGGAATAAATTGTGTATGCTCTTTGCACGGCTGCTTCATTAGTCTGGTGCTGCTGGTGGAGCCCCCTTGTTTGCAGGACACGTGAATTGTTAAATTGTCTGTGTTTTTTACTCTAATCAAGACAACTTTTATTAGCAATTCAGCAACCACTGAGGATTCTAGTGTGGAAGTGCCCTTCTCTCCCAGCACACATGACACCATGACCTCCAGTCATGTGAATTTTTAAGTTTTCAACAGATGTAGCTATGCTTATCTCTTAGGGATTCATGTCTGCTTAGGGATTCCTTGTCCTGAAACCCTACCCAGCTAAGAGGCACAAGGGAAGAGGGGTCACACAGAAGATCTGTTCATTAGATATCACATGCGTAAAAGCATTTATCTTGGATTTGTCCAGTTATAACATAAATTTTATAGATTCTATCATTTGAAAATGTAGTTTAAAAGCAAGACAAGTTCTGTCCATTAGGCAATTGGATTCTCATTGATCTTCCTGCTGCTGTGGCAGTAGCTCAAAAAATCACAGGAGTGAAAACAGATTATTTTCTTGATGACTATTGGGGGTTTTTTTTCTATCTCCTCATGACTCTTCTTCCCTCACAAATTAAAAGTAGAATCATCCAGTGCTGACATGCAGTCACACTACCTTCCTACAAGTTAAAAAAAGAAAGCACAAATTACAGCTTCTCGACTACAATGGTTTTCTTCCTAAAACAAATCCAGTAGAGAATCTAGCTCTCTAACTGGCTAAAAAAGTCAATGTTATATGGGGAAATAAAACTGCTCCCCAGGATTTTCATTATTTATCTTGCCATTTAATATATCTTTACTTAGCAATGATGCTTGGTATAACTCCTGTCTGTGGGGTGCTTTTACTCTCTGTGACCCATAAGCGACAAGTCTTGCTCACTTCCTTCTTGGTTGTCTTCTTGTTGGCTTTGTGGTGGTTCACCTAATTATTTTTCTTACCTTTCTTTGGAAGGGTAAGTGGAGAGTTTCCTCTGTTCCTTGTCCTTAGTGCAGCCATTCTCTCTTTTTCCTGTTCTTCTCTTCCATCCTGTGAGTTCCATGATATGCAACTCAATCTGGATATGGTCTGGTTATTAACCTGTGCATTCACAAATGCATTTTTTTCTCCATCTCTTCTTGTTTCTATCCTGAATGACAATAATGCTGTAAATAGAGGCATATGGGAATTTTGTGTCAAATGCTCTCTGATGCTAGAGCTGCTGTTGTAACCATCCTTCCCGTCAGCTAGCTCCATAAATGGTGGTTAAGACTTTTTTTCCCTGTCTTCTGGCTTCCTCTTAAAATTCAGGAAAGACAAAGAAGGAACAGTAGTTTTGCTTTTTGTCCTAGTTCTAATTAGTTTGCATCCTTATGAAATCCCTTCTTGAGTAGCATAGTCTCTCTCCTTTTTAGTAAAAACTCAGTTGACTTTCATTTCTCTAGCATGCTTGTTTTCACCAGTAACTTCTCTGAAGCAGAGTCTTTCTCTTTAGTTGTATTGCTCAGAAATTAATTTAGATCTCTGCATTCAACTCTTCTTAACTGTGCATATCTTCTTCATTTCTCTGTTTTTAGCCTTTTAGCTGTGTTATTACTGGAGGTGTATAACCAACTCAACCTTTTCTGTGGCTGCTGTGCCATCCACTTGTTTGTATTATGCTGCAGTCACCTCTTTGTTTCTTCCTTGTAACAATGCTCATCTGAATCTGATTCTATAAATAAACACTTCTGATAACAGAGGCAAAATTCTTAGATGCTTTTTCTCTCTGTTTCTAAATGTCTCCTCTCCATTTTCTTGGCTGTGATTACACAAAGGTAATACAGTTATCATATACAAACAAAAAACCTAATGTGCTTAAGACACTCCCTGATTTTCCCTGTGTGTGCACCTCAGCCTATTGTATTAAGGCATTTATTTATAATTTAGAGAATTTATACATGAATGTAACGTACCTGGTGTTTGATAGAAAATGAGAAGATGCTAATTATGTTTTCTCCCTAGATCTATAATTTGTCTAAAAAAATGCTCTTGTTTTAGATTCATCAGTCTGAAATTTAGTCAACCAAAAAGATTCTTCTCTTTCTTTCTTAGGTTTTCAACTCCAAGCTATTACGAATCAGAGAAAGACATATGTTTCTTAAATTTTTGGGAAGAGCCCAGTATGACCCAGCAAAACCCAGCTACATCTCTCTGGACCAGCTCGTATCCTTGCCTGATGAGGTGTTTTGTGCAGAGATTGCCAAAGCTTCTATAAAGGACTTTGAAAAATTCTTAAAAACAATTTAATTAGTAACACATGTGAACAGGAATAGAATAAACATTTATTTAGAAATAAACTTTTTATAAAACTTCTCCCCTTTTTGGTCTCTTACCTTCTTAATAACCATGTTAAGAAATGTGTATGATGCAAAGGCTTACTGTAATATTCTTTATAGCGACTTAAAAATATATTTCAGAAGAGTTATGTGAATATGTGTTGTTTGCTACTGATGTAATTTTTGTAATTCATTGCTAACACTTAAGTGACAGTGAATGATGCTGCACACTAACAGAAAAGTAAAGTGGATTCTTCTTTTTTTTTTTTTTTACTTTCAATAATTGAGATGGAAGAACTGGCTAGTGACCTGTTCTCTGTCTTGCCTTCCGTCTTCCCCCCTCATACTCCCTCCCAAAAATTAGAATTACAGATTAATGTAGTAGTGAAGAAGTGATGTGTTTACCTGCTTTCATCTTAGCAGCTAATAATGGTATTGTTTTCCTTGTACAGTGGAAGGAAGTACACTATTGCATATGTGAAGCCCTTCACATTAAAAGGGCATTTTTCAACAGGTTCAAAAGGTGGGGTTTGTGAAGCTAGATGCTGAGGTTAATACCCTTGAAGCTGTGCAGTGAAACTTGGTTTGACCTATCAAAGAAAGAAAACAAACTGAATCTGGGCAAATACCAAAAAGAAAAGAAGCTCCTTCTAAATTTCAGGGATGTGTGTAGTTTTTATTTTAAGTCACTTTGCCCTGTGTTGAGGAGGGGAAGGAGTTTTTCCCCACCCCTGCAAGATCTGTATGGCTTCATTATACAGGTAACCATACAAAAAGCGTAGTGGTATATACTTGGTTAACAGAGTTACCTTGCTTAGTTTTAACACCTGAAGTAAATGCTAACATTGGCAATCGTGAGAGTATTAAAAGTACCTAATCCTGTCAGTAAACAAATCATATGAATACAGAATTATCAGGTGCTTTAGAGTGTATTTGGTCAAAGTGAAGAAACTAAAACCAAATGCAAACTGCCTGATAGTTTATGCTTTAAAGGTTTCTGTTCTTGCTCACAAGATGGCTTGGGAAGCTGAAATCCAGATGTCTTCATTTGGATTTAGGCTTATTTAATGAAAAAAAGCGTCAATGTTTTAAAAACTAAGTGTTGAAGCTTAAAAACCTATTTGAGTTGCAGAAGTGTAAGAGCCAGAAGATTTTGTATGCAGGCAGAAGAATAAAGTTCAAAAGGTCAAATTCCCCTAACAGATGAGGAATACAGTAAGGTTAAAGAGACCTTTAAAGAAAGAATAGTAGTGATCTTTGGATCACAGGTCAGGTCTTATGCAAAATAAAACCCTGCAATTTGAATTAAAACACCCAAGAAAAGGAGTGTCGTCAGAACAAGCAGTATGCAGAATGATTTACTGGGACATCTTCACTTGAAACACAGTAAAAAGCCACATTAATTGTCTGCAATATATATCTGAGAAGCTGTCTCTTGTTCCTGTATTCCCCACTCTGTTGGCCTGGGAAGATCACTTGGAATCCTCCATTTAGTAGACTGCTCTTGCTGGTGATGCATGTTTTTTTTCTAAAGTGGTGGCTGAAATGTAATGGCTAAACACTTTCACCTATTCTTTTCTTCGAAGTAAAAATACATAACTCTAATGTGCTTAGATTTCGACTTTATTAAGTCCTAATAACAAACTACAGTCTTCAAACAATCTAGTAAAAATTAACGTTCCTAGTAAACAATGTTATTTGAAAGTATGTGAGTTTCTAATGCCAAATAGTTTGCTTTTGCAGATTTATTCCACTGTCCTTATGATTTTGTCACATCATGTGACAAACCATTCTACAGAATAAGTCTCTTTTGAATGCCTTAAGCTTAAGCTTCTAATTACTTCAATATTTTTAAATTATTGCTGTCAGAGCTAAGCTGGTTTCTTTGAAATGTTAAATGCTTATGCCAAAATAGTTTCCCAGAAATGTCATGAAGAAAGGAAGCAAAATATTTCATATCGGTGATAAAAAGGAAGAAAGGATAGCACCTCTCATATGAGGACAGGCTGAGAGAGTTGGGGTTGTTCAGCCTGGAAAAGAGAAGGCTCAGAGGAGATCTTATAGTGACCTTCCAGTACCTGAATGGGCCTACAAGAAAGCCAGAGAGGGACTTTTTAAAGGGCACACAGAGATAGGACTAGGGGCAATGGCTATAAACTGGAAAGGGGAAGATTTAGACTAGACAAAAGGAAGAATTTCTTCACCGTGAAAGTGGTGAGGCACTGGGAAGGGTTTCTGATAAAAGTTGTGGCTGCCCCATCCCTGGAGGTGTTCAAGGCCAGGTTGGATGGGACCTTAGGCAGCCTGGTCTGGTGGGAGTTGTCTCTGCCCACGGCAAGGGGGTTGGAACTGAATGGCCTTTAAGGTCCCTTCTGACCCAAACTATTCTATGATTCAAAGGCTTCCCCACACCTGTCCTGGGCCCTCGTTCCCTCTGCCCAGAGGTGGCAGCGCTGATGACAGGAGCTCCTGTGCCAGAGTGGGTTGGAAAAGACCTTTGAGATCATCGAGCCCAACTGCACCTGTCCACGGCTAAACCACATCCCTGACCACTTCATCTATGCGTCTTTTAAACACCTCCAGGGACAGTGACTCAACCACCCCCCCCGGGCAGCTGTTCCAGTGCCCGAGAACCCTTTCAGTGAAGAAATTTTTCCTGATGTCTAATCTGAACCTGCGCTGGTACAAATCGAGGCGACTCCCTCTCATCCTGTCACGGGGGAGAAGAGACCAGCGCCTGCCCCGCCACAACCTCCTGTCAGGGAGCTCTGTGGAGCTGCGCCTCCCCTCAGGCTCCCTTTCCGCGGCCCGCGCAGCCGCCTTCCCTCACGCCCTCGTTCCCTCCAGCAAGGCTCTGGGGGCGGCGCCACGCGCGGTCCCACCCCGGAGCGCACGCGCAGGCGACTCCGCGCGGTTCCCAGCGGGCAGCGCGCGCCGAGGTCAACATGGCGGCCAGGACGACCGGTGAGGAGGTGGCGGCGGCGGCGGAGGGCAGAGAGGGGCTGTAGGGCCGGCTCGGGGACCGCGCTGCTCGCGTGGGAGCGAGGTCCGGCCCGGAGCGGCCGCGCTGGGTGTGCGGAGTCACAGCGGGCGTTGGATCGGAAGGGGGATATTAAAGGTCACCCAGTTCCACCCCTGAGCAGGGACACCTCCCACCAGACCAGGCTGCTCAAGGCCACATCCTATCTGGCCTTGAACACCTCCAGAGTCGGGGCAGCCACAGCTTCCCTGGGTAACCTCTCCCTCACCGCCCTCGTAGTGAAGAATTTCCTCTTATCATCTAGTCTAAATCATCCCCTCTTCAATTTAAAGCCATTGCCCCTAGTCCTATCGCTACAAGCCTTTGTGAGCAGTTCCTCCCCGGCTTTCTTGTAGCCTCTCCAGCTAGAGGCATTAGCCTCTTCTGCTTAGAGGCATTTACCTGCTTGGGCAATTACTGCTTACTGGTTGATAGTCTTCAGTCTTGCCTTCTGCCCTGCTCAGGTGCCCAAGTGCTAAGCCAGCCCTGGGACCTGGATGAAGGAGTTAAGCCAAGGGCTTTGTAAGGAATGCAGAACAGGTGGGGGACTGGGATAGACCCAAGGTTAGAAAAGCAAGTGCAAGGATTTGGAAGAAGTGTAGCAAAAATAATCATAGAATGGTTTGGGTTGGAAAGAACCTTAAAGATCATCCAGGTCTAACCTTCCCTGCCATGGGCAGGGACACCTCCCACTAGATCAGGCTGCCCAAAGCCCCATCCAACCTGACCTTGAACACCTCCAGGGATGGGGCAGCCACACCTTCCCTGGGCAACCTGTGCCTCACCGCCCTCATTGTGAAGAATTTCCTCTTAACATCTAGTCTGAATCATCCCCCCTCCAATTTAAAGCCATTGCCCCTAGTCCTTTCGCTACAAGCCTTTGTGAGCAGTTCCTTCCTGGCTTTCTTGTAGCCTCTTCAGCTACTGGGAGGTCGTTATAAGGTCTTCCTGGAGTCTTCTCCAGTCTGAACAACCCCAAGGCTCTCAGCCCATGCTCGTATAGGAGGTGCTCCAGCCCTCAGATCTTTGTAGTCCTCCTCTGGACCTGTTTCAACAGTTCCATACCCTTCTTATCATGGGGATTTCAGAACTGGACACAGTGGTCAAGTGAGGTTCTCACAAGAATGAAATAAAGGGGCAAAATCACCTCCCTTTACTGAGTACACCTTGGCTGGCCGCAGTTCTTTTAATGTGGCCCAGGATATGGTTGGCCACCTGGGCTGTGAGCATGCATTGCTGGCTGGTGTTGAGCTTCTCATCAACCAGCACCCCTAAATCCTTCTCTGCAGGGCTTGTTTCAATCATGTTATCCTCCATCCTGTATTGAAACTGCAGATTGCCACAATCCAGGTATAGGACAATAGGGTGACTTAGTAAGACACTTCGTTTAAAGTCATGAGAAGGGGTTTCCCTTGGCTCTGTCACCCATGCTGTTCTTCTGCTGGGCTTCCAGACACCTTGTTGAGTTACTTTAATGTGTTTGGTACTGCACTGTACTTGATTACATGTAAAAACAGCTTTATTATCCAAAGTTGTAGTTTAGAAAATATGAACATTCTACGTGATGTGTTTTAATTTTTTCTTTTTAAAGTAAAGTATTTTTTGAGCATCAGTGTTGACTTTCCACTTGACCTTGACAGCTCTTTGAAAGGGAGGTTCTGGAATATTATTAAAATAATTGGACAAGAGAGCACAAGGTTAACAGCATAATAATATACTGACCTTGAAATGTTATTAACCCATAGTGAGAGCTCTAGAACTTAAATAAATTATTTAAAAAGCATAATCATAGAACGGTTTAGATTGGAAGGGACCTTAAAGCTCATCCAGTTCCAATCCTCCTGCCATGGGCAGGGACACCTTCCACCAGACCAGGCTGCTCAAGGCCCCGTCGAACCTAGCCTTGAACACCTCCAAGGAGGGGCCATCCATGACTTCTCTGGGCAACCTGTTCCAGTGCCTCACCACCCTTGCAGTAAAAAAAGTCTTTCTAAATCTCCCCTCCTTCAGCTTAAAACCTTTACCCCTCATGCTATCGCTACACTTGTTGATAAAAAGCCCTTCCCCAGCTTTGCTTTTCTTTTGTGTAGAAAATTATGATTTTTGCTCAAGTAAGAGTTATGGAGCCTGAATGTGTTGGTGTTGTCATTGACAGTGACCTGTTAGCATTGTTCCAAGCCTTAAAACACTCTGTTATTTGTATTTAGTGAAATAGAGGTCAAATTGTTGTAGGTAACAAGCACTTGTTCTGCCTAGTCAGTGTCAGCTAAGAGATACTGAAAAGCAGAGGCCAAGTCATGTATGTTCAAGTTCGGACTTGGTGTATTGTTGCATTACTGCATGTGAAGGAGGCCAGGAAATATTTGTGTACTGTCATAGTAGTATGTAAGTGTTGGATTTTATCTGATGATGGTCACGTTCAGTTGCAGGAGGTGGTCGCCTTATAGACAAGATTCGCAAGTGGTACTATAATGCAGCTGGATTCAACAAACTTGGTAAGTGTTTTATTAAGTTTTAAAAATTTTGCATTTGTAGCAATTTTCAAACTAATTATCGTTCATAATTGATGTATGTATGCTTAGTTTGGCATAAGTATTTTTTATCAAAATTAGCTACCACCACCACTACCACTACTACTACTACTACTACTACTACTGTGGGGGAAAAGTTAGCAATAGCTTCAGTCATAATGATTGTTACCTAGTAAGGAATCAATGACTTTTCTGTTACTCCCTTGTTTGTTCTTACTTTCAGTGAAATAACTTCTAACTGCCAAGATTAAGCTGGAGCAGTTAAAAAAACTTTCACGAAGTAGTCCTGAAACCTTGATTACTTATTGGTTCCCACTGAGATCAGTCAGTCTGTGTGTAATATTTACACAAAGTATCCAAAGTTCAAGGAAGGATTTAGTTAGCTCTGCCCTTTGTTTCAGTCACCGTAACTTCGCTTGATGTCTCTCTGGCCTGTGCAGAGGTGAAGCAGGTGTGAATATAGTGTTTCTTTAAGTAGAGGACGTCATCTTGATGCAGTTGACTTCAGTTTGCTCAGAGTTATTACCAAGTTTATTTCAACTATGTAGATGGAAGAACTGTTCTTGAATGACGAGTATCTGAATATTCAGAGGCTGTAATTTACTGCTGACCACAGTATGAGCAAGTAATTTGAAGGAAGTTAACATACTTGCCCTGGGGAAGTTAGAAAAAAATTATCAGATGACTGTACAGGAATAAGCTTAGGTCTCTGCTGCAGAGGTGCTGCGCTTAGCCCTTCTTTTTGTACCTGTCTGCTGAGATTCTTAAATGCATTAATACTTCTTTGCTGCTTTTCTTGGAAAGCAACTGAAAACTGAGGAGAAACACGCAATTTAATCTAGCGATTAAACTAGCAGCCACGTTCACTGTGCCTTTGAAATAAATTACAAGACTGAATTCAAGAATAAATTTCTGGTTTATTGAGAGACCACTTCCAATTCAGTCACACCAGATCAAAACCTTTAACCGTGGGTCAGTAGGTCACTCTTGGAATCTACATTAGACTTGGAATGTTACAGAAGTAACAGTTTGTTCTATGCTTCTAATACTGAAACTTAAAACAGGGTTGGTTAAGTTTCAAGAATCTTTTGTTGTGCACAATGTGGGAGTGTTCTTGGCTTTGAGAAGACTAGGTGCTTTCCCTGATTTGAGATGGTGCAAGGGGGAACCAGCTTGCACTTAAATAACCAGCTTCAGGTTTCCACAGCGTAATGTAGCCATTGGTGATCTAGTCATTATGCGTAGCGGAGTTTAGAGAATAATTCTTTGGTACTGGAGTAGTCACATTTGTGTTTGACTGACTAATGGATTCAGAACTCTCAAACCCTTTACCTTCACAGTAATCTTAAATACAGTTATACAGTCAGATGGTTGTCAGTCCACCCTTCAGATCCAGAATAGTTATTGTTCTGTGTATATATACTCTTATGAAACACATTGAATTAAAAACCCCTTTTTCTCTGTTCCCCATTAAGAAAAGGAGTAAAACTGAGTAAATGGAATATGTGAAAGCTGGTGTTTAGAGTTTGTTCTCTGTGAGCAATTAGTGCCTATCGTCTCCTGGATTGGTTTGTGTTTTCTTTATAATTTTGCATTGGAAGTGTTTTGCTATGTTATATAGAACAATCGTCAGTTTTCAATCATAAGTCTTACTTAAGAACACTTATTCGGTGGTACTGTAAAATCTTGGTACAGGATTAATGCGAGATGATACATTGTATGAAGATGATGATGTAAAAGAAGCGCTGAAGAGACTTCCAGAAGATGTTTACAATGAGAGAATATTTCGCATAAAGAGAGCACTTGACTTAAGCCTGAAACATCGGATCCTTCCAAAAGACCAGTGGGTGAAGTATGAAGAGGTATGTGTACAGAGTGTTTCCAGGGTGGAAGTCTTACAAGGCACTGCCATGACTGGTCTTTGGGGTTTTCTGTCTTCAGAGACACATGCTTGTGTGCACTTTGTGAGTAAATTAGTGTGTCTTGTAAGATACCTCTGGAAAACACAGCTTTTCATTGATGTTTAGAAATTTTTATTTTTCAGTGGAAATTACAAAAATTTTCTCAAGATGATGAAAGTTTAAACTATATCTTAGAGCCATAGCATGTTGTCTGTATTCAGACAAAGTATTTCTGCTAAGCTATCAGGTAGACACCGTAACTAGCTTAGAAGTCCTTATAAAAGGTCTCTTGTTTTTCTGATGAATTTCATTGTTTTATAGAAAATCTTGAGCCAAAGCTTTTGTTCATGAAGATGTCAAAAAAGAATAACTTTAAAGGGAAATCTTGCATTAAAATAAGTGTCACCTTGTAATTTGAAAAACAAACCACACCTTCCTTTTCAGATGTAAATATTTTTTTTTTTTTGTACTGGATTGACTCACAGACTTTGCATTACTGTCCATCTTGGCTTTCTTCGAGTTACAAGGCAGAAAGGAATCTTATCACTTAACTTCTGCCTACAAGGTGCTGTAAGGGTATATAAAAAGAGGCTGTTTCGTGTGGCAATATTTTTCATATTTAGGTGACTACTGCATTAGATAACTGGTTGCGTAGTTCCTTAAGCAGCAGTTCGGTTTGTGTTACACATGGCCAGGGTGTTCCACTGAATCCAAGTTTACAGTGCTGTTTAGAAGCTAAGTTCAAAATGAGTGCCTCCAGAGTATTATAGTTGAACTTTGAACTAATTAATGTGGATTTTGTACATTTGTGAATCTGCCAAAAGAACATTGTTTCTAAAGGTGTAGCTGGAAGCATCACTTTGCTTGTTAATGTTGGCAAAGCATTAGGAATTAGTTATTGCTGCAGTCTTGGCAGATACAAAGTTTACCTTTCGGAGTAAGTAATGTTTGATTTCTTTTTTTTTTTTCTTGTTAAGCTGGGTTTTGGTCAAATACGAGTAGGAATCTGAGGCAAGTATTCTCTAGGAATGGCCCAAGATGTTTCTGGACTTTCCTATAAGTTTAAATATATTCTCTTCTTTTTCAGGATAAGCATTATCTTGAACCGTACCTAAAAGAAGTAATCCGCGAAAGACTTGAAAGGGAAGCATGGAACAAGAAATAACTATTGAACTACTTCATGCAAATGTCCACATATTTCTGATATTTTTAAACATTTGGTTATAGAAGCCTACCAGGAGGCAAATGTGAGTCTGAGGAATACTGTTTCAGCGTGTTCATTGAATCTGCTCATCCAACTAAAATAAACATGTCAAAGTATAAAATCTACTTGGAAGAGTTCTTTGTAAATGTTAACAAGCTAATGTTCAGATCTTTCCTATGAGCATATACATTACATACTAGCTGAGTGGTATGCAGTCTTCGTTCCAGCTTTTTGATTCTTACTCTTCTCATAGCACAGCTGTTTTCTGCATTTGTAGGTTTAGGTGAGAAACATGCAAGCCTGTGGTGCTTGTTGCGCTGTTAAATTAAAAAGGTTTTTTTTAGTTTCCTTTGTTACTTCTCCCTGGAGACAATACTGGACCAGTGCTTGATGTCACAATGGCATCATGAGACAGTAGAGAGTGTAATATTTTGTGCATCTAAACACATACATTCTAGAATAACTTAAAACATAGATTATTCCTTAATCACAAAATCAGGAGGTGTTTCTCTAGCATTTTATACCCTATACATTGTTAATCCTTAAAAGGCTTAATCCTTAAAAGGAGGAGAGGGACCTGGGGGTGTAGGTCGACAGCCAACTGAACATGAGCCAGCAGTGTGCCCAGGTGGCTAAGAAGGCCAGTGCCATCCTGGCTTGTATCAGAAATGGTATGACCAGAAGGTCCAGGGAGGTGATTCTCCCTCTGTACTCAGCACTGGTGAGGCCGCTCCTTGAATACTGTGTTCAGTTCTGGGCCCCTCACAACAAGAAGGATGTTGAGGCTCTGGAGCGAGTCCAGAGAAGAGCAACAAAGCTGGTGAAGGGGCTGGAGAATAGGCCTTATGAGGAATGGCTGAGAGAGCTGGGGTTGTTTAGCCTGGAGAAGAGGAGGCTGAGAGGAGACCTCATTACTCTCTACAAGCACCTGAAAGGAGGCTGTAGAGAGGAGGGAGCTGGCCTCTTCTCCCAAGCGACATGGGACAGGACAAGAGGGAATGGCCTCAAGCTCCGCCAGGGTAGGTTTAGGCTGGAGATTAGGAGGAAGTTTTTCACGCAGAGGGTCATTGGGCATTGGAATAGGCTGCCCAGGGAGGTGTTTGATTCACCTTCCCTGGAGGTGTTTATGGCATGGGTAGATGAGGTCCTGAAGGACATGGTTTAGTGTTTGATGGCAATGGTTGGACTCGATGATCCAGTGGGTCTATTCCAACCTGGTTGTTCTATGATTCTATGAAGGCTGTTTTCATAAACACATGACTGTCTCACTGCAGCTTCTTGAGACTTTTTATCCTTTTAAGGAGTAAAAATGATATGCTGGTGTACTTTCTACCAGTTAATTAACTTTCCTTATATTTTATTCATGGCCTAAAGCATGCCGTTGCTTACAGTGATTTGTATCAAGTATTTTAAGCTATCAGGCTTAATGACATTAGAGATATACATGGAATTCAACTGTTGCTTAAAAACAAAAGGAATTCAGTTGTATCTGGAAAATACCAGCTCTCACTGGCTGAAGACCTTGAGTTTAGTCTTCCATCATTTAATGGTAGTGTTAATTTGAGAGCAATTTTGGTATTACATGTGAAATTTGAAGCCTATCACATAACCCTCTTTGTGAAGTACACAATCTTGTATAATCCCAGTGTTTGTCTTTTTCTGTTATGCACACTTGTCTGCCAAATACAAGAATATAGTAACCGAAAGCTAGAACACTTCAGAAAAAAACCAAAATTACATAAATACAGAACAGTGTCTGTAGTTCTGGATTGGTATGACCAGGAAAATGTAATATTGGATTAGAAGATAGACTGGAAAGTGTCTTTTAGCTTTGCTCATCTTTCTGCTACTAACCTTCATCTGCCTGCTTTGGTTGCTTACGTCTGTAGAATGGATACAGTGATCCCTAGGTGAAATAGTTATTTAAACAATTCACAGCCCGATGTGATAAAATGCTACAAAAATATCTGCATCACTGTTACTTCTTGAATGTCTGTAGGAAGGTGATATTAAGAATGTGAGTTTTCTTTCATCTGCTATAGTAAAATCTTGTGGTTGAAGCATACAGAATTTTTGAGAACTCTGATTTTCTTCCAAGAGAAAAATAAGGCCTGAAGTTTCACACTTCTGTTTATGGAATTATTACAATACATGATTTTTCTAATGGAATTAGAACTGTTTCATTATCTGTGCTCCAATTGGTCTAACAGATGTGAAGTTACTGACCTCTTTATATTCAAATTTAACATTTTAGAAGTCAAGAGTAGCTGAAGTTAATAAAAGAGTCTTCTAAGTGATCTTTGTAGCATCTCAGGGAGGAGAGAAAAGGAAGCTGTGTTAAGAGTTTGCCTGTTCACCAAGGCTGAGGTTGTTTGACAGCTTCATTTACACTTGTTTTCAGATGGTTCTGACTTGGATTGATCATTTTTAACTTCAAGTTCCAATGATGTGCAGTAGTATCCCATTGAAGTATTTTGGAAACATTCAACAAATACTGTGTAGTTTTATTTTAGAATTATGTTGGTAAGGAAAATGTATTTGTCGGGTGTTTGGCAGAGATGGCTGTGTAGTCTTTGAGACATTCAGAAGAATCTAGAAATAGTGAGAAACAAAGAGGAAGAAGGTAGGTGTAAAAGGGATATCTGTTGCCTGGGAACCAGCAGCTTTGTGTTAGAGACTGCAAACTGTTATCTAGAATATGTGTTGTGAGATTTGGATGCTTGTGCTACTGGCTAATAGACGAGTAACTTGAAAGGCATTTTGTATTTCACCCTCTGGTGTTCCCGTCTATGAACATATACTAGCATTGATCTGTAGCTGTCCGAAACAGTTTTCTTGTGTGAAATACCTGAATCATGTTGGTGAGGAGCTGGAGGGTCCTTAAAAATTTGGGATGGGAAGGAATAGACTTGAAAAAATTAGGTTTTTTCAGATCTATAATTTCCTTGTAATGCTTCCTTCCTGCCTGTGCAGCTTTCTGTGGGACCCTGCTGTATTCCTTGTGTAGGCTGTGTGCTCCTCTGTGGATGATTCAGGACTGCAGCCATGAGCTTTCTAGCTGCAAAATTGCCTCATTTTAAGGGAAAGCTTTATAATAGTAAAGGAGGTCAAACTGCCAGAGGTAAAAATATAGTCTGAAGGTGAAGGAAAGAGCATTCTGGTTTGGAGAACTGGGTTTTCCTCCTGTGGCTGTAAAGAGGTTCTACAACATTGAGCAAAACGCTCGGTTCATAGAAACTCACCAAGTATTTTGCTAAATGCTTAATATGTGGTGTTTGGGGCTCTGGCTGCAGAAGTGTGGAGTAATCGCATCTATGTCTAAGTTCTGTAGGTTTTTCCTGGACTCTTCTGAATATTTGATGGAAGTATCGGTATTCATCCAGACACACAAATGGGTAGTACCGGTGGTGGTACCAGGAACAAATCTTGCAGGGATTCTCACAGATTTGAAAAAGGCCTCCCAATCCTTATTCTTCAGATGGTATGTGCAGAAATACTTGTAAAGAAGGCCAGTTGTGGCCTTCAAAGTGTGTGGAAAGCAAGGTTGAGCTGCATGCTGAATAGGCTTGAAAAGAATTCTTGAATGAGAGAGGGGTTCCTGCTGGGAAAAGCAAACCTCCAGTTTCAGGACATATAATGCACAAGGTAATGATACGTCTTGCATTTCCTTACCTGACTTTGAAACCTTCATCTTCATTAATGTAGTTTTTTGGGTATAAATTCTATAAAAATCACATAAAACACTGAGTTCTGTGTGTAGTTTGGCTTCACATCTTTGCACATGTATATTATGCATGTCAAATTAAGAGAGAGTCTGAGTTGATATTGCTAATCCTGCAGTTTGATGACAGTTTCAGCTTGAATTAATTTTCATCACTTCTAAGCCAGCCTAGGCTTTGCTTTAAGTTCTTTTATTAACTACATAGTGAAATATAAGCGAAATATATTTTGATTGTTGAAGATCATGTTTGTTATGGCAGAGTGATTTCTTTAAATTTTGAATCGGTCAACCCAGAAACAATGGATTTCTTTGCAGCTCTGTAACAAGAAACATATGCTTGTTTTACATCCAACTTCCATCCAAAGGAAAGCTACAGCAGATAGAAATCTCATAAGCATTTTGATGAAACATCATGCTTGTCATTATAATGGAACTGTTTTAGTGTTAATATGGTACACACATTCCTACTTGAAGCACTTTCTCTCTAGATAGCAAAGGTCAAAGATTATCTTAAGGATTTCCCCTGTTGCACCCTTATGATCAGTTTTCATGAACTGAAACTGGCTGGAGTGAGGGCTGCCCTTGCAGCGCGGAACAGGCAGAGGAAACCTGAGCCACCGCTGCTCCAGGGTAGACTGGGATTAGAACTCAGCTGACCTGAGCTGCCCTGAGTGACTTCACTTCTCTTAGCCTCTTTTAGCTGGTCTAAGGCCCAAAGGGTTAAGATCTTGAAAAATCTGTAGGGAAATATCTCCTTTATAAACAATTTGGTTTAGCATCTAAGTGCCCTTGAAGAGCTAGACCTGATCCCAAAACTCTTGTTTCCTAAAATTCCTCTGCAGGCTGTGCAAATTGTAAGCTTCGTTTGGCAGTTTTGTAGTTTTTTTCAGTGTCAAACATTTGTTGGCTCACCCAAGGCCTCAGTGCTGGTGGCACTGGGATGAGGTGACAGACTGCTCTGATACCTTGAGGTGCCAGAAATTAAGTGCGTTTCTGCTTCCCTAACAAAACAGGTGTTCTCACTGTGTGTCTTCTACTCACTAATCATTTAATTATGGGCTCAATTCATTTTTCTTTGCTAAAAGGTAAGCATTCAGTGTTCCCTTTATGCCTTAGTTATCTAATTAACATGTTTTCTGGAGTGCAGTGGGGCTGTTAGTCCCTTTCACTGACTGTTGTACTGTGAAAGATATAATTAACTGCACCAGGGAGAGACCCTAACTTGAGTAGTTTGATTAGAGTTGTTTCCTAGGCTGCATCAAAATAAGGGCAATGCCTGACTTCACCTGCTTAGAGGCATTTACCTGCTTGGGCAATTACTGCTTACTGGTTGATTGTCTTCAGTCTTGACTTCTTCCCTGCTCGGGTGCCCAAGTGCTAAGCCAGCCCTGAGACATGGATGAAGGAGTTAAGCCAAGGGCTTTGTAAGGAATACAGAACAAGTGGGGGACTGGGATAGACCCAAGGTTAGAAAAGCAAGTGCAAGGATTTGGAAGAAGTGTAGCAAAAATAATCGTAGAATCATAGAATAGCTTGGATTGGAAAGGACCTTAAAGATCATCCAGTTCAAACCCCCATGCCATGGGCAGGGACACCTCCCACTAGATCAGGCTGCCCAAAGCCCCATCCAACCTGGCCTCGAACACCTCCAGGGATGGGGCAGCCACAGCTTCCCTGGGCAACGTGTGCCAGTGCCTCACCACCATCATGGTGAAGAAATTCTTCCTTATAGCTAGTCTAAGTTAACCTTAATCCCCTTTGCCTGCTTTAAGGGTGTGTGGTGAGAATGAAGTATTTATGTACAGACCATAGATGGCCACTAGGAAGGGGAAGAAAGAAAGACAGGTGGTTGAACACATTTTGGGAAATGGGACCATAGAGTAGGAGAGTGAGGAGAGGGAGGTATGTTGTGGTTTGGGAAAGGTTAGGGTGCTTTGTAGGCCACTGCAGAGGGTTAAACCCATGTATTCTAACTTCAGGAACCTGAAGTTCATGGCATTTGCTGAAATTAGTCTTCCCTAAAGAATATGTAGGTTTCATCCACTGAACCAGATCATGAATGGAGCTCAAGCTGCCCTCGTCCTGCCTTCGGAGTGCCTAGATGCAGCCTAAGTGTCCATCTTCTCTGGCTCAACCTTATCTGTTTCTTCCCATGAAAACCAAAACATTTAGAAGAGGATGCTCTGAATACTACAATGCAGATCTGAGTTTGGGGTGCTTTCATTTCTGCAGTGAAAGAAGAGCACTGGCCCTTTCTCTTCCAAAGCCCAGGCAAGTGCTGGAATTGCTGTTGCTTTTTCATGAGCGTGTGCTTCATCAGTTCCTGTACTAGGAAAGGATCTGGGGCTTGAAACCTGATCAGAAAGAGGTACCTCAGTGCATCTGGGCTGAGCTCTCCTCAGCGATTCCTAAAGTGGTTCCCTGCTGGCCTGTGCAGATCTGGTTCTTTGTGTCTAAATCTTCTGGATTGTTTGGGGAGGCAGGATAGCAAGACATGGAGTTAAACACTGCTGCACTCAGTATTACAAGACCTAAGCCCTTTTATGAAGCCTCATACTCCCTCTGTGGCCCAGCAGATTGAAATGATTGTTTATAAGCAGCAAAGCTCTGTGTCCAAAGCTCAGATCTCTTCAAGGCACTTCAGAGGATTTTTTTTTTGCCTGCAAGTTGTGCTCCCTGGTGGAGTATTAGCTTAAAAAGATACTGTTATGAAATAGTCATAAAAGCAGCTAGATATGTTTGGTTTACTTTAATTAACAAAAAAATCTCCAAATACTAAATGTTTCTCAGCTGCACTCTTGCCCTGAAGAAGACGGAAGAGAACTTCTTTCATTTTCCATCCATGTATAAGCAGGCCTCCAGCGATGCTCGGCACCCAGCCTGCCTGCTGGAGCTCATGAGACTGTCACGGCAGCGTGGAGGTGGCTCTGATAGAAAGCAAAATGTATTCTGCTGCCAGGTGAAGTTTGGTTTAGCTCTGCTGTGTGCATTGCAAAAGCAGAGGTATCAGAGGAAGGGTGAGATCAGCATTTCAAAGCTTTATGGAGGCAGTTGCCTCTGCCTAGCACCGCAAAGTCAAGACCTGGGTCTGCACTTAAATAGAGAAGTTGGAGATGTTTTATTTGAAAAAAAAAGAAAAAAAACCCCAAACCAAACAAACCCAAGCAATATGAACCAGAATAAAATAAATTCTAGGGGAAAAATAACAAAGCATGTTTTTTTCAGAATTACATCTGTCTTGTGGAGAGATTGTTGTTCCCATTATTAGACTGGTGATGTAATTATGACAGATTAGACATTTAGACATATAGTTCAATGTTTGTACAAGGTAGCCCAGGTTCACCTGGCTTACTCCACAGAGTATCATTATCAATCCCACTTGTTGCTCATGTCTTGAGGACAACTTTTGCTAAAGCAGCATCTTCTGCCGGACAACCCGTAGCTTTGCAACCATTCCACCAAGTAGTTCTTGGTGCAGAGCTTGGGGTACAGTGGGCCTGACTTTGCACAGCCTTATTCTTATCTGATCACAGGCTCTTACTGTTTCTCATGGAAAGTAGAAATGTAGCCACTTCCAGCCCTACAGCTTCGGGTGATATTTTTAATGATTTTTTATGCTTAGCTTTTCATATGTATATGAAACCCAGTGGTGTGGCTGGAGACCTCCAAAACAGCCATTAAAGTCTTGTTACTTTATAGTGATTCTAAAAGCTACTTCAAAAAGGACATGAGGAGGTGTGCTTTGAAAGGGAACTCCTCCTCCAGCTGCTTCCACCCAGCACTTTAAAAACACATAAGACACAATAAAGCACGTGTTGACATAAATGAGCTTCTAAAAAACCATTGGATTATTTTGAAGGAATATAAACACACGTGGGGAGAGTTATCATCCTTCACCCAGCAAAACAATGACATCAGTGCAACTTGGACTGGGATCTGCCTTAAGATCTCCCAGATGTTGCAAGCAGCACGGTTGACCATCGGTTGCTCAGGGTAATTATAAACTGTCAAATGGAGGAGGGGAGGTTGGTTCTCAAAGGAAAAAAAACCATAAAAAAGCTTTCAGGGAACTGAAGAAAAGATCCACTGTTTGTAGCTGTCACCCAAAGCCACAACAGCCTCTGCTTAGGCCTGGCTTTGCCAGGCCAGTTTCATGGACTTGCCTCAGAGCCCACCTCGTACCTCAGCTTGGGTGTGTTGTGTGGAGAGAATGAGCCTCTCAGCAAGAAGTTCACTGTGGGGTGATTCTAGGGCTGCTTACAAAGACTGTTGGCAGCATCTCCCAGTCTGGGGAGAGGGACCTGCTGCCCACCTTAGTTTTAGAAGCCCATCTGGTCCTGAAGCAAGAGATGCCAGACCTGACACTCAGATAGAAAGAGGGATCTGGGGAAAAGCTGCAGCCTTGCTGGCCTTGGAGTGAAACAACTTACCTGACCCCAGGGCTGATGCCTCACTCAACCTGGACTGTGCAGCTGGAGCCCCAGATGAGGTGTCAGTGTTGTGTGCATTGTAAGAAGAGTTCAAGACTTTGGAGGCTGCAAGAAGATGGGGAGCAGGTCCCTGACACTGGGTGGCTTCAAACACTTACCAGAGGCTGTCCTCAGCTCAAATGTGTGTGTTTGTGCAGTTTCTGTGAAGCATCTGCTGTTCCTAGCGCAGGTCTGGTGAGTTTGCTTCAGGAATGAGCTCCTCTCCTCCTACCCACTCACATCCACAAGCAGGGCACTGGACTAGTGGGGCATGCTCAGACTAAGACCGACCCTTTTCTCAGCTCTTTAAAGGATGCTGGAAGGCACTAACACTCTGAACAGCCCTTGGGAGTTAATAGCCTAAGTGCTGGGAGATGCTTCAGCTTCAGAAAGAGAGGCGATGTTGGAAACCTCTCGTCCAGGTGTTTCCATGGGGTAATGTGTTGGTAAGCTGCTTCTCCGTTGTCTGGCTCAACAGCCTCAGCTCGCTGTCCCACTGGAGTCCAGCCATTCCATGTCTCTGGGCTATTTGCCCTTCATCCAGGTGGTGAGTAGCAGGGATGTCCATCTGTCCATCCAGCTCTCTGCAGCCCCAGGGTACGTGGCAGGGCTACCAGCTTGTGTTCACCAGTTCACAGCAGTACATCAGACTGTAAACAGAGTCAGATGAAGGCTGGAAGCTGTGCCACATCGGTGCAGTGGCACAGTCTCTGGCAGAGAGCAAGGAGACCAGGTGGATGACAGCCCCAGCAGGTAATTCTCCCAGGTGCCACAGGTTTGCTGAAGGGAGATTTCAGCAGCAGCAGAGAAACACATTACCCATTCCAAGCATTGCCCATCGAGGCAAGCTCACCCTGACGCAAGGTGGGGCTGTACTGTAACAGTACAAGCACTGTCTGAGAGCCCTGGCATTGTCTTCTTCTCTTTTTTAATTTCATTTTTCAGGATGACAACACTTTAGAGGTTTATGACCAACGAGAGAATTTACTACTAAGTCATATACTGATGTAATGAAATCTAATATATACTATGTAATGAGTTATGAGATGTTATTTAGTTTCAGGGTTTTATTACTTCAATCAGTTATGACCATATTTCCTTTTATATGATTGCTCACTCTTTAAACATACCAGATGACTGTATAAAGAACACCTAATAAAGTCTGGAGATGTTAAAATATAAATGTTTTAATTTTTGCCATAAATTTGTTTTAGTTCTACCAGTGGTGGCTTTTGCACTGGAAGTGGTGCAGTCCTTGTTAGCAGTGCACACCTTGGTAGTGTTTTCTCAGATCCTCTGCCGGGAGGAGCCAAGTGACCTGCTTCATTATAAAGCATAGTTATATGCTCATCCTTAGTGATTATGAAGAGAAATGGAAAGGTATTTAGAATAAGACAAAAGACAGAAAACATCAATCTGTGATGTAAGCCATTGTCTTAATTATCTTCTCATATTTACCAGCATAACTGCAATATAGTCAAAAGGGGAGAATCAGGCTTATGGTCTTCAGTATCAAAATCAAATATATGAATGCTCTGTGTATGCACCTTTTGGCAAGCCTCCTAATTTTTTCACGTTTATGCATTGTATTTTAAGGTCATTTGGGATAGCGTCATAGCAGTGGAATTATATAGCTGTGAAGTAAGAATCAAATCTTTAATAAATCAATGTTTAAGCAAGTGAAGGACTTCAACTGCTGAACAAGTACAGGAACCAAGCGGTGTAGAGACCCAGTTGTGATATGTTCATACTGAGTGTTGGATTCTCAAAAATTGTTGTAGAACACATTTTACAATGGTTAACAACTCTGCAGTAAGAATTTGTGTCTACAGTAGTACAGATTGCAGCTGTTAGAAGGCTTTCGCATGCATCTGCTCTCTAGCAAGCTACCTGCTGCAGGCATGCAGAGGTGTCCAGCCCTTCTAGCTGGGGTGTCACCTGCCTGGCAAGGGAGGTAAAACCTACCAATAGAATATTTTTTTATAAAATAAAATAAATAATAAAGACAAAAATTAATTTATTTAACCAGATTGAAGTCCTGCTGCCCCTGTAGCAGGGACTCACTCTCTCCTGCATCGGGCTGGGTATTTCTGCCCGGACCAAGTGCTGGTATTGATGTGTAGACAAGACACCATTGCAGAGCTAGCTATCACAGTGGTGTGGTGGAGCAGGGAAACCTCTGGCTGCAAACCGCTGTTATAGAGTCTCAAAAGCAACAGTCAACAAACTGTTTGATATGAGACCTTGAAAACAGTCTTTGCAGCAACATGCATATTTCCATGGTGCTTTGTCCATGATGTGGGGCTCTGGTGCCCAGGCTCACTCTGGCTCCTCATAAGTGCAGAGGAAACTAGCCTGTGCTGCACTAGGCTGGAGGACTGAGCTGCTGCTTTAATGTAAGAGAGGTGAGCTGGGAGGAAAGGAGCCTGGTAAAACTGAGCATGCTGTAGACATTTGTCTGGACAGCTTAAAGGGAGTGCAAACTGCCTCTTAGTTACAACTTCATCTAGAATTTGCAGCAACCAGAACAATTTTCAACATGTTTTGAATGCTGTGGCTGTGGGTACCACCTGTATCACAACCCAAGGATGACTTTGCTTGGAGGGGTGATCCCTGCTGCTCTATTGCCTGTGATAGAAAGATGCCAGAGCCCTGTTTTAGCTGAAGTCCTCTGCCCATCCCCATCCCACCCTGCGAGCCCTGACAAGCCTGTGTCTTATTTTAGCTGTGGTTAGTATTGCTGCCCTCTGTAAATTCTTCCTTCTGGTTCTGCAAGGCAAGTTGTCATCTCAGGACAGTCCTTCCAGACAGTTGTTTATTAATTCAGTATTTTTTTAATTGTAAGTACATCAAGATGCCGTACCTCTCCTAGTATGTATTCAATTATTCATTGAGATACTAGTAGAATGGGAAAGCCTCTAAATGACCCATCTCGCTTCTCCAATCTGTGTCTCCGTCACTAATTGGACAAATTTTAGGTGAAGAATTACAAGAAGTCATGAAATAAAGACTTGACTATACACAAATACAGGAAAATAGCTCAGCCAAAGAGAATCATACATCAAATAAATGGGCAAGCACACTTAAAATATGTCTTTGTACAGTAACAAGGCACAATTTAATCCTATTAAGAAAATGTTGGCAGTAGCTCAGTGTTTGGGAACATGCCACTGAACTGTCCTGCTGTAACCTTGGATGTAAGAAATGTTGAGACAAAGCAGCATACTCAGTTTGACACGTCTCTGCCCTTTAGGTCCTTAATGATGCAATGAATTACTAAAACATTTAATATTGTTTAGCTGCAGAAACTGTCTTACATGCAGAAGCTAAGCTATAATGTGCTTGCTAAATGTGCCCTATCTGCTGCTTTGTATCTGAAATTTATTTGCATCTCCTATGAAGACTGGCTGAGAGAGTTGGGATTGTTCAGCATGGGGAAGGGAAGGCTCCAGGGAGACTTTATAGCAGCCTTCCAGTACTTAAAGGAGGCCTATGAGAAAGATAGATGGGGACTTTTTCAAGGGCCTGTAGTCATAAGATGAGGGGTAATGGCTTTAAGCTGAAAGAGGGTAAGTTTAGACCACACATAAGGAAGAAGTTCTTCATTAAGAGGATGGTGAAGCACTGGTATAAGTATCCAAGAGAAGCTGTGGATGCCCCATCCCTGCAGTTGTTCAAGGCCAGGCTGGATAAGGCTTTGAACAACGTGATCTAGGGGAAGGTGCCCCCCCATGGCAGTAGATGATTTTGAGGGTCCCTTCCAACCCAAGCCGTTGTATGATATGATTCTACGATCTTCATAAAATGCAGGTTTCCAACCTATCTCAAGAGAATAAGTCCACATATTATTTTAATTTGCAAGAAACAAAATCTTTCTTCTGTATGTCTTACTCAAGGACAGGTTGGTTAGTTTCTCACTAACCAAATATTTAAGGAAATATTAGAGGTTTTCTCAGGTTTTACTTTTCACCTGTGTTATTCTGCTTTTACTTTGTCCCTAGTATTTTTAATAGGATCCATGACACTTTTCTTTTCTAAAGGTATTTTGGATGTGGCACTCCGCTGCCAAAAATTGACTTATTTCTAATTAACAAGGATTTAATACATACCATAGGAAAGACAGAATGGCTATATGCAGTTGTTGTGGCCACATACTACATCCTTGCAGTTTTAGCTGTAAGTACCAGGAGCAATACTGTATGAATAAAGTATTAGATTTTTCAAGGCAAAATCACAGCTAACTCTGTATAACCTGAGATGGTAGTCATGTTAGGGGGTCAGTGCAATGTGGGGGCTGCTGATGCTGAGTGCTTCCTACTTCTCTGCATCTCAGTGGGGCATTGGTGCTTCTCCTCCCCGTGCACACAGCTCTCTTCTGATTGGGTGGTGTTGCACTGCCCTGATTTCTCTGAGCATGGAAGGAGAAGGGGTGCTTTGGGTGTAATTGAAATATGCAAACATTACAAGTTAGAGGTATCAATATTTAGTGTTGTTCATTGCTTCTCTATGAAAATCTAGTCCTTAAAATTTTAGCTGCATGCTTTTCCTCTGCTGTTACTCGTGATACCATTTTGCTGTGCAGAATTAGTTACTTGACAGAGCTTTGTGTCTCTTTATACTGTAACAGCTTCTAGAAAAATTCAAACTGACAGTTCCTCTAGTAAGGCATGAGGAAATATATTTGGAAAGCGCATGTGTTTCATAGTGCAAGGTCAAAGAGTACACATACATCACGGGCCACAGTGGGGAATACAAAGGTAACTATAGATATACGCACAACACACAAACATGAGTGATTATTTTTTAGCCCTTGATCCATCATCTGGCATTCACTGCAAACTAAACGGATGAAAAATTCTGTCCCCTTTCTGCGTGATTGCAGGAGTTTTTGCTCCACAGAATGAAGTTCAGAAACCACAGGAAGCAAACAGTGTGGTGCACAGAAATGGGATGACCCAGTTTTTCTTGAATGAGTCGTGATGCTAAGGATCTGGCATGGATGCTCGAAGGGGCTGTGCTCTTGTGCCAGCAGCCCAACTACCGTGGCTGGGCTGGGGCAACCGTACTGCTTCCAGTGGGTTTCCTCTAAGAAGCAGAGGAATATGACGACCAGGTGGGTCAATGTACCCTAAGTGGGCTCAGCACCGGCATTGACTTCTAAGTGTCTGTCTGCCACCAACAACCTCGTGTTGATGTTTTAAGGGCAGCTTGCTGACAGCAGAAGCAATATCACAAAAATTAGGTAGGCAAGAGGGATTAAAACATGCACAATTGTGCAGAATTTGTTAGTCTCAATTACAAGAGTCAGGAACTAGTGAAGTGTTTGAAGGCCTGGAAATAATTCCAGTTTGTCATATCAGGAGGAGTCTTCCTAGAAACAGGCTGTGGAAGCTGAAGCAAGTCCACCATATGGAAAGCAGATGTCTCAAGGGACCTGAAAAGAAGATACTTTACTAGTACTAAAAATATTCAGTATGAGGAGGTGATAACAAGTGCTTCTAAATAAGAAGCAATTATTTATCACTGAGTAGACAATTTTTAGTGTTCCCTAGAACACAAACCTATATGTTTGAATAATCCTGGACTGTTGCAGTGAAAAGGCACTGATCCACAGCTTCAGGCAGAAGCTGTAATAGTAAGCAGATTGCACATCTTGTTTGACCATCTGCTTTTTAAAGCATATTTTATCACAGGCTGTATCACGCTGAAAAAACGCAGAGAGATAGGAAGATAATGAGTTACCAGGGTACAGTTGGTTTGATATACAAATCTCTGGTTTACTTTTTAGCACTTAAATTAGGGTCGTGGAGGGTACTATGTCATGGAAACTGGCTCAATTTATAACCTCAATACTGTGGTGTTATATGTTTCCTGTGACAGCTGCTTCCAAGTATCAAACCTGCTTAAATACCAGGAATGAGGCTTGAGCAAAGATCTTCATCGCTGCCTTCAGGTGCCTTAGGACATGTGTTAACAAAGGTTTCCACTGAGCAAGGAAGCTCAAGAACAGCTTGAATTTAAGCAGAGCTCTACAATGTCTTGCTCAATAAGCAACAACATTGTAGAATCACAGAAGGCAGGTGTTGGAAGGCACCTCAGGAGATCTTCTAGTCCAACCCCACTGCTAAAGCAGGATCACCTAGAACAGGTTGCACAGGAACATGTCCAGGTGGGTTCTCAATATCTCCAGAAAAGGACCCTTCCTCAACCTCCCCAGACAGCCTGTTTCAGTGCTCTGTCACCCTCTCACTAAGTTTTTCCTCATGTTAAGGTGAAACTATGTGTGTTCCAGTTTGTACCCATTGCCCCTTGTTTTGTTGCTGGGTAGCACTGGGAAGAATCTGGTCCTATCCTCTTGACACCTGCCCCCTAGATATTAATAAACAGTCTTCTCTTCTTCAGGCCAAACAAACTGAGCTCATTCAGCCTCTCCTAGCAATAGAGATGCTCCAGTCCCCTAGTCATCTTCATGGCTGTCTGCTAGAATGTCTTCAGTAGTTCCTTGTCTTTCTTGAACTGGGAAGTCCAGAACTGGACACAATATTCAACATGCAGCTATGACTAATGCCTGTGTAAGGCCCAGCCACTATGTGCTCACATTACTCATATTTCAGATAGATGTTTGGGTTTTCCTGCTGCCAGAGCTTCTCTGCTTCCCAAGAGCTATTGAGATAGCTCCCTCAGCTCCTGCAGAACTCCAGTAAATTGCTGCAGGGAAAAATAAAATAATCCCAGCAAGGTAGGGCCATGTGGCTTATTCCCTGATGCAGAGGTAAAACAAGCTATGATAGACCATCTCCAACAGAAATTTATCTAATCTGTTCTTAAAAACTTCTAATGACTATGCTCTCCCAAGCCCATAAAAGTAACCTGCTCCTGAGCTTATCTTTGATTATAGTTGAAAAGTTTGTCCTGATATCTAATCTAAATCTCCCTTGCTTACAGTTAAACCTATTACTCTTTGTCCCACTCTCAATGGACATCAAGGCAATGGATTTTCATCCTCTTTACAGTAATCTTTGAAGGCTGTTATCCTGCTTCTTCCACCCCCATCCATCTTCACTAGACTAAACAACCCCAAGCTCTTTCAGCCTCTCCTCAGAAGTCAGGTTTTATAAACCTCTTAACACCCTTGCTGGTCTTGCAGGGCTTTCTGTTTCACTTACATCTATCTTAAAAGGTGATGCTCAGTGCTGGCAACAGAACCTAAACTGAGAAGCTCCTGGCAGCATGAAGTTACCATCCAGCTGTTGGCTTTCCTGTGGGTACACTCGTGGATGACATTGTGACCAGCCAGTCCATGTTTGCTTTCAGATTTCTTCTGCCACCTGGTCAGTCATCCTCTATTTTGATATAAGTCCTTTTGGCCACCTTTTTTGCATGTCTCTCTTTGGTTCCATTTGTTGATTCTGGAAAACCTCTCCAATTTTTCATAGCTATTTTGAATTTTAATCCTAGGCCCCAATATGCTCACAATCCTCCTGGCTTAGCATGACGGGCTGACTTTATAAGCGTACTTTATTCTATTATCCAAGTTACTAATGAAAATATCAAAAAGAAATAGGCCTCGGATAGACCCTAGGTGACCCCATTAAAAATGTATTTTCAGTTTGATGGGAAGTCGCGATAAATTCAGTATGCTTTTCAACCACTCGTGTGCCCACTGACTAATGATTTCATCTGGCCTGTATTTCCTTAGCTGGTTTTGTAAGAATGTCACGGGGGACACATTTAAATGCCCCATTCTAGTCAAGGTTTGTATTGTTGCTCCTTGGCTGTCACTAAACAGAAAGGCAATGTCTTTTTACTTCTGAATCAGATTTGCCTTGGCCGTGTCATGTCAGATTCTAAGGAGGAGGGCTCCTACCAAACCAGTTGTAAAGCATCGATTGGAGTCATGAAAGGTTTTTGGCAATAGCTATTTTAGAACTGTAAAAATGCATATTGTTAAATACAGCATTTCTTACCGCTGATAAATGCTGGAGTCTGAAATGATCATGAGTCTATAATGCTACTAGCAAGCACTCAAGGAAACAGCTAAGATGAAAGGAAGAGCGTAAGGTGGCATCTCACACAGGCAGCAGCCCATCCTGGCACTCTTTCCCTCACCCTGCACCCATACCTAGGTTCATCCATACCCCCCTCCAAGCCAAACCCCAACACATTTGGTAACCATCAGTGACAGCAGCAGCACCCATAGCCCCAGAAAGGCCAAGTGATGTCATACTGTTGCCATTTAAAGGTAAAAAATGAGTCTCCTTAATTCAAGACATGATTAACATTTCCATGCAGCCCTCACAGGGAGTCCAGAAAATGGAGAAATGTTGTTTTACCCAGACCAATAAAGGTAACCGCTGCAGGGAAGGAATGCCTGGAGGATCCTCCTTCAGTGGAGGATCCTCCAGAGGGAGGAGAAACATCCTCCTTGGAGAGCACAGGAGAAGGCTGGCTGTGGTCCTCAGGCACAAGCTTGAATAAGATGTTCCAAGAGCAACAGGACTTTGTTATTCATCGTAAGGGAAGAGAGAGATAATTTTCAGTACAGATTTTGGTTGCCTGGGGCTGGATGTGCACTGGGTGCCATGGTGGCCTCTGCAGCCGTGGGATCTGGGGCAGAGCTTTTTGTGCTGGTAGCTCTGGGCTATGTATATTGCACCTTTACATTCAATTTGATACTGCTTTCAGCCTGCTGGCCCCCTGCCAGCACAGCTGCAGAAAGCTTGGGGAAATTTGCTATAATAGGCTTGGGAATTCTTGTGGAAAGCAAATTTCACCTACTGCAGTAAGGGTGGAGAGGTTTAAAGGGCTTGGGTTTCTTTTTTGTCCTGAAATGCTCATCTTCACTTAAAATCAGAAGTTTAATGTTAAAATATTCCAGCTTGAGCATACAGCGCCACCGGAAACCAGTGTTTAAGACTGCTTAAAAAACGCACTGAACTCATTCCCCGGATTAAAACCTGCAGATGAAAAACATTACTTTAACCAAGATTTAGCCAATGTTGCTGACATCGGTGAAGATGATGCTCTCTACCCAGATTCTGGTGGACACCTTACAAAAGCACAGAGGTGGATGTCCTAACAACTGCTTAGCCAGTGGCACAACTCAAGTCTGCTGCAGGGCTTTGGGCAGCCTTGCCCACGTGCTACCTAGCTGCCAGCCAGCCTTTCCTTGTCTTCCAAAAGTGAAATCCCAGGGTAAAAATCCACGCCGGTACCAAGTGCCCTATCTGCTACAACCTTCAGCTGCAAGAGTGTTATTTTCAAGCCTAAAGGAAGATGACTGAAAGGTCAAGAACAACTGAAGAAAGAGATACAGTGGACTTCCGTCTCTTTCCCATCAGGAAAACTGTAAGTGATGTTTCAGGTTTTCAAGAATACCCTAATTCAGCATTTTGCTGCAACAGGGTGGTCACTGGGCTTTGGACTGCAGCCCAACCAAACAGAATGGAGCTTTTCATCAGTTAAAATCCAAGAAGGGAATAATGATCTCAGAGGTTTGTATTTATCATTGGATTTGGCCCGCTGACCCACCTAAGGAAAGGCAATGGCTTGAAACAGTTTTCACAAAGCCAAGACCTAAATGGCTGCAGCAAAAATTAATTTTGTCCTGATCTCTTCTTTTTTTTCCCCAAATATGCATATTTCTGTCCTGTTTGGTAAATCCTGCCTCCCCCCACTCCATTCCCTCAATGTTATCAACAGAGTTCTGTGCACTCCAAAAGCCTCAGCTGGCCCAAAGATGTCACTGCCTTGGCAATAACTGGCACACCCCAGAGAAGGCTGCGTGGAGTTATGTATGATTCAGCAGTATCAAGTGTGAAAAGGCTAAGATTGCTGGCACTCATCCTTCATCCACCTTCCCATATTTCAGGCACTCACTCTGAGTAGTGCTGGCTGCAGATATTTAAAGAGCAAAAAGGGTAAGCACTGCAGTTAGCTGGGGATTTTTTTTTCCCATTTATCTTTTTTCCATCCTCTTTTTTCGTTCAAACAGATTTTTATGGACATGAAGATCTACCCTCAGCCCTCCTAGCAGCAGCATGGGCCATTTGCAAGCGCCACACAGTGGTGAGCAAAACTGGTCCCAGGAGCTTTTCTCCTCCAGGTAAGTGCTTTTCCCCTTTACCCAGCAAAACGTGGGATTTGGGTCGTGGAAGTACATGGGTTTTCTGTCACAAGAGCATGTTCAGCATGATGGGGCACAAATAGTGGCTGAAATGATGGAGCATCTTACATGTGCCCCCTTACCAGTTGTCCTACTCCAAGAATGAGTTCTCTGCAATTCTCTCGAAAGGCTGTACATTACTGCCCTGTCAAAACCTAAAGACTTGCACACCTCAGCAAAGCATAAGGTAGGGAAAAAAAAGCCCTCTTAGAAAAGACTATGGGGTTTCCATGTTTCTCAATATACCTATGAAAAATGAAAACAAAAAAAGCCTTACATGCTATACCTACAAAAGCATGCTACGAAATGCCTTTGTGTGTGCTACAGCTTGAAGCTCTTTGTTTATTCCTTCAAATACATTTCTTTCAGTATGAAATATAGGCAAGACCCAGGGCACCTACAACTCTAATTATTTGGGACTTCAGACTAAAAAATCCACCTAGATCTTAGACTGTGATTTAGTATAGTTGTTGGCTCCTCTGAGGAAGTAATTACATTCATTTGGCACTTCCAAGGTTCCTGGCACCTAACTTCTTCCATCCATGCATCCCTCAGGCATGATGGTAATTGTCAACTGATGTTAATTTAGTAGTGGGTGGAGATTTTGAGGAGAAGTATTCAAAACCACCATGATGGACAACATCACTTTACACCTGCACTGGCTGCCTTGACAGAGCTGCTGGTGATTAAACGAATGGAGCCTGAGTTATCAGCTGAAGATTGTCTCTCTCAAGATCACTGCCAGCAGCACTGCTTGCTGCTAAATCCAGTGCTTAATTCACTTTCAGATGAAAGCAAATTCACCTGTGGTTCTGACAGCAAAAGAAATCTCATGCTAAAAGACAAATGAGATGTAAATTTGACTTTATTCTTCTTTCCTGCAACATACACAATTGCTGGTAATTTTTTCTTTCCTGTGAGCAATCTTTTTCTTTCTGTTTATTTGCCCTAATTTGGAGCTAACAGCTGGTTTTACCTATGAAAACCAGCTCACAGAGGCACTTCAGGATATAAAGCACATTTATGATAAGACACCTGATAAATCCCTTAACGTTCTATATCTTTCCTGTAAAGTTGGGGAGGGGGGCGGGGCAGAGAAGGAGAAAAGACCTGTTTAGGATGATGTCATAGCTGTTGGGCACATCTGCCCCAAATTAAATTACCATCTAAAGGGCTTTTTTTCCCAAACGTAATTCTTTTCAGCTTGGAACGAGACATAAAGCAGTGTATCCCTTCACTTTGCATTTGGGGAGTATCTGAAAATTTGGGATCACCCTTCACAGTATGCCAGCAAGATTTACTGAGGCTGAGTCTCTCAGGTGATGATGCTAGACAACTTGCGTGAAAAATGAATCTTTCTTGGTTCCTTGATTAAGTTGTGACTCATAATAAATCTTCCAGAGAAATCAAGCCTGTCTTGCTAAAAGCATGAGAGAACTTTACAAAGCCCTCTAGGAAAGTGTGAGAAAAGCATCTCACCTGTAAGAAGAAAGCTTTCAAAAATGAACACATTTGAATTTTAAAATATCCATTCTCTATCTTTCACAGCAAACTCTGCATGCATGACAGAATTTGAAGACAAAAATGCAAAAGGCATAGAAATAAAATAACAATGTTTAAACAGATCAAGATCAAACACTTGCAAAAAGTCTGCATTATCTACTGTAATACAAAAAAAAAAAAAAAGTAGCAGGAAAAATAAAAGAAGCGAGGAAAATACAGGAAAGCTAATTTGCTTTTTAATGCCTTCTATGCAATCTTTCCTAAGGAAGGTGCTCAGACACTATGACATCTGGGTGATAAAGAAGAAGGAAATGATGCACCAGACACAAAACCTGTCCTCATGCTGCCTGCTGCCATGTAAACTTCCTATGTCCCCAACGTGCCCATGGCAGCAAAGCGCCATGTGGCAAAGGAGCCATCTCTTAGGCTTTGGCATCTATTCCTAAGCAAACCTTATGGCCCAACGGCCAAAGCTGTGCATATGCTGTATTTGTACTGCCCAGGTAGCCCAGCCAGGTGCCCTGGATGCTGAACACAATCACATTGGCATCACTTTACTGAAGCTCCACTAAAATCTATGAATGTGTCACTTATCCATGGTAGTTACTTAGAAATGGAGTAAAAATGTCCCCAAATGCCTCTTTCAAAGCACCTGACAAATGGAATCTGAAAACAGCAAAATCTTTAAGCTTATTTACAAACCATGTCCCCAGTTTTTTTGAATGCTGATTTGCATCAGCACACTTGGTGTAGGCAAACATTTACACCAGCTGAGGAACTATTCTTCTGTTTTCACCTAGTTCATGAAGATTTATATATTAATTCCCTCAAAGCATTATAACAGAAAAAAAGAATTAGAATCTTTTAGCTGCATTCACAAGCCCTATTTCATAAGTAAGTTTATCTCAGCCCTGCTGGGTCAGATCTTTCTGAGAGGACGATACATCCAGGGCTGTCATGTAAATCATTTCCTCTTGAATACTTATGTCTAATCAACTTCAGACCTTGTTTTGGACACATTGTACGTTTCATAAGCTGAAGAACTCTCTCTGATGAAATCCTTGCCTCCTGACCCCAAAATACATCTGAACAAAATTGTCCCATCAGGAGTTCAGATAATTGCTTGGCCTTTCCTGTCAGTCATAAACCAGACTGATCCAACTTTTTTGGACAATTCCCCACACTTTAATGTGCTTTTCAAACACATTCCGAACAGCATAACAAAATAGGAATGGTTGCTTTTATAAATGTGTGGTACTTTGTATGCTTAAGCAAAGAAATCGGAGACTCTCTTTGCTGGTGCCATATGTATTATTGTGTGATAAAAATTTACCAGCATGTAGCTCTGCAATTATTGTTCTTACAGCTCCATTAGTCTTAAATCTTATTTATGTATCATGATCTTTTTTTCTTTCACTGTAACTCCCAGGCTCTACCTTATCTTGCACCAAAACTTATGAAGCACTGAGTAGTTAATTTGAAGACTCATTTTTTCTCATGCCCAGAGCAAGTATATTTAAGAGTGATACTTTTCTGCTCCAACCCACAAACTCCTTCAGGCTCCACAGCTGTGAAGCACCTTGGATCTAATAGAGGTGACCGGTGGCTGATGCAGCAGGACACCATCACGGAGTGAGATTCTCACTCCCTCTCTGGCCACAGTAGTGTCAGCCACACGGAGATGCCACTTACAGTAGGGAAAAACTAAAGTCCCTGTTGG
Source organism: Coccyzus lansbergi (assembly GCA_033558105.1). NCBI lineage: Eukaryota > Metazoa > Chordata > Aves > Cuculiformes > Coccyzidae > Coccyzus > Coccyzus lansbergi. Next base: position 701,672 of record JAUMJK010000101.1, read on the forward strand.
GAACCAAGCAGAGGTGCTGCCCAAGTGCTGGTGGGGGCAGCAGGGTGAGATGTCTCTGTGGAAGGCACATTATGGACTCAGTAAAAGCTGGTGGGTAGTTTTCTATTGACTGCTGACACAGCTGTGATTTCCTGCCCCCAGTTCTCCCTGTGTGCAGGAATGCTCGGGGAGGTAAGGAAGATTTCCTGGAGGAAGCCCAGCACATTTCTGCCAGTGAATGGCAAGCTGCCCTGTACACTTGGACAGTGTTAAATCCTACACAATGAAAAGCATTACAAATATTCAAACATCACAGACAAGGGTTTACCGAGATCACAGTCTCGAGTTGAAAGCCTGGGAATTCCTCAAGGAGAAGGTGTGGTCTGGGGCAGTAAATGTGAGCTGAGAGCTTTCCAAGTGTCTCTGCAGCTCTCAGTGTCTGATGAGAAGATTAGGTTCACGGGCAAAACACATTGTGAAAATGGGAAGCAGGCTGCTGCATTTATCAGTAAGTTGAAAGGACAAAATGTATGTGAATGTTAGAAAAGAAAAATCATTAAAAGGCCATTCTACATCAAGAAGAAATCTTTCCAATGCGTGGAAAACAGGGACCTGCAGGGCTTAGATGCCACAGAGGAATTTCAGTACTACACCTGAGTTCTGCCCACATGAGTGGAAGTGCTGAGCTGTATGTGTCACCTCACAGACCATTAGGATGCTAAGACTGTATATCTCATAGGTTCTGCAGACAGGACAGGCTCCTTTAGGCATCACAGAACCTATTTCAGGTGTCAGACTTCTGCTGGTCTGCTTGATGTCACTGCTACCTAGCAGGGGTGAAAAAACTGCATGTGACATGACTGTATCTGCCAGAGTTTAGCACTTCATGCCATCAAAACAGAGCAATCTGAGAACACAAATGGTATTTCTGACACTGGCGAGTGACACACATGGCAGGGTTTTGGCTCTGGCACAGCCTTATGAGAATATGTACTCATTGCTTTCAAGTGTCTATGCATTACAGAACCACTCCTGAAACTCATGCTGGCTTTATCATTTTGCACGCAGAGTTCTTTATAAGCTCCTTTCAGGTAATTGTAGAGAGCAATAAGGTCTCCCCTCAGCCTCCTCTTCTCCAGGCTAAACAACTCCAGTTCTCTCAGACACTCCTCATAAGACTTGTTCTCCAGTCCCTTCACTAGCTTCGTCACTCTTCTCTGGACTTGCTCCAGAGCCTCAACATCCTTCTTGTGCTGAGGGGCCCAGAACTAAACACAGGATTGGAGGCGTGGTCTCACCAGTGCCGAGTACAGAGGGAGAATAACCTCCCTGGACCTGCTGGGCATGCTGTTTCTGATACAAGCCAGGATGCCATTGGTCTTCTTGGCCACCTGGGCACACTGCTGGCTCATGTTCAGTCGGCTGTCAACCGACAACCCCAGGTCCTTCTCCTCCAGGCAGCTTTCTAGACAGACCTCTACTAGTCTGTAGCTTTGCATAGGGTTGTTGTGCCCCAAGTGCAGGACCCGGCATTTGACCTTGTTAAATCTCATGCCATTGGTCTCAGCCCAGTGGTCCAGCCTGTTCAAATCGCTTTGTAGAGCCTCCCTACCCTCCAGCAGATCCACATTTCCACCCAGATAGAAATGCTGTATGCTCAGAAATGAGCATACAGAGCAAATGAACAGAGAAATGAAGTCAGAGATTTTTGCGACGTCAGGGTGGTTGGGCATATCAGTGCAAGAGTAGACACATAGCATCATTAAGGTTTGAAGGGACCTTAAAGGATCATCCAGTTCCAATCCCACATGCCATGGGGAGGGACACCTCCCACTAGATCAGGCTGCCCAAGGCCCCATCCAACCAGGCCTTGAACACCTCCAGGAACGGGGCAGCCACAGCTTCCCTGGGAGACTTGTGCCAGTGTCTCACCACTCTCATGATGAAGAAGTTCCTCCTTATGTCTAGTCTACATCTGACCCTCTCCAGTTTATACTCGTCCCCCCCTCATCCTATCCCCACAAGCCTTTCCGAGCAGAATCACAGAATCACAGAACAGAACAACCAGGTTGGAAGGGACCCATCGGATCTTCTAGTCCAACCATTCCTATCTAACACTAAACCAAGTCCCTCAAGACCTCATCCACCCGTGCCTTAAACACCTCCAGGGAAGGTGAATCAACCACCTCCCTGGGTAGCCTATTCCAATGCCCAATGACCCTCTGTGTGAAAAACCTCCTCCTAATCTCCAGCCTAAATCTACCCTGGTGGAGCTTGAGGCCATTCCCTCTCGTCCTGTCCCCTGTCACTTGGGAGAAGAGGCCAGCTCTCTCCTCTCTACAACCTCCTTTCAGGTAGTTGTAGAGAGTAATGAGGTCTCCTCTCAGTCTCCTCTTCTCCAGGCTAAACAACCCCAGCTCTCTCAGCCGCTCCTCATAGGGTCTGTTCTCCAGCCCCTTCACCAGCCTCGTTGCTCTTCTCTGGACTTGCTCCAGAGCTTCAACATCCTTCTTGTGCTGAGGGGCCTAGAACTGGACACAATATTCAAGGAGAGGCCTCACCAGTGCTGAATACAGAGGGAGAATCACCTCCCTGGACCTGCTGGTCACACCGTTTCTGATACAAGCCACGATGCCATTGGCCTTCTTGGCCACCTGGGCACACTGCTGGCTCATGTTCAGTCGGCTGTCGACCAACACCCCCAGGTCCCTCTCCTCCTGGCAGTTTTCCAGCCAGGCTTCTCCCAGTCTGTAGTTCTGCATGGGGTTGTTGTGCCCCAAGTGCAGGACCCGGCATTTGGCCGTGTTAAACCTCATTCCGTTGGACATTGCCCAGCGGTCCAGCCTGTCCAGGTCCCCCTGCAAAGCCTCCCTACCCTCCAGCAGATCGACACTTGCACACAGCTTTGTGTCATCTGCAAACTTGCTAAGGGTACCCTCAATGCCCTCATCCAGGTCATTGATGAAGACATTGAACAGGGCTGGACCCAGCACTGAGCCCTGGGGAACACCACTTGTCACTGGCCTCCAGTTTGATTTAACACCATTTCCCACCACTCTCTGGGCCTGGCCATCCAGCCAGTTTCCTACCCAGGAGAGTGTGTGTCTGTCCAGGCCAGAGGTTGACAGTTTCCGTAGCACAATGCTGTGAGAAACTGTGTCAAAGGCTTTACTGAGGTCCAGAAAGACCACATCCACAGCCTTTCCCTCATCCAGCAGCCCCTCCCCGCTCTCCTGCAGCCCCTCCAGGCACTGCCAGGCCGCTCCCAGGTCTCCCCGGAGCCGTGTCCCCTCTGGGCCGCTCGCTCTTCCCGCCAGGTGGCGCTGCCGCCCCGAGAAGCGAAATCCTCGTCGCCCCGTGCCTCTTACCAGCCTGCAAAGCACACCGCCTAGTCCAGCCGCAGTGGTTTGTTCCCACTATCAGCTGGTCTCCTACAGTCAAGTAGGTTTCTCACCCCATTTTCTTCTGTGCTGGTGGCTCTGAGCTCCCTTCTCTGCTCAAAATGCTTCACAGCATCACTTAGCAACAACTCACCTTGGTTCAGGGAGGTTCGGTGTTCAAGGTAAGCACAGCGCCCAGAAACGCAGCAGGGATCCCCCAAACTCAGACACAAGATCCCCAACCCAGCTCTCTGCAGTCACCAGGTCCAGCCACCATTTCATTGCCCCCCAGATGTTTTCTCCACTGCTATGACCACTGTCAGGTCCCCGTGTGACGTTCTCCACACCCTTCCCAGGTGCAAAGGGTAGCCCACAGCATTTTCCAGTCACCACCTGCTGATATTTGTTTTGGCCCTCCTGCAGGTGTTTCCAAAGGACTTTTGTGGGAGAAACATGGAAAACAAGGTTTAGGGCAACTTTTTGAAGGAACTTGGTGAGACATTAGCACAAGTTGCCCAGGGAAGGTGTGGATGCTGCATCCCTGGAGGTGTTCAAGGCCAGGTTGGATGGGATCTTGGGCAACCTCTTCCGCAGGAGGTGTAGTTACCCATGGCAGGGGACTTGGAACTAGATGTTCTTTGAGGTCCCATCCAACCCTAACTATACTACGATTCTATGAAATCTGAAAACTCCTCAGGCTGACATCTACTTTTGTTTTGTGGCTTCTGTGCTCCATCCTGTCTTTCTTTGAGCCCCAGTACAAGCGCGTGGTGCCAAGTTCCTCAGGAAAGGGAAGAGCCATCCACAGTTATCAAAACTGGAGCTTACGTGTTTATCCAGAACCCAACCTCTGCTCTGGAAAATCTGTGACTTCAGAGACAAGTGGGGTTTGAATGGGCTGAAAATGCAGTGAGAGCAGCAGATTTTCTTCAGATATGCGGCTGCTGTTGTAGGCTTCATGAGGTATTGGTAAATGAAAAATGAAGTTATTTTAATAAACAAACATTCGCATGTAACCATTGAAAGGTGAAGTCAGAAGTCTGGAGTTGGTTTGCACTTTAACAGGCACAGAAATAACAACCAACTGAGGAAACATGCTTGTTTGTGAGACTGCCTGAGAAAAGCCGTACGAGTTAGACTGAGAGCCACCAAATGTACTTATGCTGACTGATATCCCATTACTCCCTGAATGAATAAGACAGTCTTCAATGGAGCTATCGAGTAACATGATTACAGTAAGTGATATACAATTCTGGACTTGCTTTATAAACACATGTAGGGTTTTTTAATAAGACTACATTATTTTTTGACCAATGCTCTCCTTTTCTATAGCTCTGATAAAACTCAGTCTGTGAAGTATTTCTTCAGATACCTCAAAACAAGTGGTGACATCACAAAGAAGTAAGTAGTGCCAGAGCAAAAGAAATACATATAAGGGAAAGGCAGGGTTGTGATTACAGATGATGAAATGGAAGATACCAGCCAAGCAATAAAATGTTTCAATTGACTTATCCTAGAACTTAGTCTTCTTGCTGATGAAATGCTATGGAATTTCAAGCACAAATGAATCTTGATGAATTTTGAGACAAAACTTCAGTAATTATTTTTTAAGTTCTGAAAACTCTATACACACTGGAGAAGTCTCCTTGTAGCGTGCATTTCTCTGGTTTCCATTCCTTGTCACGCTGCTGCTGGGGATATTGAACACCTCCTGCTGTGGAATCTATGCCCTGGAAAAAAGAACAGCATCAGCCAAGTACAGGCAGTGCTGAGATTTATAGAGAAGTAGAGACAACTTCTGATATTAAGCAAAGAAAACTGAGCTGGATAAAGAGCTTGCTTGAGTAAAATGAAGCTTTTCTCTTTTTCTCCCCTCTCTCTTTCTTTCTTAAGCTTAAAAAAAAAAAAAGAGAGGAAAAAAAAAAGAAAAATGGAAAATCCCCGTTGATTGCATCCAGCTGTTAAAATTTTATGATACCGAGATCCCCAGTTGTCATGACCACTTCATGTAGTTTAATATGCAGTCGTATTCTTTTCAGTTTCATTTTCTTCCCTAACTTTAGTTAATAAAACACCTTTCAGACAGCCTGTTCCTAACAGTTATAGAGTGCCTGGTTGTCTTTTATAAAAGAGGAGAAATGTGTGCAGCTTTAAGAACTGATTAATATACACAAACCTGGGCCTTTACCTGTGGGATACCTTGACATGTGAGGAAGTTAAACTGCAACCATAATTCCCGTTAATGTCAGTGAGAACAACATTTGCACATTCCTCCATGTGAAGGAGACGCAGACTGAACAGAAGCAGCTCTCTTCCGATCAGCGTAGACCAGCCCTGCCATAAAAAGGTCGACCCTCCACCCCAGCCAAGACTCCCCTTGCCTGCGGATAGCTTCGGGCTCAGGACCAAAATGAATAAATCTGTCCAGGGTCTGGAAATTCAGAGGCAAACCAGCACCTCTCAAAGTATTGCGCATTTATTCTCTGTTTCATTTGCAGCGAGCATGGGTGTTGGAATCTACACTATCAGCACAGTTTCAGCTTGTTTTCTTAAAGGACTTTTTCACTCATCCATTGTCATAGATGAAATACCCAGGATGAAAACGATGCCCACATTTTCTGCTTTTAAATGCAGATAAAAATGATATTTTTAGTCTACCATCACTCCCAAATCCCCCTTGCCTTGCTGGGCAGTTGCCCACACCAGCAGCCATGCACATGTGGTGGTAGGAGGGTCAGGAGCGTGTTTTTCTGCACCAGGGCAGAGTTGGAACCAGCAAGGAGGAGGACACTCCAACATATGCTTCTGCTTTAGCACTCTTTATTCGCTACAGCATGTCAGAGTTGCTAGCTTGCTACTGTATATAGAAGAATACCCTACATTAAGAAAGAATAAATGTACACATCAGTAGCTCAAGGACTTGACCACTGAATGCAGAATTTTGATTAAGCCTCAAAGGGATCAAAATATGTTATGGGCAAGAGGTTTTTGCTGTATTCTGCCTCGTAAATGCTTCTTTTTCAGCCTCATCGCTCTTCTGTATTAGTCCTTTGCCTTTTTGGTGTTGAAAATCGTTTGCTGTTTTATGTAAAAATCACAGTGTGGTTTTATGTAAAGGGTAACCACATTATGGCACTAAGTATAAAGCAGTCAAAGGAACTGAAAATAAGCTGGTTTGGTTTCCTAAGAGGTAGCACTGATAAACATTTTGGTCAGCCAGTGCATTTTGTAGACAACGTTTAAGGAAACATTAACGGCTAACATACTTTGCTTGAGGAAACTTTATCTTCCCTGTGCCAGTATTTATAATCATAGTTTAATAGGAAGCCTCTAATGATAACATCTTGCTGCTGGTTTAATCATCTTTTACTCAGCAAAATAACTGAGTTAATTTGAGAGCGAGAAAGGATGTGGACATCACAGTTGGCTCATGTCTGGGCATTCTGGTCTGTGTGCCAGGGATGCTCTCCCCAGCTTGGCATAGGGCCGTGTACTCTATCACTGCTCTCGTGGAGAAATATTTTGTTTCCCTGGGGAAGGTCAGCAGCTTCCCCTCGCTGTGCCTGTCTCCCGTGCTGTACCAGGGATGGGAAAAGTAGCTTTTAAAATAACTGAGTTTTTTAAAGCCAAAATAGAAATGCAGAGGGAAAGGAACACTTCAGCATGTGAGGATGTTTTCTGAGATGGAGTTGAATCCACACTGAGGGTGCCCTTCTATTTAGAAGGGAAGATTCAGCTGACAACCAACATTTTGATAGAAAACTACTGTCAGCCTGCCTTTTCCTTTCTTTCCTTGATCCCCTCCTCTTCCCCTCTGCAGTTCACTCTCCCCTCAGTAAACACCCCCCCCCAAAAAAAAAAAAAAAAAAAAAAAAAAGAGAAAAGAGAGAAGAAGGTAGAAAGTGGAATTCATGTGATGTCTGTCACCATCACACGGTTCAGTCTTTACCTCCCCTTCTCCTGTGACACTCTTCAGGCATAACCTCCACAGATCAGGGCATGTCCCCAGCCTGGGGACTCCTGCAGCACATCCCCTTCTGACGCCAGAACATTAATAATGATCTACATGAATTTTATACTGCCCAGGATTAGACTTCCTTTGCCAGAGTTTGCCTCGTTGGCACACCCTGGCTTGGGTCTATACGCAGTGAGACTCCTGCACTGCTGCTAAAGGGGTATCTTCAGGGAAACAGCTGCTGGACACCACTGAGGTCCTCGACCAGGATGGCAATAAACAGCATCCAGTGGGCTCAGTGGAGCTGGCACTGGTGGACTGCTTTGAACTGAAGAAATACAAGGAAAAAATAACCTTTTCCTAAGTAGAAAAAAATAAATATCAGTAGTATGGAGGGAGGCATCCTGGATAGTTTGGAGCTGAAACGAACAAAGAGACAGAAACAGAAGCAAAGAGAGATGGAGTGAAACTCCAGAAGTAGTGTTAGAACAGGTGAGATTGGTTACTCACATCTTCAGGGTCTCAGGTAAACTGCTTGCCTGCATCCTAACACTAGCAACAAGGTAGTAACTGAGATGCCTTACAGTCATCTCAGGGCCTGCAAGAAAACCCACCTGCTGTGCTTGAAAAGCCCTTGCCGTGTTGAAGCGATGAGAAGGAAGTGAGGAAAATGAGAGCAGTAAGAAAGGAATTGTAAAATAAAAGGATGCAAATAAATTCCTCTGTGCTTTTAGGACAAATTGTGATGATGCAATGCTTTGTACAGACTCCTTTATCTTTTTTAGAAAGCAATTTGCTCTATGTCCCTGTCCCACTCCAGGCAGAATGTGTGGGTTTGATCATTTGTGACAGTGAGCATCTCTTCATAGCATCAGTTTGAGTGAAGCCAAAGCTAGAAGCCTGAGTTGGGGTATTCACCCCCTAAAAAAAAAGCCCAATGCCAACAGTTAAATCTACCTTATTGAAACTGTAAGTATCCCTATGTAGAATGTAAAAATGCAAGAAACGTGTGCAAATTATTCCACACTTTTTCTAATATCAGAACTTTCTCTGCATGTATAAACTCCTGCATTCACTGCAGTGAAGCAAAGGGCAGCCACAGACATATTGACCACCAAGTATTAAAGACAACAAATAGTTCAATTCATCCCACAAATGGAGGTCTGGATCCTGCTGGGGCCAAAGTCCTTTCGTGTCCTACAAAATTAGGAATTGTGGATACTCTGCACGGAGGAAAAAAATGCCGAGTATCCTCTGGGGCTGGGTTTGCAGCCTAATGGAAAGCCACACTAAAAAGAAAACAATAAATTAAAGTGCCGTCAAAGTCCTCAGAAGAGAGAAAACTGCATTGAAGAAGCAGCCTTTCACTTTTAGCCCCCAAGAGCTGAAACAAGCAGGCGTTGAGGCAGTAAGTGGTTCCTATCCCACCAGCAGCAGAGGGTATACGTTATTTAGAAATGTCAGAAATTGTCTGAGTTAGCGGTGTAGCTGAACAAATTAGAAATTATAGCATAACTGGGGGTTCAGTTTAGATAGCTGGGGCTCCGAGGCAGAAATACGTATTATGACAGGTTAATAGGGACTGAGACATTCCCTGTACATGTAAATAAACACTGAATTTCAGAACCTCTGTTTTCCCCAAGTACTAGTAAATAAAAGTATAACAGAGACTTCGTGTAAAGTAACCATATGCTTATAATTACACAAACTTTGTAGATCCCCTGTGTGAAATTTCACATCTTTATTGCTTCTATTTTAATGTTTACAAAGTTAGTAGTAATTTTTCAAAACCAAATCTATCCTAAACAGGAAAGACTATTTCCTACATCATTTAAATTTTCTACATCAGAGCAAATGAAAGCAGAACTGCTCTTGCAACCCTCTTCCCTCCTATATGCTGCATTTTTTATCCCCAACACCAGGATAAGTTTTGACGCATCAAGAATGCAAAAGCAGCTTCAATCTTCATGCCCGTAGATTAAGTTTTTCACTATGTGTGAGAGACAATATGTTTCTAATCTAAGACAGTGACAAAAATGCAGAAAGCTAGCGGAGAAGCAGTGTTGCCACTGGTTTGAGGCAAAATAAAATGCTGTAAAAAGCAACAGTGTCGCATAAGGTTAGTTCTGCTACATCTCCCGACTTTTCTTGTTAAAAGATTAACTGTCAAAAGCAGGAGCAAAAGCAAGAGAAATGGGAAAGCCTGTCCCTGTGTGCTCAGGTTGCACAAGACTTTACCAGGCTAGAATGCCCGGAACTTGTCTGGAAAAGCCCCCCGCGCTGTGGAACTCTGCGACAGAGATAGATCCCTCACAGGACACTCAGAAAGTGAAACAGAATTTTCTTTGGAGGACCACAATGCAGGAGCGGGGTTCAGATTCTCCTGGAGCAACCATATTTGAGCATTCTTTTTAATCTCCTGTTAGTTCAAATGCCGCAGTTTTGACAGTTAAAATTCTTAGTTCACTTAGACTTTTGAGGTTTATATTAACAGTTTGGAGAGTGGGCAGGATGAAACAAATATGCTGAGAAAAAAATTAATGGTTTGTTGTACTAAGCAATATATATATATATTTGGCTAATGTGGTCAAGGATGCAGGCAGCAGAGAAGGAAGCTTGATGCTTCCTCCCCGAGGATGCTCTCAGCTGAGAGTAGGGCACTCAGTAAGGAGGGAGACAGGGAGAGGAGCTGGTTTGCTGCCCACCAGGGAAGATCCATCTGGGGAAGGGGAAGCAAATTCTCAGTGAAAATCTACCTTCTGAAAGAAAATATTCCTGCTTATATGGAGCACTGAAAACCAACGTTTTCAGAAGCACTGCAACAAGGAAACAGGGATACTAAAAACATTGAAACTAAAAGCAACGGGAGTTTAATGCCTCGGATCTGGGGCCTTCAAAAGACAAGTCCCATTTTCAAAGCCAAGCCTGGTGGAGGCTGGCGTTTTGCTTAAAACCAGTACATATGGACTACATAAGCGTTTCAGAAAACGTTGTGCTAACTGCCCTGCCAGTAGGAATCCTTACTCCCTGATTATGTGGTGTGACCACAGCCTTTTCAAAGACTTTTGCGGTAAAGGGGCAAGAAGTACATTTTCCAGTCATCCTAATAAGAGAATGATTTTGGTTCACAAAAATAAGAACCCTACAATGGATCATTCATGTTAAAATAAGCCACAATCTAGCAGTAAAGAAAAAATAAATTAAAGAAAATATATTAAGAGGGACTGTCTGTAAACTGATCAGCTCTGTACTAATGCCACTTATGCACCACAGTAAGTCTTCTAAAAGGCCACAAATGAGATGTGAAGTGACTTATGCCTAGGCCTTGGTTTGACCATTTGTGCAGGGATGGATTTTAACCTCTACCACTAGTCCTCAACATTGCTGCTTGTTTTATGGTTATAACCACAGAAATTTCCATTAAAGTTGTTGGGGTTTTTTTTGTTGGGCTTTTTTAGGGTTGTTTTTTTTTTTTTTGGCGGGGGTGGGGTGGGGTATTACATTTGATTTTGGTTGTCTCCTGGCTTCCAGAATTGCTTTTGGTGATTTTTCTTTTCCCCAGAATTGCAAATTCTCAAAAAGGAAAAAAATTCAGAAGATGTGGAAACTGTGTGCTAGTACAAGGAAATTAATGAAACTGATTTTAAAACTGCAGTTTTGCAGTATCCAAATTGCTTTAATTTGGAGAAATATATTTGAAATATAGAAAGTAGTTATAAAACATTTATAATGCAATTATAAACTGAATCCAGACAACAACAATCATAATTCAGAAAAGCGGAAGAGAAGTAATTTTTTAAAAGTTATTCTTCTTTTCTGGTGGAGGCTATTATTTCACTCTTTTTATTGTTACTGCTATTAAGCCCTTTGCCAGGCTCTGAAGCCGGAGTGTTCCACAGGCGCTGATTCATTCTCCTGTTGCCCTGCGAGATGCTTGCTCCTGCCTGAGGTTCCCAGGTTCAGTTCCACGTGGCTATCTCAATGCCAATCAAAACAAAAACTTTTTAAGATGACTTGATGTATTCAAGTCCCTCACAGTGATCTGACTGTGTAGCTGCCTGAAGTGCCACAATTGCTTTATCTTGTTTTTTCCCCTATGCTCAGTTGCTCCCTTAAGTGACAGTTCTGACGATTAGTATTGAACAATGGCGTTGTCTTCCAAAATGACAAGGGGACACCCTGAGCACCCACTGTGAGAAACAGGCAGCAAAGCAGCACGTCCTGCTTTTGGGTGTTATTTCTACCTGTGTGTGGTGAGCATTGGTGTCTTGGGGTGATAACAACAGGGTGTGCACCTCCTACAGCCCCTGTGCTGCCCGAGAGGTCACCAGAGCCAGGAGAAAGACCTCTGTTGGATGTAGAGGGCTTCGAGTCAGGCCCCTGATAAAGAAGCAAAGGTGGAAAGCAGCTGTCTGAGTCAATTTTAGAGATTGCATTATATCATGCAAAAGCATCAGGTAGAAATGAAATCGGGCTGATGGAAGTTGCTCTCAAGAGCGCTCAACCCTTGCAGCTTTGCATTAGTACGAAACCACCTTCCCTTGGGAGAGGAGTAGGCCAAGGGAGGAAAAAGCTGAGAACAAAGAGGGAAGAGGAGAGACAGACAGAAAGACAAAGGCAGGAAGGGAACAGACACTCTGGGAGCAGCAAGAGGACCCTGGAAAGCAGCAGGGTGGGAGTGGTAAAGGGCAGCCGGGCAGCAGCAGCGCTGGAGACCACAAGGAGGGGATGTGGGAAATGGAAACAATATTAGAAAAGGAAAATAGGACAATGAAATGCAGCAGGAGAGAAAAGAAAAGGCCTGGGGGACTAGGGTTGGGCAGAAGTTGGCGGAGAAGAAACTAGAGCTGGGTAGCTGATTGGAGATAGCAGGCAGGAGCGTGGAATAAGTGAAGAGGACACAAAAGGGGCAGAAGGAAACAAAAAAAGTGATGATAAGGCTTCGGAAGGAACTGGGTCATGGCAAGAAAAAATAGCCACAATGCTAAGCACAGAAGAGAAAGGATGGGAGCGGCAAAGGGGAGCAGATGTAACAAAAAATTGAGGCATCAGAAAAGTGAAGCCAAAGTGACAGGAGGAGGCGGGGAGGTCCCAGAGCAGAAAGCAGCGGATGAAAAGAGAGGGAAACTGTCAGGGCGGCAGCTGTGAAGCCAAGGGATAGGCAGGAGTGAAGGAACAATAAATAAAAGGGGGTGAAAAAATGGGATGGAGCGATGTGGGAATCCGTTTTGCAGAACACTTGCCTTATTGCTACACTGTCACTGATACTTTTTGTGTAGACCTCTTTCTTCACAGTTCATCTGACAGCACCTCGCAGTACATCTATCCTACTACAAGAGAAGCCAAGGCAATGACAGGCCTGTTCTCTGATCCAGGCTATACAATGTGCCCCACATCCACATTGTCGCATTCAAATAGCCATCTTGAGACAGCCCCTGGCACAAGCTATAACTTGTAACAAGCCTGGGCACTGGTTGGGAAAGTGCTAGCTGTCGTGGGCTAAATCCACACCAGGGAACTCTCTAAGCTGTGTGTGAAGGGTTGTAGGGCAGCACAGGAGCCCCTGCTTTAGAGTTATCTTCCTCCTTAGCAGAGATGCAGCCTGGGTCACTTGGAGTCCCTCACTTGCTTTGAATGTCTCCCTCGCGTTATACATCTCCCCAGCATCTCTTCCCAAGTGCTGAGGAGCACAGTGGGACTGAGGTCCCTACAGGCAAACTGGGACCTACCAGGGTAGAATCCTGTTCCATATGCACTGACTGAGCCTGCCTCATCCCCTTAATGCATCTGTTGCACTGGAAGTGGTGCCAAGAGCCCACGTGTGGGTTGCCCTCTCTTGGTGGAAAATGAGAACAGGGAAGAAAAAGACAAAGAAGGTCCAATATATGACCACATGGTCCATGAAGAACAATTGCTCATGGAGGAATGTGGTCAGAGATGTCAGATACAACATGGGCTGAAAGACAGATTCCCTTTATTTGCTATGAACTGAGCTTTCACTGCTAAACGCCCATGCCCTTCAGGCTGAAGCACCTCTTGCTGGAATGACGTGAAAATCCACCAGTGGCAAAGCTGGGTCAGACAGGAGAGTTAGGAAGAAGTGAGAACGGGAGATCAGGAGAGAGGAGGGAAGCTCAGCACAGGGCAAAGGAAAGACATGTGGGGAAGCAGAGGAGGGTAGCTTGTACCTTCCAGCAGCAGGAGTGCCATGGTTCAGGCAGGAGAATGAGAAGGAGGTTGGGAAGAAGCAAAGAGGTAACAAGACAGGTAGAATAAAGCAAACTTGTTGCCGTGCTCATGTCTGTGAGCCCTGGATGAAACCAGGTGGCTGGATGAAACCATTTGGGGATCAGACACTTATATTCAGACTCTTATATTGGGGAATGCACCTCTGAAGAGTCAAGTGAAAGGGGCAGAATAAATCCTTTTGAAGACAATCTATGGCTTTCTTCTGTGTAACCAAAGCAAGGATTATCTGTGCCTCACTTAGGGCAGGTTGTCCTGCTTGCCCCGGGCTGCCCGACTTACGTGGATGGTTCTGCCTGCTCATGACTGCCCATTGCTGCATTTTCCTAGGGCCCAGCCTGGCAACATTCTCCTCTCAGGCTGGTCCCTCTTAGGGGCTGTGCAGATTTTAAGAGAATCACAGAATCACGGAACAACCAGGTTGGAAGGGACCCATCGGATCTTCTAGTCCAACCATTCGTATCCAACACTAAACCAAGTCCCTCAAGACCAGAAGGAGAATACTCTCTGGCTCTTCACTTCCATGCTTTCTCTTTCCTCTCTGAGGGGTGGCAGGGCTACTCACTAACTGGGCCGCAGCACATCCCAAGGTGAGAGCCTCACTCTCCACCAAATTCTCCTTAAGCGAATCATAGAATGATTTGGGTTGGAAGCGACCTTTAAAGGCCATCTAGTCCAGCCCTCCAGGAACGAGCAGCGACGTCTTTCAATCTGATCGTGAGTGTTCCCGGCGAAGGGCCATCTACAACATCCCTGGGCGACGAAACCCAGCGTTAGTGGCATTCGGTATCAGCTGCGTACGAGCTCCCGCGCGGCTCTCCTTCTCAGTCCTCCAAGCGTACGGACGCAGTCGCTATCTCCTGTTTAGGGACCCCTCGGCTCTCAGTCGCACACCCGTAGAATCACGGGCATCCTCAAGCGACACCGCTGGCGCCTCACGCCGCCGCCCCCGCCCAGCCCCGCACCCGACCGCGCCGGAGCGTCTCTCGGCCGACGAGGAGCGGCCCCCGGTGAGAGGCGCGGCACCTCCCCCCGGGCCCCGCGCCCCGCGGCGAGGAGGGAGCGGCGGGACCCCGGGCACCCGACGGCGGGTGTCCCGCCCCGCGGGGCGGTGCTGGCGGGGCGGTGCCGGCGGGGCGGGGCGGCCGCCGCGGGCCGAGCCCGCCCGGGTGCAGTCCCCGCTCCGCTCGGCGCCGCCGCGCAGTCCCCGCGCCGCTCCGTGGGCCGCCGGAGCCGCCCGTCGGGCCGCCCTCCTCCTCCTCCCCGCCGCCGCCGCCTCTCGCTATGAATGCGCGCTGGGCTCTGCTCGCCGCCGCCTTGCTCGCCAGCCTCCTCCGGGATTTACCTTGCTGCCTCCCGGCTTCCCTCCCCGCCGCCTCGGAGCTCGACGCCTCCTCCAAGGGCGGACGGGGCCGCAAGGTGCCGCGGTCCCCGCGGGACGCCCGCCCGCGGCCGGAGGGACCCCGGCCGCCCCGCGCCGAGCCCCACGAGTACATGCTCTCTCTCTTCAGGACTTACTCCGTCGCGGAGAAACTGGGCGTCAACGCCAGCTTTTTTCAGTCGTCCAAATCCGCCAACACCATCACTAGCTTCGTAGACCGGGGACGAGGTAAGTCCTGCCCTCCCGCCCCTCACCGTCCCCTCGGGGCGGCGGGGGGACCCCTTCCCCGCGGAGCCCCGCGGCGCGTCCGTCCCCCGGTGGGTCCTTCCCCCACCCCCGACCCTCGACGCGGCAGAAAAGCGGAGATTTCGGTAAATCCTCTTTCGCGTCGCTTTATTTTAAAGCGAACGCGTCGAAGCTGGAGCGGGGCAGCTGCCTGCGGGAGACACGCGGGATCCTCCCCGGGTGGCGGCGAACGAGCCGCAGCTTCGCAGGCGCCTTTTGGGTGTAAATGCAACCCTGGAGGGGAACACGAAAGAAGGGGAAAAAAAATCGCTCTTGTAGTTTCTCTAGAAAAGAAAGAAAGGACGGCCGCTTATCGCTGCCGCCTGTAAGGCAAATAGAAAGTTCAAACTGACCGAGGGCAAACACTCGCTGCTCTGCTCTCGCCTGGGGTCGCCCCGTCGGGGTTACCTGGCAGAGCACCAGCCCCGGTGGGAAGGGTCGGGGGCCGTCCCGAAGCCCAGGTGAGTCCCGGGGCTCCCCAGGGGCCGGGGAGGAGGGACGGGGCTGGCTCCCGGGACCCCTCCGCGACCTGCAGACCCGGCCGGGACCCTGCT
Source organism: Coccyzus lansbergi (assembly GCA_033558105.1). Taxonomy (NCBI): domain Eukaryota; kingdom Metazoa; phylum Chordata; class Aves; order Cuculiformes; family Coccyzidae; genus Coccyzus; species Coccyzus lansbergi. Next base: position 717,452 of record JAUMJK010000101.1, read on the forward strand.
TTGCTTTTCTCTCGTTGTTTTATCGCTCTCACCCGGGGCGAGCCAGAGCAAAAGAGAATTTTCCTTCCCTCAAAATTCCTTTCCCTCAAAATTCCCTTCCTTCCCCTTTTTTTCTTTTTCGTTACCCTGGTTTGCGAGCCGTTACCGACAGACTAATCAACAGCTTCTTAATGAAGGTTGTGGATTCCTTCCTCTTCCCCCTCTCCCGACCCGCAGACCCTCCTCTCCGCCCCCCCTCCCCCCTCCTCCGTGTACCTGCGGCTGCCAGCTCCGTCCCGCAGCTCCCGGGAGCCGCGTTAGGGCGCCGACCTCCCCGCTTTCCAGACCTTTCCAGGGCCAAAACGTAGCGCCGGGAAAGCCTCCCGGTTCCCTTGAGCTACGGGAGCCTCTAAAGCGAACCCAAACCGGCCTTCTCCCCGGCGGCATCTCTCCTCCTCCCCGGCCTCCGCGGCTCAGCCTCCTGCCCCATCGGCTCAGGGGGCTCGGAGGGCGCTTCCCATCCCACCCCAGTGTCCGTCGCGCCCCTCGGGGCTCAGGAGGGTCCCTGGAAGCACCCGTGGTGGGTGTCCCCGCCGCTCCCGGCAGGAGGAAGGACACGGGGGGGGGTTTGCTTTCTGCTTTCGCCTTATGGGAGTCGTTTTCTTCGTCGCTGTTAAAAAAAGAGGGGGTGGTCGACACACACACACACACGGAGGATTCGCTTTCTAGAAATCCGGCAGCGAAAGCTGAGCCGTCAGAAAGGCGCTGTCCTGCTGTCCCCTCCGGAGAAAACCCCGCGAGCCGCGGGGAAACGGAGCCGCGCTCGAGATCATCTTATTCTCGATAAGAAAGACAGTTAATTTAACAAATTTAGCTCATCTCGCCGCACGGGAGATTCATCTCCCGGGGAAGCGATTTGCTAACAGGAGTCCTGGTTTGATGAAGGGAAAGCCTCACTTTTCCCCATTGATTTTGATTTGATGTGTCACGGGCTGTGACCTTCTGCTGGACCTTCTGAGGGTTGCTTAGCATCGAGCCACTGATTGGAGTATTTCAACTCAGTGATCTAATTGAGTGTTCATGTCATAACATATCAAATATTGTCTAGTCTCCCATAATGAAGCGGACCAGCCAATGGCACGTCACCAAAAAAACTTCAAGAGAGCTTCCGTTCCTCTGAAGTGGGAGCTATTTTACTGCCCACCTCCCCGTGGGCTCCTAGCCCGGTTAATTGGCGAGCTGGAGTTGTGCTGCTGATGAACGGGAAAGCGAGGGCGGGGGTGGGGGACGACGACACGGACGTTTCTGTCAATTCATTTGCAGAAAAATTCATTTGCCCCCCAAATTGACCCAATTAGATGGGCTGCGCCTTACCTAAGCGGCAGCTCCCATCGGGGGGGGGGGTGGGGGTGGGGGACGGACGGACACGGCGGTGGCCTCCCCTCCTTGTCCGCGCCGCATCCTTCGCCGTGGGATTTCGGGGGAGGGAGGGAGGGGGGACACACACAAATAACAGCCCGGAGAGGAGAGCCGAGCGGCTTCTAGTCCTGCCGAGAAAAGCTCTTCCCGCGTGGCGTGGGCTGCGTGTTCGTGGGGTGCCCTGGGGGCGGGGGGGCAGCATCCCCCGAGCCCCCCGTCCCCCTGCGGCTCCCACTGGGCACCAACGACTGCTCCTCTTCGGCTCTTGTTCCCTCCCTTCCCGCTTGAAGCTAATAATATCGCTTTCAGCCTAGCTCGAGAGGGAGAAGAGCCACACTACTGCCTTATAGAGAGAGATTTTTTTCCCCCCGGGACGTAAAAAAAAAAACCCCAAACACAGAAAGGGGGAGGAAAGGGTTTGCGATTCCCCCTTCTCCACCCCCTCCCGCCCCCCACTCGCTCCCCCTTGTTACGGTCGCAAGATCAGACAGGACCTAGCTGAATGTAGGAAAATTACTGTTGGCACATGAAGTAACTCATTAAAACGCAGATGGTGCTCTCGCTGGCCTCGGGACCCCCAGCATTGGAGCTCCACAGTAAAGGCAGGACAATTAGGAGCTGCAAGGACTCCACCAGGCAGGGGAAAAGAAAAAAAAAAAAAAAAGAAGAAAAATTAGAGAGAAAGGGAGGGAGCTGGAGAAGGGAGCTATAAACAAACAAATCCACGGCTAGAGAGAAACGCGGCTCGGGACAAACCGAAAACAAGAACTAAATAGCCGGAGTGCGGGGGAGCGAGATTTTCACTGAGGTCTCCCGTGGGAAGGGAAGCTCAGCAGGCCCCGCGGGTCCTCCTCGCCTCCTCCTTTTGTGTCCGCGGAGCATCCTGGAGCTGCGGAGACTGGGAAACCGACATGGGTCTAGATGGCCTCCTCCTCCCCTCCCCGTTTGCTTTGTGCGGCTTCGCCTTCCAGTCGGGAGGCAGCCGGTTCGGAGGGTCCCACCGTGGTCATTTGGCTCTTGCCGCTGAGGTCGGGAGGAAAGCGAGGGGAGAGGGCAGGAGGAAGGGGAGATCCTGCCCGCGGGAGCTGGAAGAAGCAAAAGAGCGTAAATTCCGCTCGGAGTTCATCGAGTGCGACACGTTTTAGCCAAACGGCGTGTTTTCTGGGTGGACCGAGAGCTGCAACGCGGTCCGATCCGCGCAGCGCCTCTGCCCGGGCGCTTGTTGTCGTTGGCAGAGGGAAAACGAAATCTAAGCAGGGGACGTATTTTAATGGGGAAGGAGGGAATTCGCCACTGTTAATTATTTGGTGACCTCGTATCCGATTTGTTCGAGCCCCTTATAAAAACGCTAATGCGGACCAGACGGCCCGAGCGCGGCCGCGGGAGCCGCTTCCAGCCCCTCCGCGCCCCGCGAAGGAGCCTCCGCGCCCGCGGAGCCGCCAGCGCGGGGGCGGCCGGGGAGAGCGCTGCACATTAGGGATATTTAGGGGTTTGGGGGTATTAAACCCCCCCTCCCCACCTAGAGCTGCCGGAGGCGCTGGAGGTTGCGGAGCGCTGCGCGGGCAGCGGAGCTGCGCGTCCCCTCGGAAGCCGCCGCTGCTCTCCCTGCTGGAAATGAGGCGTTTCGGGAGCGAGTTTTTTTAATTATTATTATTTCTTTCCGTTTGTTTGTTTGCTTCTGCTGAGGCGCGGGGGCTGGATGAAGCGGAGCCCGCAAGCCCTGGCCGAGCCAGCTCCGCGGCCGCGGAGCCTCACGGCTAAGGAGAAGGAGCAATTAAAGCCTATCAGACCATCCCGGTGGCTCATTTCGGACCCGATCCTTATATTTTATTTTTACTTTTGAAACCCAGAAGCTTCCCTGCGGGGCTTGCTAAGAGGCTCCGTGTTTTTTTGTTTTTTTGTTTTTTTTTTTTTTTTTTGTTTGGTTTGGGTTTTTTTTCTTTTGGTTTGGGTTGGGTTTGGTTTTTTGGTTTTTTGGGTTTTTTTTTTGTTTTTTTTTTTTTTTTTTTTTTTTAGATCTTTCTTTTTTTTCCCTTTTTTGTTTGTTTTGGGTTTTTTTTGCTCCTCTTCGGGGCTGCTCAGTCCCCGCCGCAGCCCGGGCTGGTCACAACCGGGAGGAAACACGGTCACAACACGGACCAGGGCCAGTCCCGCAGCTCACCCGCATCGTTTTCCTCCTCGCCTCGTAGTCCTATAATTAAAAAAAAAGCCAAACCAAACAAACCAAACCAAACCAAACCAAAAAAAAAAAAAAACAACACACAAAACGAAACAGCCACTGAGAGAAATGCTTCTTTCCTGACTGTTTCGGGTCAGGCTGCAGCTGAAATTGGGAGTCCTTCCGTGCCCCAAGTCTGGTTTATAAGCAAAAAGAGACATTTCGGTCTTTGCTAGTTGCGGGTCTTTTTCGGTCTTTGCTTTGTTGTGTTGTTTTATCCCTGCGTTCCCACTCATAAGCCTCAGGAATATTCTCCGAAGCGTTTTCTCTCGCTCCATTTCTCAGCTCCGACCGCTGGGAATATTCAGTCCGGTTTTCTCATCGTGAATAATTTCGGAGGAATGATTTCTCCTCCGTCCAAGTACTTCGGGTGGCGAAAGCGCCGCAAACGGGGAAAGGGAAGGGAAATCGGTTACAGCAGGTGGAACCCCCCCCTCTTATAAGCCCTTCTAAGCCTCGGCGCATCTCCTGGGGTGATGTGGAGAAACCCCTCGGGATGTCCCGCGGGTGTTGGTTGCAGCGGCCCCTCTGAGCCTCAAATCTGAGAGTCGCCCGTGGGAATCGAGGAGGGGGAGGGCAGGCAGCAGGTAGGGTAAAGCGGTGATCGAAGGTCCCTCGCAGCGGGAAAAAAAAAAAAAAGAGAGAGAGAGGGAAAAAAAAAAAAAAAAAAAAAAAAAGTGGAAACAGCCCTCCTTTAGCTTGCAGGACTGGGAACTCGTCCGAGGAAGGTGTGGTCTTTCCCGGTTACTTGATAGCGAAGCGAACGAAACGTTTAAATCGAATCACCCGATGTAATAAAAGACGGCGACGAGGCAGGCGCTGGGAGATGCGGAATCGAGAGAGCCGGAGAAATACCACACATGGAGAGTCAGCCCCTCGTTTCCACAGCTCGGGGAATGCTCCGAAAGGAATACCTGTCAGCCTTGCGACTCCGCAGACGACGTGGGGGCAGCCCCCTCGCAATTGCAGGGATATATGTTTTAATTTCCAGATTATTGTTGAGCGAGCGCCTCGCGACGGGTCTTTAAAGCTGCAAATGTGCTTTTGGTTTGCGAGTTTAAATACGGCTTGAAAGAGAATTTGGGAATGGGAAAATTCTTCTCGAATTGTGGTTTGGGTATAATTTGCAGCGATGTAAAGTTAAGATCGGAGCCCTGATGAATTGGCTGGGAGCCCAGTACCTGATCTGCCATGAAAAGGGAAACTTGGTGTAGCTTTCGTTAACCCCCTCAAAGCCCAGGTGGCCGCGGGAAAGCCAACCGGGACGCGACAGGGTTCACGCAGGGACTTGAAGGAAACGTCCCAACCCACAGAATCACAGAACAACAGAATCACAGAATAACCAGGTTGGAAGAGACCCACCGGATCATCGAGTCCAACTGTTTCTATCAAACACTAACCCATGTCCCTCAGGACCTCATCCACCTGTGCCTTAAAGACCTCCAGGGAAGGTGAATCAACCACCTCCCTGGGCAGCCTATTCCAATGCCCAATGACCCTTTCTGTGAAAAACCTCCTCCTAATCTCCAGCCTAAATCTCCCCTGGAGAAGCTTGAGGCCATTCCCTCTTGTCCTGTCCCCTGGCACTTGGGAGAAGAGGCCAGCTCCCTCCTCTCTACAACCTCCCCTCAGGTAGTTGTAGAGAGTAATGAGGTCTCCTCTCAGCCTCCTCTTCTCCAGGCTAAAACCCAAGGTATTAATTCAACTTTGGAGCTGATCAAACCGCCGCCACCGCAAAGAGGAGGCAGGGGGTGGCGGGGGCTGGCGGGGACTCGGTTCTAGTCCCCCCAAGTCCCGGTCCCTGCCCCCTAGCCCCGGTCCCAGCACCACGAACTACGGTTCCTTCTCCCTCAGACACCGTCCCAACCCCCTCCAGCCTCCGTCCCTGCCCTTCCAACCCCCCAGCCCCGGTCCAGCCCCCACCCCAGCCCCGGTCCCAGCTTTGGGAAGGGCAGAGCGGGGCTACTCTCGTCGCCCACCCCTGACAGAAGCCTAGTTTCCAGATTGATCTGCTCCAAGCTTCTGCCCCTCGTTCTCTCTCCCAGTATTTTGTCTTGGCTCGAAAAAAAAAAAAAAAAAAACAAACAACGGAGAGACGAAATAATACTAATACTTAACTGCGTTAACTAACATTCTCCTGAACCGACGTTACTAATATAAACACCCTCCGGTGCATTTTCTGCAATGCGGATTTTCCCAGCCCGACTGGGTGTGAGGTGACTTTGCTGCTCTCTCCAAATATTTCGGTAACGGGAATAACGATAACGACAACTTCAAACCGGCCTGAGGAAAAGGCAGATCTCGAGCTGGCTGTTAGAAAACCCGCATTTCACCCCAGCTGAAACTTGAGTTTAAAGGAAAACCGAAAAGGAAAAGTCCCGAGCCGTGTGTGACCCTCGCACGAAGGGAGAGGGACAGCCAGAGTGTCCCCCACGCCGTGGCTGCTGCCGCTCTTTGTGTGCTGGGAAGGCGGCAGCTTCGCTGGAACAAAAGGTCCCCAAAACAGACTCTTCTCTCTCGGGTTTGTGGAGGCTCTGGAGGTGCCGCTTTCCCTCGCCGCCCTCCGCTGCTTTTCCCACCCTCTCCGCTGCGCTGGAAACCAGCCAGTACTGGGTTAGGATTATGTATTCATCTGGAATTATTAGGTTACAAGAGCGAATAAATACCGTTTATCTGATCGGATTCAAAGCCGCTTACTCGAAACAACCGGGAGCCCTGCTCCTTTCGGGGAGAGGAGCGGGAGCCGACAACGGCAAGGACCAGCGGCAGCTTTTCCGCGCGGAATCGGAGCTGCCTAAACCCGGCTCGGAGATCCGCTGGGCCGGGGACACCTTTCGGCCGTGTCCCCACTGCGTCGTGTGGCAGCCAGAGGCGCCGTGCGACGCGTTCGACCTCTCCACCAGGCTGGAGGGACAAAGGACGCTGCTGGGCCCGGAGTGGACTCCCTGAGTAGGCTCCATCTCCCTGTCTGGGGGAACGCGCGGCAGCACAGGGCGGCTTTCGAGTATGCTAATCCGCACTGATTAACTGCCTTGTAGGCGCGACCCCCGAGCAAGTCTCCGACCCCCGAGCAAGTCTCCGACCCCCGAGCAAGTCTCCGACCCCTGCGCGGCTCTGCACGCCCCTTGTAAACCGCTTTCAGCAGCGGGGACCCCCGGGGAATCCAGCCCCTGCCCGTCGAACCCGCACTCCGGATGCCACCCCCGAGAGAAGCGAGTCCCCTCGCCACAGCCGCCTTCCTGAGGGGGTGGTCCTAGAGCCGAGGAGAGCGCTGTCACCTCTGTGTCCCCCTGCCCCCTCTGTACCCCCCTGTCCCCCGGGAAAGGGCTGCCTTTCTCTTTCCCTAAAGCCCGGGTGGCCGAGCAGAACTCGCCCTCTCCCGTATCCCGGGACTGCCCAGAGCAGGAGCAGGACAGGGGCGAGAGAGGGGGTCTGTCTACTCCGGAGGGACAGCGGGAGAGGGGCAGCGCTCCCCCGACCTCCACCCTATCGCGACAGGGGCTACCTGACGAATAACACATCTCCCTTCGGAACCAAGCCTGAGCCGCCCCCAGCTCCCTCCAAGCAGAGAGGCGGTTTCAAAGAGGAGCTGTGCCCACGCCCGGCTCTGCCGACGTCCCTAAACACAGGGGCAGGAGAAGGGGCCGATCTGGTTTCCTCGACGGTCGCTGGAGCCATTGGAGGAAAGTGGGAAGCAGGATACCCGTCTGTGCCACGTCAGATACCCGAGTATCTCACAGCCGGTTGGCGCAGAGAAAGCCAAAGGCGATGATGCTGAGGAAGGGACCTTCTGTCTGAAGCCCCCGCTCGCACCCGGGACCTTCTCGAAGAACGGGCAACAACCCTTCAGCTCTCCTGAGCTGCCAGACCCTCCTTCAGCCACCCAGGAGCATCTCAACCCCCGGCACGAGCGTGTGAAAGACGCAAAACCTCCCCGAACCCACCGGCGACCCACGGGCCAAACTCCGCTCCGTCCTCTCAAGCGCTGCCGAGACCGCTGGATTCCGCTTTTCTTTTCAACAGATCGATGCAGCAGCTGCTGTCGTCACCTGGGGCTGTGACGACATTTTTTTTTTTTCAGGCTCTGTTTGTGTTTTCGGCGCTCCGGGGAGCGAGAGGCAGCTCCGCCGGCCGCGCATCCCTCCGGGCGTTCCCTGGAACGCCCGGAGGGATGCGCGGCCGGCGGAGCTGCCTCTCGCTCCCGCTCCTCCCTGGGGAAGAGGCAGGCTGCCCCTGCTGAGGATGCCGTCGAGGATGCCGTCGGGAACGCCGCCAGGGACGTCGCGGGGGGATGCGACTGGGGATGCCGTCGATGATGCTACCGGGGATACCGTCGGGGATGCCGCCGGTGGCTCCCACGGCGGTTCCCGAGGGACGGGAGGGATGCGCTCGCCCGCCAGCAGGCTCCGCTTTGAGCTCCCGTGGCCCGGAGTGGACTCCCTGAGTAGGCTCCATCTCCCTGTCCGGGGGAACACGCGGCAGCACAGAGCGGCTTTCGAGTATGCTAATCCGCGCTGATTAACTGCATGTTAATCCGCATTGAGTTTTACTCGCTGTGGCGCGTCTGAAGGTCTCGGTTGGCATCAATCATTCCGTTGTCCCTCCTGCCCCCCCCCCCCCCCACCCCACCCCAGGAGGTTGCCCTAGACCTGTCAGGTAGAGCCGAGGTTGCGAATACACCGATTAGGAATTGCAATGACCTTTGATGTCAATAAATAAAAGGGATCTATTTCTCTAGTCTTCGTTTCTACCTCTGGAGCGGGCAGAGGGAAAAGCGGAGAGGGGCTGCTGAACAGAGGCTCCGGTGACACTTTTACCATCGAAGTCTACATGAGCTTTACTAGCTTCTGGGGAAACCCAGGAGCTTTGGGAATTTTTGTATTTGCTGGGTTGTAAACGTTTTATTGGAAAGCAGCTCAGGGGAACCTGGTTTGCTTTCGGCACTGCTTTTACTGCACCAGTGTGTCAAAAGAGAAGTCCATTTTTTTTTTTTATTTCTTTTTCTTGAATATACATATGTACATATATATATGTGACTGCAATATACTGGAACACGCAAACACTGGCAGTTCCACATTGGTGGGGGGGCTGATAGGCAGACGATGTGCGGGGAGCTGGGGCTGCCTTTGGTGCAGAAGAGTGGTGCCCTGTTTGGTGTGGGTCCTTCCATATCTTCCCCTTCCTTCTCCTCCTCCTTCTTGTTCTCCTTCCCCTTCCTTCTCCTCCCTCCTTCCCCTTTCTCTTTCCCCTTTCCTTCTCCTCCCTCTTTCTCCTTCCTCTCCCTCCTTCTCCTTCTTCTCCCTCCTTCTCCTTCTTCTCCCTCCTTCTCTTCCTACTCTCCTTCCCCTTCTCCTCCCTCTTTCCCCTTCCACTTCCCCTTCCCCATTACCTTCCTCTCTCCCTTCTCCTTCTCTATCCTCCATTCCCATCTCCTTCTCCTCCCTCCTTCTCCTTCCTCTCCCTCCTTCTCTTCCCATTCTCCTTCCCCTTCTCTTCCATCTTTCCCTTTCCCCTCTCCCTTCCACTTCACCTTCCCCATTACCTTCCTCTCTCTCTCCTCCTTCTCTATCTTCCATTCCCATCTCCTTCTCCTCCCTCCTTCTCCTTCCTCTCCTTCCTTCTCTCCCCATTCTCCTTCCCCTTCTCTTCCCTCTTTCCCCTTCCCCTCTCCCTTCCACTTCCCCATTACCTTCCTCTCTCCCTTCTCCTTCTCCTTCTCTATCCTCCATTCCCATCTCCTTCTCCTCCCTCCTTCTCCTTCCTTTTTCTCCTTCTCCTTCCTCTCCTTCCTTCTCTTCCCATTCTCCTTCCCCTTCTCTTCCCTCTTTCCCCTTCCCCATTACCTTCCTCTCTCCCTTCTCCTTCTCTATCCTCCATTCCCATCTCCTTCTCCTCCCTCCTTCTCCTTCCTCTCCCTCCTTCTCTTCCCATTCTCCTTCCCCTTCTCTTCCATCTTTCCCTTTCCCCTCTCCCTTCCACTTCACCTTCCCCATTACCTTCCTCTCTCTCTCCTCCTTCTCTATCTTCCATTCCCATCTCCTTCTCCTCCCTCCTTCTCCTTCCTCTCCTTCCTTCTCTCCCCATTCTCCTTCCCCTTCTCTTCCCTCTTTCCCCTTCCCCTCTCCCTTCCACTTCCCCATTACCTTCCTCTCTCCCTTCTCCTTCTCCTTCTCTATCCTCCATTCCCATCTCCTTCTCCTCCCTCCTTCTCCTTCCTTTTTCTCCTTCTCCTTCCTCTCCTTCCTTCTCTTCCCATTCTCCTTCCCCTTCTCTTCCCTCTTTCCCCTTCCCCATTACCTTCCTCTCTCCCTTCTCCTTCTCTATCCTCCATTCCCATCTCCTTCTCCTCCCTCCTTCTCCTTCCTCTCCCTCCTTCTCTTCCCATTCTCCTTCCCCTTCTCTTCCCTCTTTCCCTTTCCCTCTCCCTTCCACTTCACCTTCCCCATTACCTTCCTCTCTCTCTTCTCCTCCTTCTCTATCCTCCATTCCCATCTCCTTCTCCTTCCTTTTTCTCCTTCTCCTTCCTCTCCCTCCTTCTCTTCGCATTCTCCTTCCCCTTCTCTTCCCTCTTTCCCCTTCCCCTCTCCCTTCCACTTCTTTCCCCTTTCCTTCCTCTCTCTCTTCTCTTTCTCCATCCTCCATCCCCTTCTCCTCCCTCTTTCCCCTTCCCCTCTCCCTTCCACTTCCCCTTTCCCATTTCCTTCCTCTCTCTCTTCTCCTTCTCCATCCTCCATCCCCTTCTCCTCCCTCTTTCCCCTTCCCCTCTCCCTTCCCCTTCCCCTTTCCCATTTCCTTCCTCTCTCTCTTCTCCTTCTCCATCCTCCATCCCCTTCTCCTCCCTCTTTCCCCTTCCCCTCTCCCTTCCCCTTTCCCTTTCCCATTTCCTTCCTCTCTCTCTTCTCCTTCTCCATCCTCCATCCCCTTCTCCTCCCTCTTTCCCCTTCCCCTCTCCCTCCCCCTTCCCCTTCCCCATTTCCTTCCTCTCTCTCTTCTCCTTCTCCATCCTCTATCCCCCATCCCCTTCTCCTTCTCCTCCTTCCCCCCACCCCCACCCCCTCGGCTCGGTCCCGGCTCCGGGCGGGAGGGCACTCGGTCGTCACCCTCCCCTCAGCGCTGCCCCCCGACCGTAACTCTCTGTTTATCTCGCAGACGATCTCCCGCCCGCTCCCCTGCGGCGGCAGCGCTACGTGTTCGACGTGTCGACGCTGTCGGAGTCGGAGGAGCTGGTGGGGGCCGAGCTGCGGCTGTTCCGCCGCGCGCCCCGCGCCCGCGCTCCCGCCTTCCCGCCGCACGTGCAGCTGTTCCCCTGCCTCTCTCCGCGGCCGCTGGGCTCCCGCGCGCTGGCCCCGCGCGCCGCGCCGGCCGCCGGCTGGGAGGTGTTCGACGTGCGGCGGGGGCTGCCGAAGCGGCGGCGGCGGCCGCGGGAGCGCCTGTGCCTGGAGCTGCGGGCGTCGGCGGGGCGCGGCTCCCCGCGCTGGCTGGACCTGCGGGGCCTGGGCTTCGGGCGCCGCGCGCGGCCGCCGCAGGAGCGGGCGCTGCTCGTCGTCTTCACCCGCGCGCGGCGCCGCAGCCTCCTGGCCGAGCTCCGCGCCGAGCTGGGCGCGCCCCCGCCGCCCACCGCCGCCGCTCCCGCCGCCGCCCCCGCCCGCCGCCGCCCCCGCCCGCCGCCCCGGCGCCGGCGCCAGCGCCGCGCGGCCTTCGCCAGCCGGCACGGCAAGCGGCACGGCAAGAAGTCCCGGCTGCGCTGCGGCAAGAAGCCGCTGCACGTCAACTTCAAGGAGCTGGGCTGGGACGACTGGATCATCGCCCCCCTGGAGTACGAGGCGCACCGCTGCGAGGGGGTCTGCGACTTCCCGCTGCGCTCCCACCTGGAGCCCACCAACCACGCCATCATCCAGACCCTGATGAACTCCATGGACCCGGGCTCCACGCCGCCCAGCTGCTGCGTCCCCACCAAATTGACTCCCATCAGCATCCTCTACATCGACGCGGGCAACAACGTGGTGTACAAGCAGTACGAGGACATGGTGGTGGAGTCCTGCGGCTGCAGGTAGCGCCCGCACCGGGCCGCGTCTGGCCGGGAAGCGCCCAGCGGGACCGTCCCACCCACCGCCTCCCGGGGCCGTCGTCATCGGTCGGTCTGTCTGTCCACCTCCAGGGAGGTGGTTGAGTCACCTTCCCTGGAGGCGTTTAAGGCACGGGTGGATGAGGTCTCGAGGGACTTGGTTTAGTGTTAGATAGGAACGGTTGGACTAGAAGATCCGATGGGTCCCTTCCAACCTGGTTGTTCTGTGATTCTGTGACTCGAGGAGCGGGCTGACCCCTCTCTTTCTCTCCAGTTGCTCTGAAGGGGGCTGCTTCGTTTCTCCCCACTTCTCCTTCACGTTCCTGGAAGATGAACAGCCAGAAATAGCCTGCGCGCACCCCCTTCCCCCCAATGTTAACAAAAAAGAAAAAAAAAAAAAATTACTCAAGATTGTAATTAGGTTTTATTGGAAGGCAGCGACGAAAAACTGTGAAGAGCGAAGTGTTTAGAGAAAACACGCACAGCCTGGGTGGATCGGGAAAGGAACCTCCTTCGGATTCCACGGAGGATGCTGTCGCCGCATCTCTAGGTAGCTCTAGCTCGGCAGCAACCTGCAGCAGTATTATACGCAAGTGTTGTGCTGGGAAAAAAAAAAAAAAAAAAAAAAAACACAACAAAAGGCGTTTTGTGTAAGATTTCTGTTTCTTTCCCACCGCTGGTCTCAGCTATGGCTTCACCCGAGGGAAGTGCACTTCGAAGCACGCCCAACCCTTTCTTAATGTAACTATGATGTCCCTAGTTTCAGGCTTTTCTCCCCGCTGATTTCTAGAATTTCTGGCTTATCTGGTTTCACAGAGCTACAAACTGGTGGAAAAATAATAATAATAAAAAAAAAAAAGAGAAGAGAATAATAATATAAAATGCTAATAAAAAAAAGACTCAACCAGGAGCAATAATTTAAAATGCACATTTTGCTTTGGATGCGCTGTTGTTCATATAAAAGTTGTAAATATTTGTTTATTTAAACAGACTGAAAAAGTGCAAAAATGGAGATGAACAACAGGCATTTCTTTTTTTAATGTACAAAACATTATATGCACTCAAAATGTTATAATTTCTAATATTTTTAAAAGTTTATATTTGAGTTGTACAGAATTAAGCATTAATCAAATATTTCATCCTTACTTAACATTATCATTTCCTTAAGATATTATTACAAGATTTAAATTCTGTGATAATAACGGAGAAATGAACTCTTTTTTTAATTTTTTTTTTTTTACTGTCTACCTCACTATAATGCAAGTATTTACAGCTCTAAAAGTTATCTGAGGTAAATTAATATCCGGAACATTTTTACAATACATCTTTACTGGACAATACTACAACTATTACTGTATTATTAAACTTTTTTTTTTTCCAAAAAGTCAGCTTGCTTTTATATGTTCTATTATTTGGTTAAGTAATCCTGAGTTCTCAAGTAAATATTGGCTCTGGTTCTAAAATGCTGCAGAGTTGAGTTGGAGCAAGTGCCACTTTAAGACGTGTCTAAAGCCATTCCTCCTATTTGAAGACTTTCTGTACTCTCACGAGATTTTTAGTTTCGTCTTTGGTATATGCCAGTGGCATAAAGCTGCGTTATGTTTTTATGCGTTTTATGCAATGGTTTCTGTAACTGGGAGAATGCGTTAAGGGGAAAACAATCAGGCAAACCATTGTAAATCTCATTTGTACTGGGCACATTTATATACACTGTATGATGATGAGCAAAAGACAATGAATGTTTTATAAATTATATTTATTTTGATGCAATGGGTAATATATTTATTAAATATTTCCTGGCTATCCCTTAGATAATGAAGAACTATTCAATGAGTAGCTGTTTCAGTAAAAGAAGGATTCCCCTCCTCTGTCACAGCACTGCGTGTGGAGAAGGTGGTGCAGGCAGTATGAGGGCTTTGAGCTGCACTCTCGGGGAAAAAAAAAAAAAAAAAAGCCCCTCATCTCATATGCAGAAGGGCTGAAAGAGCTGCTCACCTTGTGGAATGTGTTTGAAAACAAGGTTCTTTTCATGGAAAGTGGATTTTTTTTTACCATATCACAAGATCTGATCGCACACTTTTTTTTTCGGTTTTTTTTTTCGCTGGCCAACTTTCACTCCCTTAGACTGGTGCTTGAACAAAGGAGTGCAGAATGAGGGCAGAGTGTTTGAATAGAAGCAGCTGAGAGACCTGTAGGAGAGTCCAGCCTTAGAGTTGGTACAACTTGCAGAGGAATATTTCTTTTTTTGTACTTAGTAGCCTTTCAAGTTCGTGTCTAGCAGCAGATTGAGAAAGCGCAGCTTTAAAAAGAGCTTTGGTTTTAAAGCTGGTTTCACTGTTTGCAACTTTGACTGGTATGAACTTTGGTTGCTGCTCCAGTCACACCGTTCAGTCTTCTGCTCTGGATCAAGCTCCTGTTCTCTTCAGGAAGGAAAGTGATGGGCAAGTGATGACCAACAAGCTGCAATAAGCTCTCTGTGGAAAGGTAATCAAGACACATGAGACACCATCAACAGGACATGAACACGATGTAAAAATCTGAAATTTTACAAAATTCCCAGATAGTGAAGGCTGAACGAATCATCTCTTTATTTTGCCGTATAGTGAGCAAATGAATTACTGCTTGCAGAGACAATGCTTTGACTAAAACCCTATGCTGAGGTTTTCAATATAGTTTCCTTTCCATTTCAAAACCAGTAGTGATTCTCATGCAAACCCGTGAATTGCATGCTTCGTAGCAAGCTGTACTGTCACTGAACTGTCCCTTCTACTCTGCCTCAGTTGTGGCTTTGGAGACATTCGTCACAGTTTAGCGGTGGGAGACCTAGGAAATCTTTCCTCAAGGGAACTTCTCAAAGAAGCAACAGATAGGATCTTACTGTCTTGGATGTACAGCGTAGAGCAGTTTGTACCTTCTTCTACATTAGCTGAATTTTTGGTGACATCTTTAATGGCCAGAAAAGATTTGAAAGCGCTTTGTCCCAAATGACTGGTCTGTGCTTGTCAGCCTTCAAGGGAAGTGACAGGACCTGAAAAATGGCAGAAATAGTCACAAATTGCAGTATCTGCTTTGGAGACAAACATTTTTGATTTTACTTACTGAAGTAGAGGAAATGCTGGCCTTTCTGAGCAAGTGGTCTGGATACTGTAGTTAATATAACATTATCTGAGCCTGTTTTGGCAAATCTGCTGTTCCTAAAGATGGGATGGTGGCTCATTTCCCTTTTTACGTTTGCAGTATTCTTTTGCACAAAACTGAGAAGGGGCAGTATGGTGCTGGGAAAGAGAAGTGAAAACATACAGCAAAGTTGATTGATAGTCTTTCCTTCCTTGCACCTCCCCTTCTCTCTCCCCCTAAGAGCTAACCAGTAAACTGAACAAAAAACCACCATTAATTATTTTTTTCCACTTTTACCACAAATACTGCAAGCCTTTGTTACAGAGAAATACAAATATGGTAATTGAGCAGATGCACAGTTCAGATCTCTTTGTCCTGCCAAAGCAATATGAATTTTCTTTTCCATTTCTCAACTCCCCATGCTCAAAATCGTACTTAAAAAGGGGAAATGATTTCTTTTGTTATGTTGCTGGCCAGAAGAGGGAGTAGAATCTATGAAGTAGTGGGAATAGACACCAGCGGACAGAAGACAGCTGAAGTTGGTCTGACTGATGGTGTGATACATGATTCATCTATCGCACTGGCTGTGCTGCTCAAACACAAGAAAACCACTGGCTCATCTTTGAAGTATAGATGTGTATCAGAACAATTAAATTCCGAGTATATGAATGAAAAAAAATCATGTGGGGTTTAAACCCGTGCTTTGTAAATACTACTCCTTTTTGGACCGCAGAATCCCTCTTAAACTGATTTGTGGGAAGAGTGTATTTTTGTAAATTGGTTTTGTGGGAATATGCTGGAAACTTCCCATAAATAGTAGATCCAATCTTCCTCTTCATTATCTCCACATAGATGGGAGTTGGGTCTGTTTAAATGAAATGTATAAAATAAGCATGTTTATTTTCAGTGCCTCAATGTTTAAACTCAAATGTTAGCTGAGGGACAGAGTTGGTCACATTGTGTGAAACATCTTCCTTCATAACCTCTTGATCTTTGGTTCAGAAGCACATCTGAGGTTTTGGAAAAGTCGAGTGAGTGAACTTCACCCGTGTCAATCATTCAGAGGCTGGGCAGCTGAACAGCGGATTTCAATAACATGTAATTTGTTCTGTCACATAGCAGCCATGTGCTATAAAGGAGTATAGTCCCCTGGAGTGGGGTCCTTCTGTCAGTGTTCAACTACATTAAGTGATTAGATTTCCAAATATTTGTTCTTGTTCCTCTGCAGTGTTAGACCCATTGTAAACTGAGGATGTTCCAGCTGTTCGTAATTGTGAGGGATGAGAGTCAACATGTTATCCCTGCTACGCTCATCATCTGTCTATTCCTTGATGACTACAGCCTTGAAGAGTACCACTGTCTTAGTTAATATTTAACATTACTGTTTAGTGTATTGTACTGCTAGGAATTAGAAGGGGTTCTCCCAAGGAGAACTGGAGAACTTTTTAGCTGGAGAATTAACTGGAGCTAATTTTTGTACATCAGCCTGATGCAGAGTATGGGACCCTGTATTTGCCTACGTGCTAGCATTTTGATGGAAGTAGCATTTGTTTAAACTATGAATGTTGTCAGCCCTCTCTCTGGAACTGAGAAGTCTGAAATTGGACTGGAGACTTTTATCCCATAAGACCACTTTCCTACTAACAAATTTCTATGCTATTTTTTTTTTATTAGGAAGATCATTAGGGGAATCACCATCCTATGGAGTGTTTTTTAATCAGTAAAAAATGATTGGTTTTCAGAAAGTGAGTATTTTATCACTAGAGAATAAGTGGGAAGACTCCTAGGAGACTGGTTTTCACCTGGGTAAGCAGGAAAGACCTCAGGTGAATATGAAAACTGGGGGTCTGGTTGACATTTCTAGAGTGGAAGTGGGGAATTGCAGGAGGGCCATAGAAGAACAAAAGGGATAACATAAGGGCAAACTGCCAAACATCTGAGATGTCTTTACGGTAATGCTAAGAGAATGGAGAATAAACAGGAAGAACTGGAAGTCTTGGGACACAACAAAGACTACAGTTTAATCGGCATCACACAGGCTCAGTGGAATAAGTTGCAGTGCTTCAGTATTAGCAGAGAGAGCATAATTTGTTAAGGAAGGACAGGCAGGGAAAAAAGGAAGGAGTATTATCTGGTATATTAGGAATGTGTAGGCCAGAAAGAGGGGAGACGCAGAGTTGTTGGAGATAAAATGGTGAGGAACTGCAAAGCTCTTCAAAAGATTACTTGATGAGGAGCAGGAAGTTGATGTTACGTTTTTTTAAGTAACTACTGGGAGTGTCCTGAGGTTAGGAGGTAGCGGTAACCGAGGGCTTTATCTGACCAGATATCTGCTGTAAGAGGGAAAAAAAAAAAGCAATAGCACAGCACAGACAGTTCCTCAAGTTTTTGGAATGTGTTGAGACAACTTTTTGTTTCAAAGAGTTGAGGCAGTTAAAGGAGACATGGCCAGATAAGCTATGATAGATATGACTAATAAAGAGAAACTTGCTATGAGGGAATTTGAGCTCATGCATCTGTGGAAAAGGAGGCTTGAAAGGAGAAGAGCAACACCGAATGACTCCTGTAAGACAAATTCCCTCATGCTGGAGAATTGATAGGGAAGGTTCTGTAGGGAGGAACTGAAAGGAGAAAGGAGTTTAAAGGAACAGGGAGATTGGAAGAAGTTCTTGTTTGAAGGACCCATAGGAAGCTGTCCTGCTGGCAAGGAAGACAGCTCTGGAAGAAATCAGGAAGTCTGAGTCAGGAGCCGCTTAGTTATTTGACAACAAAACCCCATCATACAAACAGTGAGCAAAGACGCTGTGCTAGGAAAAGTAAAAGAGAAGGGCTGAAGTATAAAGAATGCAAAAAGGGCCAGAAAAATAAATGAGAAGAAGGAAAATGGTTATCACTTCATGGGGATGGCGACCAATGGGCAAATGACAGAGTGGGCTGAGACGTGAAACACGGTATTTGGAAGTAGGGGACACCTGATATGAGAGGTTGAACACAGAGCTGGCAAGGGAACTTAGATGCAGGTAATGGAAAAGAAGTGAAGGAGTATCTGAATAAAGTGCATGTACTCAGAGCAGGAAGTTCTGGGGATGTTTGCTCTGGTATAATTAAAGAACTGACCACTGTCATTTCTGAAATATTAACAGGTCTACTTAAGATAGAACAAGCCTGTTTAAGAACACACAGAGAAGAATTGGGAGGTACCAAGAATAACAGATCAGCCAACCTGATCTGACCAAATGTTTCAAATAGTTTGCAAACTACTGCAAAATATTCAGATGCTTTATATGACAGCAACTGTAGAATGTTAATGTAGTAGAAACATCCAACATGAATTTATCCAGAACAAATCATATCCAACTAATCTAATGTTTTTCTTTGATAGGAGTGAAATGTAACTCAAACACTTAAGAAAAGGGGTTTCAACATGATCTTGCTGCATTAGAGGGAGAGTTTGATGTAAGTATAGTGAAATGTAATAGCAACAAATGCAAAATATTATGCTTTAGGAAGGATAACCTCAAGCACAAGATGAAAATCTGGCTAGATAGAAAGAATATGGGCTTTATAGTGGAATCTGCAAGAAGGAATCTGGGCTTTGTAGTGCAACGAATTCTGAGTATCAGGTAATAAATGGTGCTGTTGCCCCAGATATTCGAGAATATAATAACTGGGATATTAGATGTCAGAAACACACCATAGTGCTTTGGATTGATGAGGGCCTAGGTGAAGTTCTGTGTCTAGTTTAAGGCGTCATGCTTTTGGAGGTAATTTTCTGATGTCTTCTGGACCGTTGGTGGTCTGCTGACCATAGACTGACTAACAAGGCCTGGGACCTAAATACATCTGGGCATGACAGATCTCTACATAACACTGGGTAGCCTGTGATCTGCAGGCATTCTTTGTCTTGTTTCTCTCTGTGCTCTGTGAAATATTTTCAAATATGTCTACAAGGATGGGCCTTGCTTGGTCGTACATCATCAGAAGAGGAAGGAATGTAGCTCCCGAAAGTTCAGCGCGTGGAACATTCTCTGCAGTGCCACAGTGCCTGAGATGAGATCTTTTCATCATAAACTGCCTGGGACCAAGGAGAATTGGATACCATGGAACTCCAAAAAACCAATATGCACTCTTCTGCCATCAACTCCCTTGAGAAATACAGGCCTGAATTTTCCTCTTAAAATGGGAAAAAGGGGATTTATTGCAATGCCTATTGTGGCACCATAACTGGACAGTATTCCTGCTGGGATGTCATTAGTACTGAACAGAGTGGAATAAATGTCTCCCATAACTTTACATAAGCCATTCTGTTTAGTACAATCAGCTGAATGCTTCGGAATGAGAGAGACCCTTTGTTCGCTCCCACTCCAGTGGAGTCCTGTGCTGGAAGAGAGTCTCTTGTTGCCATCATAAACCAGACAATGGCTCATGGCATGACAACAATGTGCTGTTTTCATAGGCTTTTGTGAATTCACCAGGCACGATCTGCTGTTGACGCTGATGCTGGACAAATAAGTCCCAAACCTCAATCTGCTTAAAACCAGTTATCTCCACTTTCTAGCAGATATTCTGCACCCAGCAGTACTGTGTCCTGCAACTGTCTCCCAGATACTTTTCAGAGACTGTGTTTTCTGTCCTCAGGAGCTTTAATCTGTCATTGCTATCCTATTTGTCATTTAGCGTTCATATTGCTTCAGATGAGGATTTCTGGAGAGGAGTTTTGGACCTTGTGATCAATCAGATAAAAGCAAAGAAAAGCTCTGGTCTGTCTGGAACCAGAAACCCTGCAGACCTGAGGGGAAGCGAGTCTTGGATGTGTCTGCAGGACCTCGGCACAGCTCTGAACTGGGTACAGTGTACCTGCTAATCCACTCCTTTCACTAGTGAAGTCAGCATCCAATATTCCACAGGCTCCCAAATGTTACTTGCTTTGTTCTGTTATTCTGGGGTAAAATAAATGATTACCGTCAACCATAACTGGAATTTTGTAAAACATACTCCTGTCCCTTTTTGTCAATACCTTATGAGCAGACTCTTTTCATTAATGGTGCTGAAGTTGCACTGACCCTTCTCTATCATTCAGTTGCTGTTTCTGTTTGTTCTTTTAGACTAGAGCCTAAAAACCTATTTAACTTGGGATATACCTCTGCCAAAGGCTGGTCTGCTGGGAGGCAATGCAAACAAATTTATCACTGACAAAACAGGCAGTGGAGCTGTCAAACATAAAGCAGCTACAGCTAGTCTGGCTGAAAGGTTTTGTGAGTGAAAGAGGAAATAAAGGAGAAATGTTCATCATTTAAGGACTTCCCAAGTATTTCTGACTCCATGTTTCTTCCTAGAAAGCAATGGGCCTCCTTAGGAGAGGATAAATGTCTGAAGGTGTGAGGCAGATGGGATCACCCTGGGGCCATTAAAACTGTGACAAACAATTTGAAAATATTCACATTTTCTTGAAAAACAGCAAAAACCACCCTGTGTTGCCCGGTTGACTTGCATACCAGTCAGTCTGTGCTACGAGAAGCTGTCTGCACCATGCATGAAAATTTTTTTCATTTATCTATACTTCTGAGTGCTATGTTATCAGAAATTGCTGAGACTTTTACTATCTATCTGTCCTGTAAGTAGTGTATTGTTATGGATGTTAAAAGCCTAGAGCAGCTTAGAGAAAGCCCAAACAATGTACTCCTATGTATAATGCTTCATACAGCTTGCTAGTCTTAGTATGTCTGCTAATGTTTCTTGCTCTGGGTTCTGTGCTGTCCACTCTCAGCAGCCATCAGGACAAACTCATTGGTGCGAAGGTGGAATTTGTTTCAGATGGCACAGCCCAGTGGTAATGCTTTCTCCTTCCTACATCTTTGTTTCTGGTCTCTTCCGCTTGTGGCACAAGCTTCACCAGAAACTCCAGGGCATATAGGTTCATAGAGGGTTTTGTTTTGTGCGAGGAAGTATATGCATTCAAATTCAAAGCAGATTGTTTAATACAGTGTCAAATTCTGTGCAGATGGAACATGATATGATATGCTGAAGTAGGATATATAGCATGTTTTCATAATTCAGGGGAACACATTTCTCCAGCTGGATACCTGCTATTAAGTTGGAAAACATGTGTCCTGCATTCTGGTAGGCTACTACCAGAACAGTGAGATGACATAAAAGACAAGTCATTCCTGGTATTGAGTATCACATAATGCTTACATCTATCTCACCGGTTTCATAGAATTGTTCAAAATTAAGCCTCCTGTTGTCACAACAGGCACAGCACAACCGAAAAAAAAAATCTGTTGCTGAGCTCTGCACCACTAAGTATATATTGAGAAGCCAATTCAGGCATACAGGGTGGACTGCTTTGCACAGCTGTGACTTTGGACTGTCATGGCCATGTCTTCTCCTTTGCTCTCTCAGGGTTGGGGGGAAAACAGCACCCACATTGCTTCAGGGCACAACACTTCTTCTAGGCACTGCCCCCAGACTCCTGGGCGCAAGGCATCCCCCAGCTCAACCCACACTCTTCAGCAGAGCCCACCCTCAGCCCACCTCATGCTTGGCATCATTGGGATGCCATACTGAGCAGCCAGACAGGAGTGATTGGTGTCTTTTGGCAGAGGGGCTGTGGTTCTGCCTGGCTCCTGTATGGCCTTACAAGATGCAAGCATTACTTTTCAGTAACCACAGGCTGGCAGGAACTGAGCTTTATGTGGCAGACCTATTCCTCGAAGAAAACAGGCCCATAGAGAGGTAAGCTGTAAGTTACTTAGGGTGTATTAATCATCAACTTATGCATCCTGGCCAGGCAGAGGTAGGCTGTGCATGCACTTTCTTCTGTGGTTCAACTGTTAAATACCTCGTGGTCAAACTCATGAGTAATTACCTGCCTCAGCCTAGTTTTAAATAATGAAGCAAGTAGAAACCGCTGCCCTAGAGTGATCTATCCTTTTTAATGCTGCCATTCCCTGCCTACAGATCCCCTGCTCTGCACCCTTGCACCCGTCCAGGCTCTGACATCACTTGGCTACATCCTAGCCAAGCACAGC
Source organism: Coccyzus lansbergi (assembly GCA_033558105.1). Taxonomy (NCBI): domain Eukaryota; kingdom Metazoa; phylum Chordata; class Aves; order Cuculiformes; family Coccyzidae; genus Coccyzus; species Coccyzus lansbergi. The sequence goes on from JAUMJK010000101.1 coordinate 739,281, forward strand.
TAGTAAATAACCATCCTTCTCTTTTTGCTCAGGCTAATAACCTTCCCTTCTCACACCCTTCCCTCTGCCTTTTCATTTGCAGACTCGTTTCCATTTATGCTTAGTTTTACTTTCAAGACCTTGAGCAGCCACTTACCAGTCTGAATGCTGTGGTTTCTCAGGGCACAGTCTCTCAGTCCCCCTCAGACATCATGGCATCTGCTCATTCCTTCTGCCTCTTCCTCTTCCAGTTGTGGCTTTTTCCACGTTAGTCATACCTCCCTACTCCTAGATCCTAAATCCTAAAGCTACAAAAGTTGCATTTTCTTCAGGAGCCCTGTACCCTTCAAATCCTGCTAGTTCAATTCACATACTTCCTCCAGCAGTGACCTGGTAAAATGCTGGTAGCAAAGGTGGAAGCTATCCGTGTACAAAAAAACCTGTTTTCACCGGTGCCTGTTTTGTGCTTTCTCATTTTTATATAGAAATGGCTACTATTTTTCTGATGCAAAGCTCTTTGCTCCCACTAGAAAGACAGATTTCTAAGAAGAATAAAAGGGATTTTTATGTGGGAGAAGTATCACTGAAAAAAATTTCGCTGTTGGTATTAATGAAGCTGTTGCAAGGGTGTAGATAAAGTCCCACTTTCTGTGGCTTTTCATCTTTGCCTTCTTCATTTTTTCAATACCAACCAAAGTAAGAATAGACAATGCCCAAAAAAATTTAAAGTTATTTTTGTAAACAAAGTGAGCATTTTTATTTCATTAATAACTAAGCTGCTTAGCAATCTTCCTCACCCTAGCGTGGTTTTATGTATTTTTTTTTTATGTATCAGTGACTGTTCTCCTCTGCAGCAGGAGCTGCTGGGGCAGCTGGGATGCTCTGGCAACCTCAGTGCTGCAGGGATCAGGTGCAGGTGAATGTGTTGGTCCCTGATGCGCTGTGGGACTTTCCAGGGAGTGATGGTGGCCCTGGAACGGGGACTGTGCCTTCCCATGCTGAACACACCTTCCTGGCACAGCTGATTGATAAACACAGGCACCACATTTGGCCGTGCTGGCTTTTCCCGAGCACACTGATGGCTTCTATTTGACCTAACCTGACTCAACTTGCACAGTGCAACCCATCCCCTATTTTCACAAATTCAAAGAGATTCCTCCTAGAAGGCGGTGGGAAGCAGAGAAATATGTACATGACCTGAGGGCAGGGGTAGGTGGCTCCTATGCTGGAGACCTCTGGAGTAACTCGGTATTTCCCTCAGATAGCCTGCAACGTTTCTCAGTGCAGAAAATACTGTAATTACGGTGACTATTTCTAAAAGGTTTTCCATGCTGCATTGAGAACTGAAAACAGTAACACAAAGACAGGCATTGTCCTGCAGGGAGAGTGTGGAAATTGCAACATGCTTTTTCTGTCAGTACATGTTGCAATTTTCAATAGAGCCAATATAGTTGCATTCCTTCATGCACAAGAATTGCAAAATTTGGGTTCCATAGGCAAAAACCCCAACATATTTTTAAAATGTTAATTTTATTAACAATAAAGAAATAAATCAAAAATATAACATGAAAAGAAGCAGATAGAAAAAAAAATGCAGAGTTCTTATACTTTAGATTTGTATTAGTGTGCTGAGAGAAGAGAGGATGTCATGTCACTTGTGTGACACCAGCAGTGGCTCAGCAAGACAGCCCTAGTTCTGAATAATTATGACCAAGTCAAAATCGGAGATTCATAGAATGGTTTTGGTTGGAAATGACCTTTAAGATCATGAAGTGGATGAGGTACTGAGGTGCACGGTTTAGAGACTGGTGGGAATGGTTGGACTCGATGATCCAGTGAGTCTCTTCTAACCTGGTGATTCTATTATTCTATGTACTACAGCAACAAAGCAAATCTGAGCTCTGCAAAGAGCATCTGCTTGAAAGCGAGGAAAGCAACTGATGAGGAAGAGTGATACTGGTTGGAAGGTGCAGTGTATGGCTGCTGGAAGCTGTCCAAAAGCTACTACACAGCAAAGGGCTCACTCTGAGTGCTTGCAGCTATGCACATCCCTGAGCAACCGATGCCGCGCACAAAAGCAATAGTAAGGTCTTCCATTTCTGTTAAAAAGTCCATGATTTGCTAACAGCTCTGATTCTCAGAACGTCTTGTGTGTCACACTCCCTTAAAGTCTCCCAAATCAGGTGAATCAAAAATAAACCAGCAACAACTGGCATAGGATTTGTTCCTTGGGATTAATATAGTAAAGAGATCTTAAACTATTTTAACCTTTCAGCATCAAGCATGAAACCTTTCACCTAGACGAGGGCTTCTGGGAGTTCAAACACAAAGTTGTGAAAGACAATCTTGTCTGAAGGTCTCTGTGAGGCTCAGTTGGTGGCAAGTCTTCCTGTGACCCCACTGTAGGAGGGTGTCTTGTCACCTGTGCCAGGCAGGGAAGCAAGTGTGGTACATGAAGGAAACACACTGTTATTGGCCCCGTGAGGAAACACAAGCTTTGATTTCCCTAGCCCTTGAGGTGAAATACTGCTCAGTGGTGTTGTGACAGGGAGAAGAGCTGCTTTTTCAGAGCAGGATCTGAAATCAGAATACAGGAAATGTCTGGTAAGTACCTTAGGATGATGGGTCTGGATATCTCTTCTGACAAAAAAAATGGGCCTCGACTTATCTCTTGGAGGAAAAAGAGTATTGCTCTTCAATGATAGATAAAGTACATTAATATGAAGATTCGCTATTTGTATCAGATTTGGAGAGCCCTGTCTCTCCTGAGCCATGTGTTTGTAATAAGTAAATAATGGCCTATAATAACTGCCGACCTAAATATTTGGCTGCCTGTGTATTTCACAGAAAGTTCCTCTGATTTTGGAAGGTCACGCAAGTATAACAACTTGTCCCAGATATGAAAACCAAAAAGCCTCCCCTGAGTACTGCGGAGCAGCAAGCCACTGGTCACCTTCCGATGCCACAGCCATTGCTCATCTATTTGTTAGGTGGGCTGTAGACATGAATTATCTCTATGTAGTTAAGAAGTCCAGGCCAGTACATGCTTGCATACCATTTGTAAGCTGTCAGAGGAAAACATAGGATTTTTTTTCTTTTTCATCTTCAACCCTTTCCTTGCTGAAGAAGAGGTCCAGAAGGAATCTGAGCCAAGAGGCCTGATGCTGGCTGTGAGCTTTATGTAGAGGTGGCGTTTTTCATGCAATGCACCTGAGAAGTTCTCAGAAGGGCATAAAAGCCCGTTTAACCAGTTCTAGAGGAATGGACTGGGCTGTGGGTTACCATCTTGAGCACAGGAGGAGATGAGGTGCCTTCATGGAGTGGTCATAGCCAGCCCCAAGTTGTGGTGTGTTGGAGTACTCACGGCTCCTCTCTGATTCCCAGGTAAGAGACCTCTAATGCTACAAAGGCTACACAATGTCTGTGTCTTCTTATGCAAAGCACCTTGCTATTTTGTTTGCCTGACAGGCAGAAGGTGCCTGTGATGCCAGGGAGTCCTTCTTTGTTGATGGAACAAACTGTACAACAACAACTTCCACTCTGGTTTACTCACAGAAAGGGCAGCATCGATGTATTACCCATGAACACTTCACAGAGCCCATCAAGCTCTGTAAAAATTACTAAACAAGTGGCAGCAGACTTCTGGTGGCTCGAGGTGATGTGGAGAGCGTTGGTATCCTGCAGAAGCCCCAGAAAGAGGGGCACTGCTGGGTATTGGCTTTCCTGTCCCAGCTTCAGGCAGTCTGATGCAGGCAGTGCCCTGTGGACTAGCAGCCCCTCCACTGCTGAGCTTCAAGAGAGATGACGCCTGTGCGGGGCTGCTCAGACCGCATTGTACCTGCAGGATTGGCTCTTATATCCTGCACATTTGGCTGCAGAATTATAAAGATCTTCTTCTAGGGATGATATCTATGCAAGACCACATGGATTGTGCTTCTGCTTGCCTAAAATGGCGAGAGGTAAAAACTATCCCCATATTTCCTTATAGAGGTAGTTGTCTGAGTGGGTGAGTCACTAGCAATTTAGATACAATTCTGGTGTGGTCATCTTTCTTGTATTTACCCTGGCATGTGAAATCAGACAAAATGTCAGAATGCAAAAACAAGGCAAAGATAGGGAGCTACTGATTCTATGATTTAGTTTAAGAAAAAAAAGAAACTGGGAGATCTCATGCATGATCTCTGTTGGCCTGAATCCATAGCCGCTTGATTTACTGCAGCTGAGGATCTGGCTCTGAACCATTTTCTTCCTGCATAGATGTAACTGTAGTCAAACCCATTGGTACAAGTGTGTACAGATGAACATTCTGTGTAAAAAATAACGGAGAGTAAATGGGGCAGTGAAGTTTCAAGCTCTGAATGTCTGTGTTCAGCTAAACCCTGCCTCTAGCCTGAAGTGCACCAAAATGATCTGTACCTTGTAACTCTGGGTGGTACTTTCTCAATAGCCACAGGACTTGATCTAGATTCTGTGCTTCTCCCCGTCTGAGTCATTTTCCTCCTGTCCCCTTGCAAACAGATCCCTAAGCCCCCTAAGCTGCTGCCTCTCAACCTCTGCTCAAGCAGTAGCTCCTCCCCTCGCCCCTGGCAGCAGCAAGCTGCCTTTGTGGATTGCAGGCTGCATTCCTCCCTAGCAGAGTAGCTCCTTCTGCCTTTCTGCATCTTGAGTATACTCTTCAAACAAGCTCTTGTGCTGGCTTTGGAAGTTGGATGGAAATGTCCTGCAGGTGACTTTCATGCACATCTTGCTGCTGAGACTGCATCCACCTGCTTCAACCTCAGACCAGTTTCTGTGCAGTCCCTAATTTCATGTTTGCATGGGAAGACTGAGACCCTATCTTGTGTAAAAGGTGTTTTAGAGACATGAGAGTATTTGTCAAGACTGCAGGAATAGTTTCAGATCTGGTGTGAGAATCTAAGAGCTTCAGACTCTGAACTCACCAAAGAGGTTCCTTTTCTGAGGCAGACCTGGATGGAAGATACTCCTAGGCTGCAGCGCAAACCAAACCGTTCTGCAGGCTCTCTGGGGACAGAGCTGTGCAGAGTTCAAAGCACCCACTGGGATCCCTGGGGCTGGGTGTCCTAGAGCTGGGTCTTCCCATGCCAGCATTGAGACTGCACCCAGTATTGCCACCACAGACTCTTTTCAAGAAGGGTGATATCTGCTTATACTGGTTGTAGCTGGCAGTGTACATGGCTTTACCTAAGTTTAGAAGAGCCATGGGTTTTCTTCCATGTGCTTTGCCACTGATAGTCTTCAAAATTTCTTGCTGTGTGCTTTTGCCTTTAGCTGCCCACCATTTAAGTACCCCCTTAGCCTATTTCATGTGTTCTGGGAGTTCCCCCTGCTGTACACTGTAATACTTTCAATGGCATAATCTGTAGGAAGTAGCCATCTAGCCATACTTACTCTTTTTCTCCTGAATCCCAAGAGATTAATTCTGTTTCTCAGCTACATGGGGGTAAATTGCCTCCTTTTAGATTGTGGGAACTTAAAATGTCCTTGTTTCTGATTTTCACTGGAAAACCTTGGATACCACAGCGCTCTGCCTTTGGCATGGGCATTCTTAAGTGTCTAGAGCGGATGGCTGGCTTAAAGAACAGTATTCTTTGCCCCCAGTGGAAATCTCATACATTAGCACTGGAAGGTCCTTGACAGAGGCTCTCTGGTACTGGAAGCTACATGAGCTGGGGGAAGGGAATATTAACTTCTATATTTTTTTTTCATCATGTTTCCTAGGTGTAACATTGCAAGGAAACTGCAGTGATATCTATATATAAAAAAGAAAAAAAAACCAAAACCCTAAAACCAGCCCACTAGGCTTTTAGCAAATTTTCTACTTTCATTCATTCTCAGGCTTGTTTGTATGGTCAGAAAAAGGTACAAAATTTGTTGAGCTGACTTTCAAGTCTTATCCTGCATGATGGAGACTTCTGCCTGTATGGGCTACTGCTGCCTTCTTTCCCCTTCTGTGCAGTCAGTGACTTCATCCCACAAATGCATTGAGCCTCATTCCTCACACTGTTTAAGGCACTATAAAACACATCTCACAGCTCCTCCTGGTACTAAGTAGTTTTTTTATCAGGGAAACAACGTTTTCTTGCTCACCTCGTGGTTATCCCTCCTTGGAGTAGAATCACGCTGGATTTTTACCTAATGACAGAAGTTGAATGCTTCCTGCTTTTCATGTTTATTTAGTAAAACATTTTACATTCCTGGAGAGATACCAGTCTGTCATTAATGGATTCTTGGCTTGGTGCCAGCAGCTAATAGTTTTATTGGTCTTCACAGCATAGCTATGCGATTTGAGTAACTGGGCTGAGCTGCGTTTTCCTCTTCTTTAGTTCTCACTGAAAAAAGGGCACCAAAGCAGAGGTGGCCAGCAGGGTCTGGAGTATAGGAAAGGATGAGGGACTCTGCCCTTTCTAACTCTGCGAGGTCTGTAAGATGGTTCCTGGCAGGCAGCTCGAGACCTCTGCAGCCCTGGTGATGTGGAGACCACGCACATGTTAGCTGTACCATGGTGAGTGCTCCTGGCTTGCCCCACGTCTTTCTTGGAGCCTTGTCCCCTTGCTGCCCATGGCCCTGTGGCACAGGGATGCTCTGATCCTTGCATCCCTGGTGCAACACCCCTGCCCCCTGCCACCCCAGCACACAGACACAGGCACTGCCAGCCGGGTGTTTCAGGCAGAGCTCTGTAACTGCTGAAGTGGGAGCTGGACTCACAGCACAAGTGTATGCTTAAAATACCTGTCTTATTAAATTTCATTTTCCATTGGTAATTAGGATCAAACCACTTCTTTCTTAGGGCCTCTTCCTCCATTAGTCTCCATGACAAGAGGAAAGGTGGGAGAGCAATTATTTTTAAACGGGGGCTTGCATTTGTCTTTCAGCTGGAGAAGTCAGGGTGTTATGTACGTACATACACATTTCAAAGGTATGATGTAGTTGGAGAAAAATGAGTGCTTTGGTGCTATAGGTCAAGTTTATTTAACACTACATCGTTTTAAAACAGGGTGATGCCATTTCAATTAAATGTCCCAGAATGTTTTGCAAGGTAATGGTTTAAGAAAATTTTCAGAACTACTTTTGCAAATCAGGCATGTCTTACATAAAACACTCTGGCAATAAAATAGTATGTGTTAGAATAACGAAGCTGGGGGCTTTACAAGAAACAAGGGAAGCAATAATATTCTTTTCAGGTCAGTCTGTTTTGTAACAACATGTTATTACATAAGTCAGCATTCCAGCCTGCCCTGTATTTCTTTTGCAACATTTACATCTTCTCTCTCACAGCACCCTCATAAGGGACAACAGAGCATTTGCATTTCTAGTGCATATGCAAACCTTTCTGCAACTTTTTCTGCTTTGTCTGCAATATCTCCATTCCTGCTGTCTGCATTTCCCACTCATCAAGTTCAGCTCCACAGGATCAGCTGAGAACCATAACTGGACTTCAGAACATGTACTTGCATGGGCTACACGGAGACAAAGGACACCTAAAACTTTAGTTCTGGCTAGTTTTCTTGGCATTTCTCTGGATTTGCAAAACTGTGAGTTTTCTTTTGATTACTGAGAGTTTTGCAGGGGCTTTTTATTCCCCAGAACTGTTGGTTATTTGATCCTTTTCCTTAAAGAAATATTTGAGAAAGCTGTGGCACAACGGTGTCTCATTCTGTTTTTAGGAAGAATGGAAATCAGAGGAAGGAAGTTTCCAAAATGAGTGTCAGATTCTGATCTCTTTTACAGAAGGGTAAATCCAGAATAATTGAGTGCAGTTACTTTAGATTTATGCTATCATAAATAAGATAAGAATTTGGCTCTGGGAATCTCTCTAGCTCCCCATTTGCTCATCTAACAGCTGGCAGCTTGCTTCTTGCTATTCCTCTTGCTTTCTGGGCTGATTTGTCTTGCCTGGTGCTCTAGTCAGGGCCAGATGATCTTGGGAGTTAATTAAACGAGCAAATGTGTTTTGCACAGCACACTACTATGAATGGCTTAAGATCCTCCTCATGATCATACATATTTCAGATTTCCCAAAGGCTAAAAATTAATGGCTAGTAAATGGATAGAAATATTACTTCACACAGTATGTAGTCAACCTGTGGAATTTGGTACTGCAGGAGGTCACTGATTCAAACAATGAGTCAGGATTTGAAAAATGGCTGGATAATTTTATGTTAATTAATTAAACATGGAGCTGGGCAAGAAAAGACTGAGGTAAGTAGACCTCTTGCACCAGTGTACACACAAACTCTTCTGCAGGGATCAGGGAGAATATTTTCTCTCGTGCACTGTTGTGCCCAAGCAGCAAAGTCAGCTGTGACTGTTTTCCTCTGCCACTCCAGAGTGGGAGACAAGGGGAGGGAGAAGGTGAAAGGTGAGGTTTGCAGGGCTCTGTCTACTATGAAACCTCAGATCCCCACACCTCTTGACTTTGAAGGAATTCAGATCTAGGTCTAGAGCCAAGCCAGACCTGCACTATCTCAACCTGCTTTTGGTGCTTGTTGAGTGTCATCGATGTGCTGGGACTGGTATGCACACACCCACTAACAGACACACCTACAGAGAACAAAATCTACATTCATATATGTAAGCCAATGCACTCACTACTGTCTACATTTACAAATTAAGTCAGACAGCAAAATCACTTCCAAACCATTTTAGAAAATCGGTAGCCCGGTCTTAAACCGCAATTTTCTGTTTAGGCATTTAGATGTGTGATCTAACCCCTACTTGGGAGTTTCCTAGCCAAGGCTCCAACCAGCTCAGTGCAGTTTCTCAGCTATAGGTGTCTAATGCCATTTGAGAGGTCCTGACACACCAAGACATCTCCTGGTGGTTGATGGGGAGAGGGCTTATGGGAGACTCTGCTCTCAAGCTGCTTGAGGCCAACTGAGGCTGGTTTGAGGCCAGGCTGGGACATCTCAACTGGCCCCCAAAACTGATGCTGAGGGAATTAAGTCCTGCTTACTGTGTTAAAATGTGAACATACATCCTGTTCAATATATCTCCAAACAGGAGTTGAGGTTGTTTTCCATGACTGCTGAGGGCTTGCTGGCACAGCACTGATCATTGCCTAGGGCACAGCCAAGGGGCTGAGTGATCGATGTACTCTTGGGCCAGTCTCACAGCAGACCCAGTCTTGCAATATGGGTAGCACTGCCTGCAGGCTTTAGGACTGGGTTGAGGTCAAACCAGGAGCACAGGCATGTCCTCAGAAGTGCAGCTTTTTGAAAACCTGTCTTTATAAAAAAACTGGCTAAACCACAAAGCACAGTGAAGAAGAAAGGTTAGGTGGTTTCCCACTAGCAATGGTAGTAAAAGACATGAGCTCTGAGAAGGTGTTTCAGTGAAGGCAGCAGGTAGGTGTGATTTGGAGTCCCCGGAGGCAGTGTAATCCCTGGATTCTTGTTTTGTAATGTCAACTTTCTGTGGGGGTTCTTAAAAAGGTGAACTGTGCAGTAAATAGGAGAAATAGTCTCCCCATTTTCAGGAAAAGCTACAAGTAATTATGTTTCATACAAAAAGATGTATTTTAGAACTGCACAGCAGAGGTTCATGACTTTGACAGAAGTGCATGGAGGGAGCCTGTGGACTGCACAGAATTTTGGTCTGCAATACATACACAGAGTCATTATATTTTATTACTGACTGCATTAAACACCTGAACAATAAGGACATCATGGTTTCCTGTCATAGGCAGGAAAGCGATGTCAATGGGAAATATGTCCCTAGCTCCTCTCAAACCAATAGCTTTGCCTTTGAGATAACCAGAAGAATTTCAGTAAGTCTGCTGAGCAATTGTAATGCTCTGATTTGGTCAGATTTAGACCAGGAGAAAAAGCCCAAAACTTCTTCACACACAGAAGGACTTTCAAAGAGGTTTATGAAAATGGTAGCTCTCTCACTTGACCTAGGGGAGCTGTGACTTGGCAGGTTTTTAGAGGAAACCCTCACTTTTGTGTTTGGAAGCCTGTGAGGAGAGCGGATTGCCACATGGTAACTATGAGTTCTGAAAAAGCTTTGCCCTTACCTTCTTTAGGTTCAGCTGAAAATGAGTGTGTAAACAACCTCAGCATTTTGACAACTCCTTCGAACAGCTGATCAAAGTGAACATGACATTTCTGCTTCACTCAGTACAGCTAGGGACAACTAAACACTCTGAGATGATCTTTTTGGCAAGTAGGAAAACTCTTACTGCTGAAGTTGCCCATGACGAAGCTTGCAGCTGCGGTGAATAATCTCTGGATTCCCAATCTCTTGCAGATGCAGACACAGGCCTCCTCCCCTCTGTAAGCAACAACCTCTGTTTTCCTCTGCTCCTTTGTCAACTGTGAACAGACGCCTGCTAGCAGCTGCAATATACTCATAAAAAAAAGCAAAGGTCTCTACTCACCTCTGTCCCTCAAGCAGCTGTTCACAAACGTCCTGGTCTTTACCAGGTTGAAGTACCTGCAAGTTAGCATTTTGTTAGCTGTTAAGAATCCAGAAAACTTTCAGCTGGTGAGACTTAAAGGCCCATGGTGGCAGTATATGGCCAACAAACCATCTCCCTGGAAACTATCTCCATGGCCTTGCAGAACTTGGATTTGAGAGGGAAGGCGGTACCAGCAGGCAGATCCACTCAGATCATAAGAGGTTCCCACACACGTTCAGTTGATTTCAGAAATCCAGAAATTCCCATTGCACCTCTTCTGTGTTTATGCTCTTTCCTCACAGAGATATACTAAAGTGGAGGTGGAGGTGGTACCCCTGGACAGAAAAGGTGTGCCTTCAATGAGTTCATCTAAAGAATTAACCAGAACAAAGTGTTTGATGTCCAGCTGAACAAGTCTTTTAATGCAAAGTCACAGATTGATCAAAAATTGTCATTGTGGAACACTTTTCTAAAACACAGCAGTACCTAAGTGAAGCTGCTGAGTAAGTTTCCCACATTCAGAAGGAATTTTACCTTTCCTTGGGGAGAGCCTGAGATACCAAAGACTGAGATTCAAGTCCCTCAGCCAAACTAGAGAGTCCAGGTCAACCTCTGGGGCCACCAGATGTCTTGCTGGTCTGTTTTTACACAAAAACTTTCATGGATAAGGTTGTATTTTGATTTCAATGAAATAAGGTGACTTTCATGTTTTGCATGAAATAGAATCCTGGTTTTCTGAATAGGCCTAGCTAGCAATGAGTAGTAAGACTCAACACTAGGGATACTATATTCTGCTCATAATTTGGACATTTTGCAATTTTTTCATTAATATTTTACAGATCTTGAAATAAAAGGGAGTCTCAAAACATTTTAATTTATAGGTTTTTATTATCCAGCCATGAAGAATACATTATTTGCACATGTATGTGTGGGAGTGTGTGTTTGTAAGCATTTGCGTAAGATTTGATATATGTGAAAGTGGTCAACAATGATCATATATAAATGGCTGTGTATAGCTTCAAGTTATCCTTGAGATATAGTTAGGTATTGTATGGTTCTTCTAGAGCAGTGGTAGGGCTTAACTTTATCAGTGCCAGATAACCTTTCAGATGCAGGTTCATTATTAATGGAACCATGAAAATGTCATGAGCTTTTGTGGTTCTATCTGGCCAATGTCTTTGGTTTCCTTACCTCTTTCAAAGCTACTAGGCCAAATCTTCTGACCTTGCCAAGTGGGCATGCTACGAGATGCTGATAGCAGTGTAGATAAACACCAATTGCACCATATCCCCATCCAAGGAGGTGTTCCAAGGTCTCATATCTCCATCCCTGGAGGTGTTCAAGGCCAGGTTGGATGGGACCTTGGGCAGCCTGGTCTAGTGCGAGGTGTCCCCACCCATGGTGGGGGATTGGAACTAGATGATCTTTGAGGTCCCTTCCAACCCAAATTATCCTATGATTCTATGATATTTGCAGCGTGACGAGGCCAGGCAGGTAATGATCCCCCATCATGCCCATGCTGATGCAGGAGTACTGCTGAAGGAAGGAGAGCAGAGGAGGCGGCTGCTGGTGGAAAGCACAGCTGAAAAATAACACTTTTTTTCAAGCAAACATGGATTTGTAGGACTAGAAAGGCAGCCTAGAACTTTGTTGTGGTACCAAGCTGTTCTCTGCTAAGTCAGACAACATGGATCTTCAGTTGGTGTAACTGTCCTAATAATTTCTGACTGAGAATATTTACGATAAGATTTTCTTTCTTGAGCTGTGTTAGCACTTGGTGTAATCATGATGTGTATATGTGTCCCTGCAGAGCAACTGATAAACTCGCGATAGCCAACCATTATGGTATGTGAGGGGGCTAGTCCATCATCACAGTTACAGTTTCTCTGGGATCTGCTGTAAAGGGTTGTCATCCACATCATCTTGCTCCTCTGTGTTTGCCAGGAGCTGTGTCTGACCTCCAAGGACTTTAAAATACGATTCATTGTGTGTTATAGAATGTCCATTCCTCCGGGCAGTGATTAAATTGCCTTTGATGTGGGTCACAGTGGAAGAATGAAGGCTGCATGATGTCACCAGTTTCCCTCTGATGGACCTACGCAGACTTGCCAATGTCAATACGGAGTAGTGGTGCTGGCTGGCTGCTAGAAGTGCTGTGCTGAGTCCTTCCAACTCTGCAGGAACTGCCAGGATTTTATCAGCCTGCTTGGCTGCTACAGGCAATGTTTCACAGGCCCCTGCAGAGAAGCAACACAGACGACTGTCCTGTAAGACAGTACAGAGCTGAGCTATAGCTTCTATTTTAAAATAAATATTTCTACGGAGCTTTTTATTGTCCCACCCGGTCTCTGCTCTGGATGTGTATGTGTGTGCCTGTGTGGATGGAAGAAGGGTGTTTAAGATCTGTATTCATCCAATACTGTTTTTCTGGCACTCTTGCAGCCACTCAATGCTTTGCTGCTGATGGCTCAGAAGAAAAGAAAAACTGGATTCTAACTGGTCTACAGTCAGCTTCTGGTTTGTCAGGACAGTAGCAGTCAACTTCTATTCTTTTGGGATAGCAGGAAGAGGGTATAGGGTCAAGGAAAATACAGGTATTGTAAAAACTATGTACATCTGGCTATGGGAATATACTCATCTTTGAAAGACTTGCAAATAAGTTGCTGGGAAGCAAGGTGTCTCAAGCTGGCCCCTAAATGACCTCAAAGCAGAATATCTAAAGCTGGGGGCAGAGGATGCTGCTAGCTCTGGTACGGGCTCTTAGATTTGCTATGGGGCAGGTATCTTTTATCTCCAGTGGAAGCACCTTGACAGAGTGCAGAGCTGATGCTGCTGTCTTGACATTTTTAAGTATTTATATACCAAGACAAGGAGAAGCAATAGTTGAGTTCAGAAGCTAAAGCAAAAAGTGTTGTAGTCAGGAGGTGAGAGGTGAGGAGGGTTTGAGAAGATGTGCTCCTACCTTTTAGGAGTAGTGAGGGGGACAAGTATAGTATGTGGATTTGAGGCCCCATTTTGGTGGGAGTTAGTAGAAGGATAGGGGGGATAGTGCTTAATTTGAGACTCCAGAATTGCATGTGCATGGCCTGGGTGAGTTGCTGAGAGCTGGTACTGTTGGCCAAGGTAGACCAAAGAAAACCCAAACTCTGCTGCAGGTCATGAGAAGAAACAGCATTAGGTGACCCTTGAGGGTTGTGGACATAGGGTGGCTCAGCAGAAGTGATTTGTCATGGAAGAAGCCCATATTATCCTGTTGCCTGACAGTCTGCCCCTGAGGAGTGAGTGTCATCCCCATTGAATGCCCCCTTAGCTGTACCCTAGGACTGGTTGGACCCTGACTGTCCAAACACAGCCTGTGGCTGCAAAGGTCAGGATACATGATTTCCTTGAAAGCAGGCATGGATACCACAAGCAAAGATTGGCAAATTCATCTCCACATTTCTTCTCCTCTGTATCTCCATTCCTTGTCTCAGTTACTTCTGGTCACATGTTACTCCCATTTCAGGGACCTGAAAACTTCAGAAAGGAAGTGGGGTAGAAACTGCCAGGGTGGCTGAGAAAAGGCAATGAGACCACTGCTATCTCTGGGTAAGAGCATCCTCCAGGTCTCCCTTTTTTGATGTCATAAGACATAGGGAGCGTTCGGTACAGCTGTTTGATGGTAAAGGGACTGGTCACCTGAGAACACTTTCTAGGCTTACTTACAACACAAACCAACATGAATCATCCTATACGTTATTTCTAAGAGATGGTGAAGCTCATTGTAGGCATGTGACACGTAAAACAAAAAAAATTCATTGATGAAATGGCAGTTCTGTTAGAAGGGAAGCTTTGTGAGCAGAGGAGTTTCACTCAGGTCAGATAACCAGTGACTAGCTGTTATCTATGGTAGAGCCATGACATGAAAACTGATGCCAGATCACCAGAAAAGAAGGCAAAAAGGGCAGCCAGAGGGAAGCATTCATAATGTGATCCTGAGACACACAGGAGTAGAGTACTGCCTGGGAATGGGAGATAGAAATAGCTAAGAAATCCTAATTTGCTACTTCGAGTTCAAAAGTGTTTGTAGAATGTTTTCTCTTTTTATTATTTTTTTTTGTAACTGAGCAGGATCATATCAGTGAAATCCCCAATTCTGCCATCTACTTTTCTTAACAGAAATGAACAGAACTCCCAGTGCTGCCTGTGTTGGAAGCACAGCCCTGGAGTCAGGCAGAAAATCAATCCTGGCAAAGTGGTTGTGAGTTGATGGTCTCATTGAACTGAGAAGAACCAAATAACAGAAAAATTTAAGTGGCTTCACTGGAGTTAGATAAAGCCTCAAGAAATCACAGACAATGTCTAAAGCAAGGCCCATGGACTTTGCAGTTGGAACTAAGACTTAAACCAGCTGGAGACATCAGAGAAGGACTTAAGAGGGCATAAAATATGATCTGGAAGCTTTACAAAAAGCTGAAAACGTTGTCTGAAAATTTCCCAAAAAGGTAAAGGGACAGTCTTTCTATATAAAGTTGTTGAAGGCAGCATCTACAAAGCACTACCTCCAGCTCAGGAACCCGTCCAGGTACATAGTTTTTAGTCTGCAAAGGCTTCACTGAGGTTGTTGATAACCTGATTGTTAAATTCTGCTAAAAGGAAGGAGACCAAGAAACTTGTAACTGGTTTTAAACTTGTCAGCAGAAACAGACTGAAATGAAAACTCTGTTATGTCTCTAAGAAGGATGCTGGAGGTGACAGTGGTCATGGAGTTACTGGATTTTACTGAGATAAATAAGATTGTTTTTAGCACTTTCTTAACTTACTCATAGCATGGAGCCCTGATGAGTCAGTTAACCTATCTCCAGTGATATAAAAAAAAGAATATTTCTAAGGCAGGAAACCCTTCACTGCTTGCTGCGGCAAAAAACACCCTTAGGAGTTTTTGCAGATTAGATCAAATTCAAATCCCCAAAATCATAGATGAGAGTACAAAAAAAAAAAAGAGCAGTTTGAAGTGGCTTTCAACTGTCTAGCCAAAGTAATTCAGACTTACTTGTGTATGAAAGACTAGAGTAAGTTCTAAAGGGTTGCTTTGAAATGGTTTGTCCCAAAAAGCTACGATTTCTTATTCACTACGATTTCTCATGGCAGAAAATCTGTGGTTAGGACAGTGCTTGCCACGATCAACTGCAGACATTTGTGCTACTTGGAGTCTGTGTGGCAAAACAGTGGTGCTGCAGGGCTGTAGCTCTGCATCAGGTTGTTCCAGCGCCTGGTCTCCATGTTCCAGCTGTTGGCACAAGAGGTAAGCAACGAGTTGGTGTGTAGAAAAAAGCATAAAAAGGGAAGGATACCTCTTCTTCTCCTATAAGCTGCAGGACAGCAGGTACTCCTGCCCAGGAGAAATGTACTCTCAGGGCTATTGCCTCACAGTACAGTACAGGATATTTTCTGGCCATGGTGGGTTGGTTTGGACTAGAGATGAAACACTGCATTAGAGGTGGGAAGCATACAGCACCGGTACGGTGTTTGAGTGTAGCTGGGAGGCATAGTCATGAAATTGTGGTATGACAAAATAACTAAGGGTGGCAGACACCTCTAGAGATCATCTGATCCAACCTCTGCTCAAGCAAGGTCAGCTACAGCAGATTGTCCAGGCTCATGCCAATTCAAGCTTTGAGTATGTCCAAGGCGGGAGACTCCACAAGCTCTCTGGTCACCCTGTGTCATTGTTTGAACACCCTCACTGTAGCAAATGTTTTCTCCTGCGTTTTTAGTGGAATTCCTCATGCTTCACTTTGTAAGGTCAGTCCACAGTGCATGGGAGCCTGCAGAAGATGTGGGAGGGAAGGGACAAGGGGCTGCCTGACAGGTAGGAATGTCTTCTGCAACCTGCAGCCCTCAGCCCCATGGTAATTTGGTGTGGTGAAGATTTACTTTCTCTTCAGGTTTGGCAACAGTTTTGCAGATGAAGACCACCAGATAGGAATGTTTCAGTGCTAGAGGAACAGTTACCAAAAGAAGAAGTTGTGGGAGAGGATGGTCCCCCCCGAACCCTATCAATGCATGGGCAGCCCAGACACCCACTGCCCTCCCTTGAGCCACCCCTCTCCACACTCAGCTGGCGCAGCTTTTGATGGTATGATGTGTAAGGTGCTTCTGACATGCTTATATGTTCATGTGAGATCTCTGTGGGAAGGGCAAGGAAGAGCTGAGGTTTTAATGCAGGAGTTCCTTATGTCTTTTCCCCCAAATGTTCCTGGGGTGTATTGGCATTGAGTCACCTCCTTTCTGGGTTTGAACTCAATAATAAAAACAGTGAAAAAAAAAAAAAAAGAATTCCTGATGGTGACAGCGCAGCCTTAGATGTTGAAGTCAGATCTCCTTTGTTGGTAGGAGCTCATTTATACGCATGATTTATGCTTGCTGAAATGAGAGAGGGATAGACTTAACAAATGACAGGTTTTGAATGGTTGCAAGGTAATGTTATTAATGTCTGCTGACTTGGTGCCCTGCCCAACTTTGAACTTCTTTCAGTTGCATAGGGCTGAATAAGAGCTCCATGAATTTTGAAATATTTCCACATAAAATAAGCTCTAAGACAGATGGAGAAATGTGAGTTTCCTAATGAGGCCTAGTAAGAAGAGCATAGGAGGAAAATAAAAAGGCAAAAAGATTCTTCTGCAATTGAAACAAAACCAAGGAATTAGAGAGAGTAAATTCCAGTGCCAACTGATGTCATCTAAAGGGGTCCCAGTGCCCCCAGTTAGAGGGCAGGCTTTTTAAAAAAGGCATTTGTAACATCTCTTGCCTGTTTTGTAAGCATGATAGGTTGAGCAGCACTGCATCCATAGCCCCAGCAACAAAAGCGTCCTGGGCCAGTGCCACCAAATCCCAGCCTTAATTTATAAACGCATACAAGATGATTCAGTAGGTGCTAATGCTGTTAATTCAGTAGGTGTTAATGCGTGAATAATTATAGACATATTTAAGCAGCTGCTGTTGTGCCTTTGAAAGTTTCTGTGCATGGAAATTATTGGCTCTGTGGTTGCATGTGTGCTTTACATGTTATAAAATGAAGATGTTGGTAGCAGCTCCATATTACAGTTTGAATTAACATTTTTACTTGAAGTAGAATTAAAACTCTTTGTTATCCACTTGGTTGTCTCCTGACAAGGCACACCAAATCCTGAGAAGATAATTGATTTTTCTTTGTCTGAATTATTTAAAAAAACAAACCACTCTTTGTTTTCAGGTTGCATTTGCTAAGAATGCTTCTTGAATTCCCCTTGTTTCTGAGGTTCCCCATTCCTCCACATACATTGACTGATAACAATTTAGAGCCAGGCAAGCTGAAAATAACTCACACAAATATTCCCTTTATTTGCAATAGCTGTTTGGAGCTATGCAAGGAATAGAAGCTGGAGCTGCTCTTTACTCAGCTAATGTGTGGTTACGTAGTTCCAGGTTAAGACTTTACCTTGATCAGATGACTCAGCCCCCATAGAAAAATATATGTACATGTTATGAGGAGCAACAATGAAAACAGGGGCAGTGGAAACGACAGTTCATTTTGTGCCCTACTGACTGCAAATAATACTTTATAATGTATTTTGCTGTTAGGACAAAAAGGTCTTTAGGCTTCTGCTCAGAGGTGCTCAGCACCTTGCTGGATTGGTCCCCATGGAGACCTGGACTGATGCAGGGATTGGCAGCAAGATTTTGACATGTCAGCTGTTTGGCTTTGGGACAGAAACCAGGGTCGAGCTAATGCTGTCTGGTAGATCTCCCTGGGTTGTCTTGACAGCTGCAGAAAGTGCTTTATTGCTTCTACCAGATAACAGGGGAAGCCTGCTTTCTTTCTTCTCCCCTGCTCTCTTGGAAAAGAAGCATCAACAGTCCTTCCCCTCCGGCTGTCTGGCTGGTGACAGTGTCCTGCACAGCTTTGCGGTGCACAAGTCCTACCAAGGAGACACACAGAGTGGGCTGCAGAACCAGTTTCTTCCTAAATACAAACAAATAATAATAATGATAGCAATAAAAACATACTCCATGAGAGCAGAGAGCTGCACTGACTGACACTAATGTTATCCCAGCATTTTATCCCTAGAACAGGTGATAGGAACGCTGGCCCATATTTGTTTGGATCATGGCAGTGGTCACTCTCAAAAACTGGCGTGGCTTTGGATGGGAACCATTCTGTAGACACCTAGGATATAATAAAGATTAGATTAATTACTTAAGTGTTGCTCTAGCAGCTGTTTTAAATAGCTGCACATCGACCTGACTTCCATTGCCTAAGTTTTTAATAGATGAATATCACGTGAAAGTTTCACATTATCATGTGAAGGTTTCACATTATCATTTGGATGAAATTCAGATATTTGAAGATGGAATGATATCCTGTACTTTTTTGTATTTTCAGGAATATCATGTTAATGTGTTCTCTGTTCCCCTGCAAAAGGCATAAAGCTCTCTCTCCAGTATCAGACACACTGCAGAAGCATGGCTCACAATTCTTAATTAAAAAAAGTTCAGGATGACAGGCAACAAGGTCTGCTCTCATGTGTTTTGTATGCAGGCAAGGAAGTCTCAGGACTTCATGAATGTTTCATTTATACTGCACTTCAACTTATCTGCTTCTTGAGTGCTCCTAGTCTTCTAAAACCATTGGATAAATTTGCACTGGCTACCCCTTAACTAAAGTGATTATCAGTATCAGATCCAAAAATAATTTAATTCCTCTAAACATTACCTGTTTCTTCCTGTTCCTCTGTACAATAGTTTATTGTCTGGCTCTGTTGTGCCACATTTTGTCCTGTCAGCTGAAGCCACAAATGGGCTGAAAGGGGAGATGAAAGTGTTCTGCACTCCTTTACAAACCACAAGCCAAAACCTAGGGAATGCACTTTACATCAGATGCCCTCTAGCCATGTAGGTAATGACTATTTTACCTTCATCTTTGCACAGATATCTGCCAGTTGTCTGGGATTCAGAAAGTATGTATGGCACATGGGGTGAGGGGGGCAATGGGAGTGTGTTAGATGAAAGCTACATTTTCCTCACTTGTCAAAAATGTGCAGTGTGAAGAAACTCACTTTGCTTTACAAGCAAATGCCAAGAATTTGCTTTTTCTATTGTTAATAGTTACAGAAAAGGTAAGTACTTAGTGTAACCCTGTATTTTTCATTAGATGCTCCTACAGGACCAGAAACATACGGAAAAGTGACCTGTTTTTACTTTCTTATAGACAAGCCTTTCTCCTCAGTACCTTTGCCCCCCTCCTGGGAGAGGCTTTGGTATTCCTTGTTCTGGAAAACGCACCTTTCAGCTTCACTGATCTCCCTGAGGTGCTACTGGGAGTCATGAGCTGGGCCCTGGGGACACCTAGCACCAGGAGATATGGCTCTGCCCCTGCTGCAACCACAGCTGCCAGGAGATTGACCCAGCCATGTTAATGCTGTCTCCTCATCTTCCCTCCTTCCCTGAGAGAAACTCTGGCTGTTACACAGTTAACTCAGGTGTGTAACTCCAGTGTAGATCAGGTATAAAGTAATATACTCAGTCACAGTTTCTCAATCAAGTCTTCATTATTACCTTGAATTTTCTTTGGACTTTCTCCTTTCCATCATTTCTCTGCTTCAGTTTTCAGCTTCTTTTATTTTTTTTCTGTGTACTTAGATAGATGAAAAAGAGAAGAAGAGGAGAAGAGAAGAAGAGAAGAGAAGAAGAGAAGAAGAGGAATAAAAAAAAAACCTGTGAAATCTCACCTCCCTCCACCCCCTCCCCCGCAAAACCAGATCAAAAAATAAAAAAAAAAGAAAGGCAGAACTATGCAGGGCACTTGGCATATGCCAGAAATGCAGCCACAATGTACCAGCAGGAGCAGACCCATCTGCTCCTGTCCCAGAATAAAACCTGAACAGCAGAAAGCAAGCTCTTGCTCTGGTCCAGGCCACAAACATGTCAGGCTGCCTTCCAAGCCCAGCCTGCTGCATGCCACCTCCCTAGCACCCCCAGCACGTTCTCCCTGCCCAAATCCCAAGGAAGAGGTAGACCTTGTTGCCCATCTTCAAGGACTATGACTGTTTTGGCTTCAGAGGAGACATGCATTTAAATAAGCTGAGAACCCCAGCAACAATGTCCTATCAACAGCTCATTCTTTTTGGTCCTTCCTGGACTCCAGCTATACCAGATGTCCTGGAAACAGCAGTCCTATACGGCATGATAAGGAGAAGTTGCAATTAGTGTGGAGCACTTTACCCACATCAGTCCACCATGCAAGAACAAATGAACTGGAAGCTGCTTCCTGTAGTGAAACAAGATGGTGTTTATCCATTTGTTTAAGAGAAAAGTGTAAAGGCAAGATAAGATTTGATTACTGAGCTTCCATCCAGCCACAGCTCTCCTGGCACACAGGAATGGGGGAAGACAGCTCTTGACTTTCAAAATCCTTGGAAAACGTCAAGGGACTGTATGAAGGTGAATACAGTTGTGTGTCTTGTGTTGAACCACTTATATCTGTTCATCAGTGATTCCACACTGAGAACCGTCTTGTTTCACAGAAAAGAACTATTTTCTTGGTATCTACATTTCCTTCTAGCACTCTTCAAAATTGCTCTGCTGGTATCCTGGGATCTTCTACTTCTCGTGTCTGATTTTTGCTACCTCTGTTAGACATTTCTTCTCTTAGACTCACAAAACAGACTACAGACCATACAACCAAATATGGACACAGGTAGTAAAAGTTGGATGGGCAGTGTGCTTACAGATGTTCCCCTAACGTGTGGAGGTGCAGGGGATGAGGCAGAGAGCCTTGTTTAGGGCTTCCTCCAGAGGCGTCATTGCTGTGCATCCTTCTTCAAACGGGGCATGGAACTGGTGAGGGACCTGGCACTGGGGTCTAGGCTTGACTTGAGAAACCAAGTTGTAGCAGAGGTTTGGGAAAAGAGGGGCATACTAGTGTGGCTACACAGAGCTGCTCATGTACTAGTGGCCAGCACAGCACCGAGCTGTGTTAAAAGAGCATCTTTGCCTTCCTGAGTTATTGCCTGGGTCTTGAAGTCCTGGTGCTGAGGAGCTTAGGGCATTGTCAATGTTGTATAAGGACCTCTTGGCCTAAGTCCAAAACTGTGACCCCTCTGTGCACTGGCTGCCTAGCCCTGAGGCGCCTGAAGCCATGCATCTGCCTGTTGAGGAACATGTCCATTTTGGCAGACTACTACAGCTCAGCACTTCTCTTAAACTGAGTGTTGTTCCAGCTATGCAACCTGAGGGGTTGAGCCAACTCTGTCTATGCCTTATGTTGCACTCTGCAGGAGTTTGGCCAGAGAAGGGTGATTGCAGCGATGCTCTGATGACCAGTTAATTATCCTATGTTAAAGAGTCATTTCAAGAACTACACAAATAGATGTTGGAGCGAGAATGGGACCCCTGGTGTCCCCTTCTGGGTGAATGATTGAGTTCAGAGGCTGAGTGCTCTTATTTGCAATCTCACTATGAGAGATCTTTAATGACTCCTTGACAAGTGGAGCAGTTTCAGTAAGAAGCACTGATGTTGCTTCTTTTCCCTCTACGGAAACTGCTGGAGTTCAAGTCTTTGCAGGCAGAGAGCAGCTCTGAACCAGCAGGAATTTCAGGGAGAGAACTTATCACCGGTCTATCTATTGAAAACCATCAACAAGAACACTTTTTCAAGATTTTTTTCAGAGTGAAAAACTGGCTTTTCTTCAGGCTTTGAAACAAAGCACACAATTAGGAAATACAGGGTGGGGCTAAATCATGCTTAAGATTATATTTCACGGACAGGTTTTTCCTTCTTGGCCCTTTCAGCAGTCCTTGCCACAGGAAAGGGCGCTGGTAAGGTGCACCTGGGCACGATACCTATGTGGGGAGAAGAAAGGGCGTTAAAGAGTTGGCTTTGTCTCAAACTTTCCCCTTTGGCTGATCGCAGTGGAAAGCAGTTTGAGGTCTTCCCTTGAAGTGCCCTTCCTCCCCAGGGTGCTAGGGAGGACTGGGCTGGACACCTGCTGATGGCTCATATTCCACTTTGAGCAGAGAAAATGCATAAGTTAGGTGTAGCATGCTTGGTTTTTAACATCAAATCAGTTTTTTAATGTATATTATCTCTTCAACCTTAAACCAAGCATTGCCAGTGAAATGAAGGTAACCACACTATCAAACTCAAAGAAGTGCTTGGGATTAAGGGTATTAAAACACTGTGAAACATTCAATCTCACAGCTATAGGACCCATATAGAGAACAACAGCATGGCTGAAGTCAAAATGAGTCTTTGTTGATTTTGCTGGGTCTTTCCATGTGTTACACCAAATGGAATATCAGGTAATAGCCTTTATTAATCATTGCTGGAGAGTAAATTGCCCAAGGCATTTGATACTACTGGTGCTACGTATGATTTTACATGGATCATTTAAATGTTGCAAAGCAACATTTGTTTTACAGGCAAAATACAAAAAATGAGTGATCTCATTTTAAAATATTGTACAAGAAAATAAATGCATTTGAACATTTGCTTTTCCTACTAATGAACAATGAATGTTAAACTTGTTTTGTGAGTTTTAAAGAATAAATAGAGAAAACCAGACACCCATGGAATTTATTTCTGTACTGGAGACTTGCTTCTACTATGCAAGAAAGGATGTACATGTTGCATTTTAGATTACAGAGGCACTTGCAATGAAAAATTATTTAATGAAACACACAACTAAGAGATGTTTGGGCACTCACTCAGAGGAAGTCCAGTGAAGATCTTACTGTTTTAGAATTAAAGATCACAAAATGAAAACCACCATAATTTTAAAATACCCTTTTCACATTAAATTGTGCTAATTGTATCCTTGTTCATCATACAGTCAGGGGAGAGAAAAGCTACCGGGTCTAGAGCAGGATGAGGTGTCCAGCCAGACCTGTGCTGATTAAGATTGAAATGGACTACCGTGTGCTGCTACTGGACCTGTGTCAGCTGTGTTTAGTTTGCTTGGACAGTTGTAGACTGCTTGCCCAGGGATAGTTCAGCACAGGACAGAATCACAGCTGTGGGAAGAACCCACCTGCGGGTTCCTCCCAGCTAGAGGCCAGAGTAGCCCTGAATTGGTGGCACTGATCTGCACTGTTCACACAGCAAATTCAGTGTTCAGAGGATCAGTGAATCCCCAAATCACATAGAAAATAAAATGGTCATGAAGAACACCCTTTTTTGACCACATCCAGCATATATAATCAGATGGGAAGTTCTGCAGCTTGGCATTAATTGCTGGCTTATTCCTTGCAAGTCATTCTGCTCTGGGCATCAGACTTTGAGTAAATGAATGGTAAAAATAGAAGAGAAAACATCTCAAAATGTGCTTTGTTCACCTACAAAGGAAAAACAGTGCAATTTCAGTTGTACCTGATAGTGTTTCAGAATACCTTAGTAAATACTTGGTAATATTAAATCATAGTGGTGACTTTATAGTATTAGATGCCCTTGTAAGATGAGTTTGCCAGGGCAGTTCAGAGCAAATATATTGCAGTTGGTGTGCCCATGAATTTGCTGCCATAGCATAGACCAACCACACAGAACTGGCCAAAGCTAATAAGGTTGTGTGAAATCTGGAGCTGTCCTGCCCTTGAACTACTAAGGAAAAAAATGCATCATTTGTCTTAGTACAAAAAGTCAGGAGGTGTTTGCAGGGCACGTGGAAGGAGTACACAGGACACCTTCATCACCAGCATGGCTTTGGTGTGATGTGCAGGCATGGACAGGGAGTCGAGGTGTTGTGAGTAGAGCCATGAGCAAGAATCTCTCCCTAAGATGATAGAGGAGTGGAATCCATAAACATAGTCTCTTCTTCTTTGGTTGCAGTGAAACATGTGCAGCAAGAGAGGCTTTCTGGGCTCACATGCTTACGCTTTACCTCAGTGCTGCCTCAAACTTATCACTGCTTGTTTTCTCATGCAACAAGGAAAGCAAAGGTAAGGTAGAGGGAACAGGATATGCTTTGAGCATAAGAGCTCTCCTAGAATTTTGCAGCTAGTGCGTTATGTGCCAAATACCTTAAAAGTACCCCCAAAAAGGAATGTAACTCCAAATTTACTGAAACATGATAATGTTAAAATACTGGGTCATATCAGCAACAGCAACTCCTTGGCAGGAGTGATTTTGAAAGACCTTGTCATGTCTGCTTGTTTTTTTTTTTTTTTTTTGACTTTTTCTTGTTCTGCAGAAGTGGTGAACCCATTGATTTTATGGCTGAAAAAAATATGGAGAACAGCAGCCCAGGTGCTGAGGAGAAGGTTACCCACTGAAATGGCCATGAAATACGATCCAATGGCCAAAATCACCAGATGGTGCCATTGTGTACACTATTTGTGTGCATGTTTGACCATTGTACACACTTTGAAGGAGCATTGTGAGGTTTCTCTTTGGGACAAGGGTGCTGGGATGGCATACTCTTTCCCTTTGTCCCTACATGGTCCAATTCAGACCCTGGGGCCAAGCCTTCCCAGGGCTGAATACTGCCTCACTGGCCCAAAAATCCTGTTATGGGGACCACTTCAATACCATTGCAACCATCAATACTTGAGCTTAAAGCATAAATAAAGCAAGGTACACATAGAAACACCCTTACTCTGTTTCAAGGATCTCAACATCTCCACACAAGAGGATGTGATAAAGAATGCAGGGGCTTCCGTGATGCACAAGGAGGCAAGGATATGCCCATCTCTGATAATCCAAAGTACCCTCTGAAGTGTCCCACAGCAAAATTACCCTGCAGTTAGGCACAAAATTCCTGTCCTTTACAGTACGACACCACTCTGTGCCCCAGGAGGTTGTTTCTTTCTGGAAAAACTCTGCTTTCTTTTCTGAGTGAACCTGGTAGATCAGCTCCTAACAGTGGGATCATGGCCTGAACAGCTCTGCTGAGCTGAGGCATAATGAGAAGATTACTAGCTAGCTTCTCATCAACCAACATCCTCAAGTCTTTTTCCTCAAGGCTACTCTTAATCCATTCTCTGCTCAGCCAATATATATTTGTTTTGGGGATTGCCCTGACCAACGTGCAGCACTTTGCTTTGTTGAACTTCATGAGGTTAGCATGGGCCAGCCTCTAACATCTGTTAAGGGCCCTCTGGATGACATCCTTCCCTCTGGTATGTCAACTGTACCACACAGTGTGGTGTCCTTGGAAAACTTACTGAGTGCATCCAACAAAGTTAAACAGCATGGGTTCCAGTACTGATCTCCTGAAGAACACCGCTTGTCACTGGTCTTCACTTGGACAGAACTCTTTGAGTGTGATCATCCAGCCAAGTCCTTATCCACTGAGTGATCTATCCATCAAATCCATGTCCCTCCAGTTTAGAGACAAGGATGCCATGCAGGCCCCCCTTGTGGGTGAGAGCAAGGTCCAGCAAAGCAGCTCTTCTCATTGGCTCCTCTGTCACTTGAAGAAGGAAATTATCACGAAAGTACTCCAGGAATCTCCTGGATTGCTTATGTTGTGCTGTGTTTTCGTTCCAACAGATATTAGAGTGGTTGAAGTCCTCCATGACAACTGATGCTTGTGAATGTAAGGTTACTCCTATCCATCTATAGAGGGTCTCATCTGCTCAGTCTTCCTGGTTGGGTGGCCTGTAGCAGACCCCTACTTTAATATCAAATTATGATTATATTTTATAATATATTATACATAATATGGTATATATCTATATAATAGTGCTTAGTAAGACACCTGTGTAACATCACCCATGTGGGACCCTCTCCTAAGAGAGAGTACACTGCATGTTCTGTAATGTTTGATGACCTTTGGGCTGCTGCGAGAACCACCTACTTTGTCTTTCCATTTCTATCACAATAGTGCTGATAACCAAAATGAGTGACTGCACAGGAGGAGGACCTGAATTTAATTTCAGGTGTACCTTTGCAGAGCTCTGTGCTTGAGCCCTGATTAAAACCCAAGCTGCAGGGGAAGGCATCAGGTTTTCCAAACCAAGACCTGAATTTTGCATCTTGGCAAGGTAGGCTGGAGCTACAGAACCACCAGCTGGGCATGTACAAGTCATTGTGAGGACAATTGTAGTCTCACCACTCCCTATGGAAAACGTGGAAGAAATGTAAGGGGAAAAAAATTGCATTGGTGCTCCGCCTGTGGCTTCTGTGGGGTCCGTAAAGGGAAAGTCACTCCAGTAAACACCACCACTAGCATTAGGGGTCTGCTAAGACAGAGGATTATATGCTGCTCATGCTTGTGAATTATAAATATTTTGCTTTCTACTCATACTTTAAGTCTCTTAGTGAACCTGTTTTCTCTATTGACTCTCCTCTAATTCTTTTTTAAAATGCATAAGCAATTATCCCTGGTTTCAAAACAGTATCAGAACAAAACTGTACCAGAATACCAAAACTGTGATCCGGAGATCCTGTGTGACATGTGAAAGGTATTAATGGACATTTTAAGAGTGCCATTACAACAGATACATATATGCTCAGGACATTTGGACATTATTTCATAGAATCATAGAATCACCAGATTGGAAGAGACCCATCAGATCATTGAGTCCAACCATTCCTATCAAACACTAAACCATGTACCTCAGGACCTTGTCTATCCGTGCCTTTAACACCTCCAGGGAAGGTGAATCAACCACCTCCCTGGGCAGCCTGTTCCAATGCCTAACGAACCTTTGTGTGAAAAACTTCCTCCTAATGTCTAGCCTAAATCTCCCCTGGGGGAGCTTGAGGTCATTCCCTCTTGTCCTGTCCCCTGTCACTTGGCAGAAGAGACCAGCTCCCTCCTCTCTACACCCTCCTTTCAGGTACTTGTAGAGAGCAATGAGGTCTCCTCTCAGCCTCCTCCAGGCTAAACAACCCCAGCTCTCTCAGCTGCTCCTCATAGGGCCTGTTCTCCAGCCCCTTCACCAGCTTTGTTGCGCTTGTCTGGACTCACTCCAGAGCCTCAACATCCTTCTTGTGGTGAGGGGCCCAGAACTGAACACAGGATTCAGGGAGTGGTCTCACCAGTGACGAGTACAGAGGGAGAATAACCTCCCTGGACCTGCAGGTTACACCATTTCTGATATAAGCCAAGATGCCATTGGCCTTCTTGGCCACCTGGGCACACTGCTGGCTCATGTTCATTATTTCTGTGCATTATTTTTATTTTTAAAGATTTGTTCTCTAAACCAAATAGTAAATTAAGCAAAGCAATATTTAAAGGTAAAGATGATATAACATGCCAGCCTTTTAAAGAGCTTATGGTTAAATATTGTTTTGCAGTGTAATGATGTTTCAATGGATAATGATCTTTTGGATGCTCCTAGAGCAAGGTTCTGCACCTTCCACTCAGAGCCACAACAGGAGGGACAGAAGCTCCTTGGCCACTGTTGAGGCTGTTCAGTGGCCCTAAGGCTGTTCTACCCTTAGTAGCAAGGGGAGTAGTGCTCACAGCAGGATCAATCCCATGCAAGTGTGGGAAGACCCCTCAAAATTAATGGGATAACCTTGGTGGCCCAGTAAGTGCTACCTCTTGGGAGTATGACTGAGAGAACCAAACTCACTCCAGCTTCATGTCCTTTGATTCATGTCCCTGCTGCTGCTGAGATGCTGGCTGCACTGTTCTAGCTCCACTGATGGAACAGAGGGGGAAGCTGGTGGCTGGTCTTTATCCTCAGAGTACAACCTGCTTTGAGCAGATGGTTGTAAGGAGATGTCTGGTCCCCTGGGGCCCACACCACTGGTCTCCCCCTGGAACTGCTCCAGAGCCATGGCAAGACCCTGCTGTCTCTACTACTCAGAGGGCAGCACTCTCTCCAGTGGCCACTGTGAGCCAGGGACTCCATCCCCAAACTCAGCAGCTAAAGCCCTTTTGTCTTAAAGCAGCCCTGCTGCTGGCTGAGCCCTCTTCCTTTTTTGATTTACATCTATGAGTATGGGTGAGGATTTTTTACTCAGAAATAGAGGTGAGCAGCCCTCTCTGGGTGGGTGCCTTATGCCTTGCCTGCACCAGACCAAGATTGCTGCAGAGACCGGCCAGCAAAGCAATGTGGAAAACCTATGGGGAGAAGCAGTACTGGCCTGCAAGGGCCCCCACACAGAGACAGGGACAGGGATGGGGATGGGGATGAAGCACTCCCCTGAGGGGGTACAGCTGCTAGAAGGGGATGAAGTGGCATCCATATGCTTTTAGCAACAGACACAGGGCTTGAATCAATAATAAAAGAAAGCCTGTGGTCGGCGGCATTTCTGGCCACAGCAGATGGACCACCATTCAAGGAAGGGTTTGAGGCTTCCTCTGCCTGAGGGGATTTTAAACCACATTCCCACATTTCAGGCAAGTACCCTCATCTTTCTCTGGCCTGTAGGTCCCCATGGAAACTGCAGTATTGCACAGCTAGGAAGGAAACTGAGCAAAGAGCCTGACTTTTGTAGAGTACTCAGCTGGGCAGGGGGTGCTCTTGTGTCTACATCTAAGAACATCTCCATCTGCAGAGATACTCATACCTCAGGTGGTTATGACCCTGTGCTACCTGATCTAACTTGAGATTGGATTTCACTTTGAAGTTCCCCCTGCTTTGAGTGGGGGTTGGACTAGATGACCTCCAGAGGTATCTTCAAAGCTAAATTATTCTGTGATTCTACGTTTCTATCACTGGTTGTTATCCAGTTACTGTTTCATGTAAAATCCCTCAGTGAAGTCCCCTAGCCATTATGTACAGGCATGTTCCTTCTTGCCTGTTCTTTCACTGCCTTCATAAATCTAAGGAAGCTCAGCTGTGCTGGTACAGAGTCCTCAGCAAATGCGTAAAGATTAAAAGCTGCTACAGTCGACAGTAAAGGCAAGACTGTCAGGGTCACTCTAAATTAAGTAAAAGCTCTGTTAATGATCAAAGAACTAAATTATATATCATAGCAATTTGTATAACATAGGATTATTTAGTTTGGTATAAAATTTTCCATGGAAATCCATTTTTTTTCTGGCAGCTTTCAGCAAATAGAAATAACTCCAGTGTGTTACAGACAACGTGGAAGTGTGTTTAATCGCAACAGAAAAGACATAAATGTATTATTTGTGTATGAACACAGGCAGATAAATATAATAATATAAAAAAATTGTTCTGGATTGAGCTATTTATTAAGTCAAGCCTGAAAAATAATTAAATTGTTGTATCTTTTAATGGCAAATAAGTAAATTAAAACTGTATTTGAATATTGATCTAAATATTTTTTGGTTTTGTTTTTTATCAGTTATGTTATTTATGGAGGGGTACAATCAGCACTCAATGTATAATTAAAGATATAAAAAATATACATTAACTCAGAGAACAAAACCCGAAAAATCTGATCTTTAACATTTTTAGGGTGAAAACAGCTATAGTTTCTAAAAAACGTATTTGCAAAACTGCCCTATTTTTAAAACCTTATTTATTTTCCATAAAGTAACAAGTTCCACAGCATGGTGCATTCTACAGCAGATGAAAATATTTTGTATGTTAAATTTACAGCCAAGGGCCAAAAACTGAACTTGGGAACGTATTTAAAGTGCAGTGGAAGTCTGTAAAGATAACGATGGGAAGTTGAAAGCACTGAAGCCACAGACAGTAATATCTCAATAACAAAGAGCTAATACTTTGCTGCGGAGGCTTTCTCAGCAACAGTTGGTCCATTTTTGTCATTACATCTAATCAAGTCCAGTCTTGCCTCAATCTCCTCAGCCAGCAGACATCCAGCACTTAAACATAACCGTATGTGTCCAGCACCATTACAAGAATTGTATCGCGCTCCTGGCTCTGTCCTCCAACCTCCAGCTGACCCCAGATCCAGGGTGTCACATTCCAGGCTTTATCCACTGAACGTGTGGGCCACTGGTGGGTGAGGCTGCCAGTCACTGGAGAGTGCAGGGGCAAATATTGTCCCTGGGGAGCAATGTGCCCTCTCCAAGCCCATCCCCAACCATCTACAATGGGAAGCATCACCAGCCTTTAAAAAAAGCGCCCTGAGTCAATATGGGCTTGGGCTGCCAATGAAACCAGATTTCTTCAGTTGTTCACAGACTTCTTCATGCTTCCATTTGTCCCCTGCTGCATGCAAAGAGCCATGTGGCAGCTTTTGCCCACATGAAAGGCTGCCTGGGAGGCTGGACGTGGCTGACCCTGACCATACTGGCAGCCAAGCATGGGAAAAGCCTCTCCTGACAGGGTGAGGACAGCATGTGCCTCCTTGTACAGGGGGAAACAGAAGGGAAGAGCCAGAGGCAGGAGCTGATTGAAGCGCTTTCTGCAATTATATTGGAAAATTCATTAGTGTGAGTCAATAGCAGAAAACTAAGTGCCGAGGAAGAAACAGGAATCTGTTCACAAGGTAAACAGCCTCGTTCATAATTTACTGAGTTTTAATGTTGCCTACATGGCTTAACACTCTGGATAGGACTCCTACTTTGAGCTGACAATTATAATAAACAATTTAAATTATCCATAATTATTATTCTGTCCAGGCACTGAAATTCTAGTTGTGCCTTGTGATATATTTTAATGGAAATTTTAGCGAATAACATCCACTGTCCTGGAGAAAGCAGACAAGGATGAACCTTTTCACAGCTTTGGTGAGATACAGGGTTGTATTCTTCCTTCCTGAGATTTGCCAAAGTCCTGATCCCTGTGACCCTTCCCATAAAGCTCTGAACTACCAGTAGGAGTGATGGGCCATCCAGCACAGGTGACTAGGACTAATAACAAGCTTAAATAAAATTCTCCATGCCTGTATGATATTTATCTATCTGGGGTTGGGGAAGGCACTGCAGCTATTGTGGGGCAACCTCTCTGTATAGCAAGTTGTATGTTGTTAGGAAACAAATGCCTTGAGAAAGTGTTTCTGCTAAGATGTTTTTACAACTATAGTTCCCCTTTTGGCACAATGAACTCTAGTAATATTGGGGAGAACAAAGACGGGCAGAGCACTCTGCCATCTCTGCCTTGTCTCCCATTTGTACCAAAAGCCTGGAGGACCAGGTGTACCTCTGCCATGGAGGCCAGAGGGCTTACTCTGGGGTGTCCTGGGCAAAGTGATGTATACCCATGCTATGAACAAATCAAGAAGTGAATTTAGTGCGGAAGCAGGACTGATGAGAAGTGCATCTGTGCAGAGGAATGAAAGGTAAAACATCTCCTGTCTCTACTGCACTCCTGTACTGTGCTGAAGATGGGTAGGCAGGGGAAACAAGTTGGGAAGAAAAGGCAGTCGGTTGCTCCATTCTCCTCCCTTAGAAAGGAAGCTGAGCTGCTAACATTATCTGTATTTATTGTATTTATGTGGCACTGAGCTCATCTTTGAGACGTCTGAGCCCAAGAACAGTAATTAAAATGAACAACTGTTGACAGCAGTTGTCACAAATTGAACAACTGGCATAAATCAAACTGCCTGGAGTCCCAGTCGTCTCTCCCAAGGAGGGGATAAATATCATCTACCCAAATTAAGAAAGCACTGTGGAGCTCAAATGCTTGTGGCACAGTGTCAAAAGCATGCCAGTGAAGAGCTCTGTTTGGGTTCTGGAAGAACAAATTCCTGAAATCCCAGGTGCCTTCCTTGAAGGGTGACTGTGTGCCCCTGATTCACCCCCAGCCCATTCCCCCTCTGATTCCAACTATGGCACAAACAGAGCAAGCTTTCTGGCAATAAGGAAAGCTAAAAGCAGCAACAAGCCTTGTCTGATGGGCCCCTCAGTACAAGAAGCATGTGAGATGCTGGAGCATGCCCAGAGAAGGGCAAAAAAGCTGATAGAGGGCCCAGAGCATAAATATTATGAGGAGCAGCTGAGGAAACTGGCGTTGTTTACTCTGGAGAAGAGGAGGCTGAGCAGAGACCTTAATGCCCTCTACAATTACCTGAAAGGAGGTTGTAGCAAGGCAGGTCCCTCAGTCGTTACTGGCAGATATTGGTCTCTTCTTCCAAGTAACGAGTGTTAGGACAAGAGGAAATGGTCTCAAGTTGCGCCAGGGGGTATTTATTTTGGATATTAGGAAAAGTTTCTTTACTGAAAGAGTGGCAAAACACTGGAACAGGCTGCCTGGGTGGAGTCATCATCCCTGGAGGTGCTCAAAATATGTGTAGACATGGCACTTTATGATGTAGTTTAGTAGGCATGGTGGTGTTGGGCTTATGGTTGGAATGGATGATCTTAGAGGTCTTTTCTAACCTCAATAATTCTACAATTCTACATTGAGACTTAGGATGTATTATTATAAGTACTCAATGGCAACCAGGCTTACTAAGGCAAAGACCCATCTGTACTACATCTCTAAACTCAATATCCAAAAGCAACAGTTTAGAAATCAGTGTAAATATGGGAGAAACAGATGTGGTGCCATCTTGCAAGCAATCCCCCAATCTCAGACCATTTGCAGTTTAGAGACGTTTATGATGACAAATCCTGAGAAAATAAAATCTAACTTAGAACCACAGTGTGCTGATCAGATATTAATTATGGATCAAGCCCACAAAGCTATAAAACACCCTCATTTGTTTCTTAGAAAACTGGTAGATTTCTTTTACTCAGACAAGGGCTCAGTTTACATGTGTAATTAAACCAGAATTGCCCTGGTGCTGAGGCTGCTCTGCAGCCTGCTGGGTTACATTTTATTCAGGTCTGAATAAAAGCCAGCAAAGATACAGAGGGCCCTCCAGTCTCTGCTGTGGGGAAGCCCTGTCCTGGGACCCCATATAACCCTGGGCCAGCTGGATAAAGCGGGCTGCAACACGTCCTCAACCCCAGTGATGAAGGTGGGACAACAATGCAGAGAATTATTTCAGGAAGCACCCTGGCTTGGGTGGCACTTACTCACAGGATGCATTCCCAAGTTTTGCATTCATGTAGCTGCAAATAAGTGCAGGTGTTGGTGTCTCATCACGTGGCTCCAGGAGTGGGGATGGAGGAGCCCTGAGCTGCTTGGGGGTCACATGATAACAACTAGGGCAAGGGGCATAGCAGCAGATCAGACTTTTGCTGCCTAGGGCTGAGAGCCCTGTTCTCCTCAACATTTCTGATGCTCACAAGTAGATTTGGGCAGACAGCTCTATGCTTGGACCTTTAGGTCTGTTGTTTTAAAGGTTGACTTTTGTTTTACAGGGGTGCTAAAAAGGACAAGTAGCCTTACTCACCAGTATTTGTTCTTTCTTTGCTCAGCAGTGTCCATCTTCACCTCTGGAGACCTGACAAAGCTCCCTGCATGTGGATCCTGGGAAACCCTGGTTTTCTGTTTGGTTTTGTTTTTTTTTTTTTCCCAGTTGTACAAAGAGGAATGATTGTGTGCATGCAAATTTTCAAATAATTTTTACAGTTCTCTTCTTATCCTTATTTACTATGTGTTTGGCTCAGGTCGAGGGTTGAGACACCATTATACCAGGCATCATGCAAATGCAGAAAAGAAAGTCTGCTGGTGACTGGAAGTGTTTGCCATCTTAATAGCATAACTATAAATAAATTAGTGCTGTGATGGTACGTAGAAAGAAGTGCTGGCATGCTCCCAGCTGGAAAAAGAGAAGTGGGTAAGCTCTGCTTATGTTCTCATAGCCTCAATCACAGCCTCACACACTGCCTCCAGCATCTCTGCAGTTTCCAGCGGTGATCCCTTCGGGTTCATCTTAGTCATGTCCCTTGCTGGTTAATAAAATACTGGATAGTGCATACCTCCTCCAGACAATCCCACTTGAGTGACATAAAATTATGCTTTTCTAGCATAGAGAAAGCCTGTGCTTACTGGAGGAATGATTAGGTTTGGCTCTTGTTCTTCAGGATTTGGTCTTATTAAAGGAATTCAGGTGGAAATAATAAACTTGCTTTATTTGGACTGTGAGAGACGTGTCTTGAAAGGCATTTTTACTTTTGGTAAGCTAAAGTAAACAACAGGCTCTCTAGATGCATATGATGTTCATGTACATTCCAAACATGGGGGCTGAGATGCTGGCTCTGCCTGCTTTGTTTGCACTGGCCAGTATAAAACAATCTGCATACCATAATCTGAAAGGAAAGGTCAGCCCAAAGGTCACGTGTTTTAAGGGTGCTACTTCAAAGACATTTATCTCCTTTACAACACCATTAAGACCCTAGTAACAGTCTATTGTCTTTCATCATCTCAACCTCTTCACCTGTGTGTTTATGTTCTGCCAAGCCTCCTGATGCTGGGCGTGGGCTGAGCAGGTGCTTGGTGGCTCCTGCTTGACGGAGCACAATCCATGTTATTTGAGAAAGTAGCAGGCTGTTATGAGACTATCAAACTCTAACCACAACCATCCTCTCTTCCCCCTTCCTGTAGAAACCAGTAGTTAAATCCTGCAGGTTTCAGCTGTTGTTTCTGATCCAACCCTTCTTGCCTTTTTTGATTGCACCGTTCAGGCTGGGATCCCCACTGAGGTGGCTCCTCCACAATGACCAGTCTGTGCTGTTTTCCTACCATGCTTCTCTCACTTCTCTGCTGCTAGAGGCTGAGTTTACTTGACATACCCAAGGAGTGTAATGACTCCATTTCTCTTGATCCTCATTTTACGATGTAAGAGGGAAGCCAACCCCATCACTGCTATTAGCCTATAAGCCCTGAGGCAAGATCTTGTCTCTTTGCTGTAGTATAGATACAGTCCCACTGACTTCAGTGTACATCACTACAGCTAGGTCTGTCAGCTGAATATCCGAACCAAGCCCTTTGTAAAGACCTTGGTGATATCTTCTAGGGTTGTTGTCACTCAAATAGATGCCACCTTCCCATGGTCATCTCCTTGGGGTTGCTAGAATACCCGAGGCACAGAGAACACTGTGGTAAGTTCCCCTGTACTGGAGAAAAAAAATATTTCTTTCTTCTTTCCTTTTTGCTAAGGTGCACCATACCTAGATGGACATAGCCTGGTCATGCCCACAGGGTAAGGTTTAATCCCTTTACACCCACAGCAGTCTCTGGTAGCCCCTTAATATTTGCAGCTTCAGGGAGAGGACATTTGTCTCTTGGCACTGCTGCACTGAGATGCTCTGACATTTACAGGAGAATCTTTTTCATTCATGCCTTTCTTCCTTCTAATTCATTGTCTTCATTGAGCAACTCTCCATCATTCCACCTCCGTGGGGAGGTGGGGCTAGAAGAGTGGCACGATGAGTTGGGAACCATGTGGAACACACTGAGTGTGGGCTCATGCTGCTGGATGAGGAGGGCTGCTGAGTACCCAGACCAGGTGGGAAGGTCAAACTAACACCACAGGTCTTGGCCAAAGACTTGATGGATGCAGGACAAGGAGTTGCTCAAGAGCACTTGTACGAGCATGACCAGATGCCTGCTCCATGCAGAGACTCAGGACTTTTCTGTGGTCTTGAGGTATTATCAGTTATTGCTATTATTATTTCCAAATGTCATACATTTGATCACAAGTTTCTTAAATTATTCCTTAGTCTTTTTCCATCAGACAGTAGTGGGGAACACTTTACGTGTTTTTTTTAGAAGAGTATTCAAGTATAGTTTCCACCTAAAGATTTCCCATAGAAGTTTGTCTTCCACACACTTATAGCTTAATTGAAACTAAATGTCTGGGCTGAGATTTCCCATGACATATTGAATTAGCTAGGAAAATATAAAAATTAAGTGATTTAGACTTTCATGTTAATAAGAAAGTAAGCAAGAAACAGAGCAGCCTTTGCTTATGCTAAAAATCAAGAGATTTATAGTCCTCTCCTGGATGAAATCTAGCACTGTTGTGTTTGGCCCTCTGAAAATTACTTAAGAGCTCAGAATATGCCTTTTCCTGTTCCCATGAAAAGATAGTCAAATTTGATGGAGCTGTGAGCTCCTGAAAATGTTTGATTTGCCATGTCTCAGCAGGGTTTGCCTGAAGTTTGGCAGCATTTATCCCAAATATTCTGCCTTCCCTGAGCACAACTCAGCTAAAGCATGGAGGGATCAAGTAAGGCTTTTCCTGAAACTATTTCTTGGAAAACAGAGAGCACCTATCTACTTCTCCCAGTGCCTCTCAGTTAATGCCCCAGCAGGTGCAGTAAAGGAGGGGCAAAACAAGCAACAAGGAATGTAAAGATGTTGGAGAATGGGACAGAGCAGCTGGATAGAACTTGTTCTGGTGGATGGGTGGGTAGGAAGCAGGACCTGGAGCAGATCCAGGCAGACCTCTGACTTTTGCTTTTGTACAGTCTCCTGATAGCAAATGAGACTTCTGGCAAAACCAAAAAAGAAAAACCAGAATTCCCAGCCTGCAGGGAAGTCCATGGATAATGTTTTTTGGTTTTTTGGGTTTTTTTTTAATTTATTTATTATTTTTGTTTCAAATGGTGATGAATACCTGAAATACTGAAATTTTTGTTCTGGGCAGTTTTTTCAGTGGTGTCCTTAATTCTAACATTCCTTAACCTTAAACCATTGACTTTCCAGTGTTATGTTTCTTTCATTTATAATTAGTGTGCAAATTTATAGTGTGCAAATTTATACAATATATGAAATGATATGTCTTAAGAAGATGATGTGGTATAAAAACACCTATGCAAGTATCTGTATCTCTGTATATTGTATAACCATAGAATTTTAGTTTCCACCTATCCCATGGGTAAGGAAACGTATTATTTTAGTAGGAACTCTGTTATTCCCTGGAAATGTATGGGTCTAAATTGTTCAGGATTTAATTCCCATAAATGCAAGGTATTTATTTATCTAAACTCTACAGAAGGAAGTCCATGTGTATATATGAATAAGTAGTTGCTGGATGTTTGAAAGGAATTTTATAATTATGATATCTCTTTTGTTGGAACAATAATTTAACCAACTAAATACTGTACATATATTTATTTATTAAGGATATTATCAGGACCAGATTTTGGAATTGCATCTTCTTGTATGGAATCTTTAGGTCACAAGCTCCTGTTTGCAGGAGCTCTAAATAAAGACCTGTTTTTCATCTCTTTAAGGTAGCTTGCATTTTAACAAGAACAGTGCAGAAACATTTGCAGGTGTTAGCTGGGAATCACACTGTTTCTTCTTCTTGCACTGGTGGCTTCACTGAAAAGCAGAAGGTGCCCAGCTTCTTAGCTGACAGAAGGTTTAAAGCTACCAAGAAATTCAAAGGAGTCACACTGAACTTCACTAGCCAGAAACTTTCCCAGTGATTTTTATTTTAGGCAGAAGAGGAAGAGTAAACATCTCCATGAGCCTGGAAAGAACAACTCCTTTCTACATGCTCGTTACATGCTCCAAGGGGACACTTTTAGAAATTAGTCAGTAGTCACTTTGAAAGTGGAGAACTAGCTGACTCTTCAGCTCTATGCCAGTGCAATCATCAAACTAGTATGGTTCAAAACTCATTACATGGAGAGAGAATTCTGCACCAGCTCCACAAAAAAAAGTGTGAAAAAGTTGTCTAATGGGATTTTTCCCAGAAATTATGAAATTCCTACTTGTTTTGCTTAATTTGGCTTCTGGTCCAGCCTTGCCATCTACCTGAATAGATACTTCTCCCACCCAGCTAACAAAGCTGATTTTAAAGCCTGATGCGGTTGGTTCAGGGCAGACATGTTGAAAATCAAAATCACGTGTCAGGTTTCTTTTACAAAACCAAACCCCAAACTGACCCATTCTCAGAGGCCCTGACTGCAGGGCGTTGAGGTCAGCGGCCAGGTGCCTGCCACGCAAATGCCCACTGATATCTCACTTGTGTAGAGACACAGTGCAAGCTCCATGCTGAGCGAAGTCTTCCCCTTCCGTGCTTACCAACCCCTCAGAAACATTATTCAGACTCTCTGAACTAATACTGAGATGTACGAAAATAGCGAGAAGTCTGCTGTTCATATATTGACAATTCTCATTGCAATTACCCTAGCTGGGGTTGCAGTAATTCAGCATTTTTTGAGTTCTACTAAAATGATATTTGAAATATCTTATTTCTGAAGAATTTGCATTTGCCTCTGAGTCAGCATTCTATCTTTGGTGGATTTTTTTCACCAACAAGACTTAGTTTGCCAGGATAGTTCTATCATGCCTACCACTTGATTGCCAGATTTCATATAATCTGTTACATTGGAGATGGACTATCTGTTCAAGAAAATACTAACTTTTCCCCCTTATATTGTGTGTTCAGACAGTATCTTGCAGAACTTCCTTTCCTTCCAAAGATGATCATCTTTCTCAGTGCTGCACAGTGAGGTTTGTATATGGTTGTATAACAAAAAGTACACAGTTTTTAAAAGGCTTTCCTTACTTGCACCATAGTTAATTTCTAATGTCTAATTCACTGTCTTGTTTGATTTCAATGATGTATATAAAGGCCTGTGTTACATATTAGCAACTGAAAATCAGTCTCAGGTTTCATGCCAAGCCTGTGACACAGGCCCAGGTTTCCTTGGAGAAGAGTGTAAAGGAGGAAAAAGATGAAGGGTTTTTAACTTACTGTCTGCTGCAGTACTGACACCTCCTCCTTTCCCCAGGCACTTCTTTGGTTTCCCTGTGGCTGACACCAGAGGTAGAGGGAGGACCCATAACTGGTGCTGCATGTCTCACCTGAGTCTTGTACCCCATTTTCAGGAACCCTAATATCCCCATCTGCCTTTTAGGGAGTTTGAGGCAGGGTTGCCCATGACCTTGAACAGTATGTGAGCTGTAGTTTTGAATCATTGAATAGTTTCAGTTGAAAGGGACCTTAAAGATCATCTAGTTCTACTCCCCCTGCCATGGGCAGGGACATATGCTGAGAGGTCCAAATAAACTGTCAGAAACAGTGATTAACTGATAACAGAAATGCTTGTATATGAAGGTAGGTGAAAACATACTTGGTTTTAGATTATTTCAATTCTTCTAATAAGAGTGCATTTTCCTCTCCCTGTATAATTGTACTTAAGATAAGGAATTTGTGGTCAAACCTTTGTCTGCATGGCTTGCACAAGTATACTATCCTACTATACCATATAGTATCAGATACAAACCCCTTCCTAGCTGTATACTGAATTCATGTTTTGAGAAGTCACTAGGTGGAATCTTGGCATTTCAGAAGTCTGCATATGCAGAGATATTTTAGAAGTTTTGTTTTGTTCTGGTGATACTGGGCTGGTGAGTTTCTGGCTGGTGCTGGGCACCTTGGAGGTCCCCAATCAACATTTATTTCTGTCTCAGGACCCTGAGCATGAGCCGTCCTGGGAGCTCCAACAGTCCTCAGATGGAAAGAGGAAAAGAGGGAAATGGAAGATACTGTAAAATCAATAACAAGGTTGAGTTAACCAAAGGTGGTTGTGGAGAGGAGGGAGCTGGCCTCTTCTCCCAAGTGACAGGGGACAGGACGAGAAGGAATGGCCTCAAGCTCCGCCAGGGGAGATTTAGGCTGGAGATTAGGAGGAGGTTTTTCACACAGAGGGTCATTGGGCATTGGAATAGGCTGCCCAGGGAGGTGGTTGAGTCACCTTCCCTGGAGGTGTTTAAGACACAGGTAGATGAGGTATTGAGGGACTTGGTTTAGTGTTTGATAGGAATGGTTGGACTAGAAGATCCAATGGGTCCCTTCCAACCTGGTTGTTCTGTGATTCTGTGATTCTGAGTTTTTATATTCTGTGTTCGGCTGGTGTGTAGGTCATGAGCCTGGGTTGAGAGCTGGAGATGTGCTACCTGTACTGAGGAAGGAAAAGGTGGAAAGAGATGGGACAGCCTATGATATGGATTCATAATTGTCTAACTTTGTCTTCTAAAATGCAATGGAAATATTTTATAAGAGATAAGGTAAGGATGAGACATTTGGTTGATTGGACATGAGATCTCTTTGAATGGAGCCAGTTTTTAGAGAAAAGTGTGATTTATTTGAAAATAATGAGTAAAACCAAATGAGATGCCTTGACGCTTGCCAGTTCATAAGTGAGCAAAACCTGTGGTTCCTGTTGGACATCTCTCCCAGGACCAGTAATATGAGAATAGATGTTCATCCTTAGATTGAGAGACCTACATTCACAAAGAGCTTTAGACATCCCAGGAAATCAATGGGAATTAGATCCCCAGATGCCTCTGAGAATTTGGTATAATTAGTTCCAGGAAAACACTGCCCAGGCTGTTTTTCCCTGCTGCATATGGACTGAAATGCAAAGTACTGTAGAAATTGCACACTTTTGGGTTTGGGTCAGTAAGCATTTCTTTTTTTTTTTGCTCAGCTCAGGAGAGATCAGTAACAGGGCAGGAATCTATGGGGCTGAGTGATGGTGAACACTCCTCAACTTGCTGGAAAAAATGAGAATGGAGCAAGTACAGACACAAGTCACAAATCAGCGAGTGACACAAGCCAAAAGTAGTTCGTAAAAGAAGGCAAACAGGCCTGGTTCTTAATGAGGCCACAGATGTTACTTGAGAGTTTGCTCCAGTGACTATCAAGACCGCACTAGCATTACACACAGATGTTACACCAAATGATCTTGGGAAGTGGGGGCGTGATGTCATTGGGGGGTTTCAAATCTGGAACACATAATCAACTTATCTTTGTTCTGAGAGCTCTTGTTATAGCCCCCTGGGCTCGTTCAGATGTCTATTTCCATAGGAAGTGCCCCGAGGAGAGATCCTGTTCCAGGACACAGATAGCTATGGTTGCAGTCCAGTATACCTGTTTAAGTTTCTCCTTAGGAGTGGCTATAACATATTTTGTAGAAGAATTATAGTTGGGTGGGAAGAGGATGAATGGTCTAACTCCCTGTCCAGTTCAAAAATATGTAGTTTCCAGAGGAAACCTTGTGAGCATGTAGAGTCAAAGCTCTCCAGGGCAGGGTGATCATCTAGATATCTGCTGAGTTAATGACCTAGCAGAACTGTGTTATATTCATAACAATGAGTATTAGTAACAAGTAGTAAGCTGATGTTTTAAAGGGCTTTTCCTCTAATTAGTACAGTAACATTTTACCTTGCAATGACTGTTTATTTTTCTATCCATATCCCTTTGTTGTTGACCTGAACCTTGTACTTTGTCTAGCTGAAAAACCTCCTTAAGTGCTTCCTAAAAATAGAAATTGTCTCAGATACACATCACATTTCTGGTTTTGCTAGGTGAATATGAAGGGAATAGAAAAACAACATGTATTTCTATTGTTGGATGTTTCTTCTGAAAATAGAACTCATATTCAATACCCTACTCTTAAAAATAAGTTGTTGTGCTGAAGCTAGCATGGATGCTGTCACACGTGATTCCCACTGAGTACATATTTAAGAACCTTTCTGAGTCAGCTTATTATAAAACAGGCCTTGCACAAAGCAAGGAGGATTGCAGTAGCTCTGACAACTCTTCTTCATCTTCTAAACAGAGAGTGTGGGACCAGTGGTCCAGACATGCAAAAATCTCACATTTAATCTATAGGAGTATTTTCCTATGGAGTTGAAGTATAAGTTAGGGCTTAATTAATATGGGTAGACTTCAATTATTTATTATTGTTGTGTGAAACAAAACAAAATGAAGTTGATTTGATCTCGTAGCAACTTCACAGGCAAGAGAAATTAAGAATGCTACAAACCCAATCCGGACAGCACATGGACAAAAGGACTTGCTGAATGTGCTGCAAAACATTTAAGCTGTTCTTTCTTGCTTCTTCCAAAAGCAAAGCTATTATGTTGGGCCATCATGACTAGATATAAAGGGTAAAATATAGCTTACCTTTCCTTATTAGTAGACACTTTTAACAGTCCTGCTCAGGAAAGACCCTATACAGGGTCTGCAAAATCTGGCTCAGAGTACAAGGGAGCAAGCAGTACTTTATCTCTGCAGAGAGAGACTGACTGCACTAAACAACACTCATCTAGGCAGTATTAGCTTAAATCTTTGTGCCTTCAACCTCAAAAACCCAAGAGGCTTTTAAACAGCTGGAGCTCTGCTGTTGTGAGGAAGAGGATCTGCACAGAGGACTGCAGCTGGCCAGCCTCCACTCCTTGGGTTGCCAAGGGCTGCCCTGCTCTAGCATTCCTAGCTAACTTCCACCCATGCAAAGGTGAGATGTACCTCTCTGAGATCACATTTGTGTCCTGTTCTCACCTACAGCCCTTTTCCATGTTGATTGCCACTCCATATACTCTTCTCTGGGAAAGCCAGTGAAGGCTCTTGAGATGTAAAAAAAAAAAAAAAATATCTGGCTCACCCTGAACCTAGCTCTCCTCCAACAGATGCTCAGCACCAATGCAGGTGTAAGTAACCCATGTGGCATAGACACCTGCAGGAAAGCCTGTGGTGATGGGGAAGCAATATAGACCACATCTGGCAAGCCTAGTGACCTGGAAAGATAAAGTGCCGCCCTATACCCTATGATAGCGAGACCAGAGCCATGGCATGCACCATCAGTGTCACCTGCTTTTTAACAGTGGTCCCATGGACCAGATTCTCCTGCCTAACCCTAAGGGGCTGTCTTTCCCTTTGAGCAGATATGGGGCTAAGTTGCCTTGAATGATGTGGTTTGAATCTGGGTCTTGGGGCAAACACTGCAACCTATGGTTATGGCTTTCCCCTCTTCACATGCATCCTTGCCCTCAGGGTAATCTGGCAAAAGATCAAGCCAAGTAGTTTTATAGCATGGGGAGAGTCTGCGATGCTGCAGTGTTGGCATATATACCCAGCACTGGCAGCTGATCCTTGCAGAGGACCCTGTCAGGGCAGAGAGCAGCTCTTGGGTGTCTTCTGTCTTCTTTTCGGGTAGTAGCATTGCTGTGGCTGAGGAGATTTGAAGGAAACTGTGGTGCATACATCCCACATTGAAACTTACAACCTGCAAGTGGAATATTCCTGAGACTGCTTTTGGGATGGAGGTTTCATAAGAATCACAGAGTTACAGCTGCTCTCCATCATGCAGCAACAACTGGTACTGCAGAGAATCTGAAAGGGTCACTCCAGTGGAATTACTGCTGATTTGCTTTGAGGTAAGACTGGGTGATATCTCTGCATAAGAGTTACAGCTACATTGCATGAGATTTGAGTGGCTTCTGCAGGGATATCTGAATCCTAACAGAGTTCAAAAGGCATCCAAAGTTAGAAATATTGAGAACAAACATAATTTGGAAACTATTCTATCCTCGAATCCTCTGCAGATGGCTGCAGTCAAGAAAATCACTATCAGAAGGTAGATGTGTGGGCAAATGTAATATAACAAATCATTTGGGCACTGTGGTTTCGCTTTCTTTACAAAATGTTCCCCCCCACTGCAAATACAAAGGGAAGGAAGAAGGGAAGTATCTGGCTATTTAAATGAAAAATTACTTTTCTCTGCAATCACCTTCTGTCAATAAAATGCTTATTTTCTGACATGTCAATTAGGTGATTCAAAAGCCAGATGACCACTGCTTTCCATTTAGTACTGCTCAGATGGGTTAAATGTCTTAAGTGTTTACCCTTTATGACCAGTGGCATGTATCTGTTCTTAGTCAAAGTGTGCTATGTGTGACATGTTTGCCTGTAGGTTTTTCTCTTGAGGTAAAGTTAACCATTATTATCAGATTCTAAGAAAAATGGTAGATTAGAACAGTGGTTTCTCTGACAGAAATGGGTACAG
The DNA here is from genome assembly GCA_033558105.1 of Coccyzus lansbergi. NCBI lineage: Eukaryota > Metazoa > Chordata > Aves > Cuculiformes > Coccyzidae > Coccyzus > Coccyzus lansbergi. The sequence goes on from JAUMJK010000101.1 coordinate 783,174, forward strand.
CTTGTTTTACAGTAATATGTACAAGAAATATGAAACAGATGAGAAGAATTCACATAGAATTAACCAGCCTGTAATTTAAAGTACTGTCGTTAAATAGGATCATGTATCCATGCTTGGTACTTCAAAAGAAACCTCTGCTGTGTAAGACCAGTTATTAGTGAGGAACATTTTGTCTGGTATCTCGAACCAATTTTAAAAGATCTGATTACACACACACAAACATGTGGAAATGAAACTACTTTCTTAAGAATCTTTGAGAGCTGATTTTATTCTCACAGAACTCTTGAGAGTTTAAGGAGGAATTCTGAATGAGGAAAAGACACATACTCTCTGGCTCTTGGTGAAGTCATAGGAGGAAGGATGGTGATAATATCAATATAATATTTTATTGAGGCTTGTTCTGAACACATAACACAATCTGCTTTTGTGAAAGAATAGAACAGGATGTGGGGTGGAAAGTATTCACATAATAATTTTAATTAACTAATTTTAAATGAACTAAATCTTTAGAAAGACAACTGCTGCCCACTTCCAGGGTATGCAACCTAAGATTTTTGGTGGGAAGAGGTAAAACATTTCCTTTCTGACTCTTACTAGAACTGAAAGTGAAACATTCATTTGGAATGTTAATAAATGTAAATAAATAAATTGTCTAAGATAGTGGAAGTCACTCTCCCAGAAAAAAAAGAAAGGCATTTGTGAGTACTAGCAGGTTACCAGGACTCTGCAGGCCCAGACAAACCAAGAGGAGACAAATACTTTGGTGAAACACTCCTTGAGAGACATCCTGCTGTGCAGTACCATTCTCAAGTCTGGGGTGGAGACTTGTATACACACTCACCCTTTGGTAAGCAACACAAGTCCAGTGAGTAATTAGCTGCTTGATATGAACAGTGACATGAAGAAGCAAAAAATATTTAGTACTTGGACCTTTGGTCCTACTCCCAACACTGTCCCTGCCCCTGCCATCATATGCCAAAGCCCAGAGGAAGGACTGAGAGGTGAGTGCTAGTGTTATGGTGCAGATCAGGTAGGGACACTGCTGTGCTAATTTCAATCCAGCATCCCAGGGAAATGTGAGGTATCTGCTCATAGGACTAGAGAGCAACTCGGGCTGGAGGGGACTGCAGGAATTCTCTAGAGCTATGTTTTGCTCAAAGCAGAGTCAGCTCTGAGGTCAGATCAGGGTTTTATCCAATCTAAGACAGATCTTCCGTTCTTACCCCAAGTCTAACAAGGCTATCCTGAATGGCACACAGATGGTTGTAGCAGTCCAGAAGGGACCTTCAGAACTGTAGGGATTGGGCAGGACTCTGTAAGTGCACCTGCACTCTTCTATGATCACAGCATCACAGAATGACCTGAGTTGGAATGGACTCCTGAAGATCATGAAGTCCAACTCCTATTCCTGCATAGGACAACCCCAAAATTTAAACCATGTGTCTGAGTGCATTGTTCAAATGCTTCTTGAATATTGCTAGGCTTGGGGCCATGACTACTTCCCTGGGGAACCTGTTCCAGGGCTCCACCACCTTCTGAGTGAAGAACCTTTTCCAAATATCAAACTTAAACCTCCCCTGCCACATCTGCCTGCCTTTCCCTTAGGTCCTGTCCTTGGTCACCACAGAGAAGACATCAGTATTTGCTCCTCCTTCTTCCCCTGTGAGGGCACATTAAACTGCTATGAGGTCCCCTTTCAGTCTCTTCTCCAGGCTGAACAGACCAGGTGACTTCAGTCGTTCCTCATATGACTTCCCCTCTAGACACTTCATCAGCTTTGTGGCCATTCTCTGGACACTCTCCATTAGCTTGGTGTCCTTTTTGTACTGTACTGCCCAAAACTGCAAACAATACTTGAGGTGGAGCCACAACAGTGAGGAGTTAAGAGGGACAATTATGTTCATTGACCATCAGGTAATACTGTGTTTGATGCATCCCAGGACACAGCTGCCCCTCTTGGCTGCCAGGACACACTGTTGGCTTGTGTTCATGATGTCTCCAGTGATCTGGTCCTTTCATTACTCCACATGATCACCCAGTGGATCAAGTCATGCTTCATCTTTCACCATGTCCTATGTCCCTTTGTGCAGAAACCAAGGCAGCATGTGTGCCTGGGTCTCATCTGAGTTCTTCTAGACACAGCAGTTTAGAAACTGTTTGAAGCTCCTCATTTCCAAGGAAGCAGTCTGGGTCTTGGTGCATACCTGACTCTGGGTGGCTGGAGAACAAAGATTTGCAGGCCTGCTCATTTTTAGTTTTTTAAACTGTCCCTTAACTTGATTTGTGCTTCACTCAGGGTAAGTCTGCCTTGGAACAGTGCTGTAGTCTAATCACACCATTTCATGGAATCACAAAATAGTTGAAATTGAAAGGAACCTTTAGAACTTCTCTTATCCAGCTCTGTGTTCAAAGCAAGGTCAGTTACAGAAAGTTGCTCAGGGCTACGTCCACCTTGGTTTTTAATATCTCTAAGACAGAGACTCCATAAACTCTCTGGGTAACCTGTGTTAGCACTCCACAACTCTGACAGTAAACAAGTTCTTGTATTATGTTGAAATGGAATTCCCTGTTTTTCAGTTTGTGTATATTACCATGTTATCATTATCCTAGAATCATAGAATCACCAGGTTGGAAAAGACCCATCGGATCATCGAGTCCAAACATGTTGGACATTATACCATATTACACACTGAAATTCAGTGTACAATGATAGCCCTGTGTGTGCTACTGTCAGAAAATAATCTTTGTCTGTCTGATCAATATATATTTTATACCAACAACACAGTACTTAATATTACACAGTTTCAGAGGAAGAAAATACACTTATTCATGCAACAACTTGACCAGTTTTCTAAAAAGATAATGGGAAAAATAGGTTGGAGGATTTGCATTAACTTAAGTACCAAAATACAGAATTCTATACAATTTTTGCAGGTTTATGCAGTAATATGAGTTATGATTTTAAAAGTAGTTTGTGAAACTACCTCACTATTTTATACTGTCATGAGGAAAAATGCAGCTAAATATGACTATTGAAGTTTACTTTTGGCATTCTTCTGAAATGAGGAGACTAAAAATTACAAATAGTAATCAACAGCTTTATATTCTGCATTATCATATTCTGTGCTGTATTCTGAAACTTTATATCTCAAAATACATAGCAAGAAGCAGTTATAGAGAAGATTCACAAACTCCCTGACAGTCAAAGTACTCTTTGTCAGAAATGAGTATCCCTTCAGTATAGAAAGTCTACCCAAATATGGATCTTGCTCCAAATAATGCAATGCTCTGCCAGATGAGGAAATTTAAGCACTATAGAAAAACTCTGTTGTGTCCTGTTATTTGGATGAGATTCCCCCTGAGCCTTCTCCGGTGTAAACAACTCTAGGTCTCAGTCTCTCATGTGACGAATTAGTCTGTTACTTTAAACCACTTAGTGAACCTGCTCCAATATGTGCATGTCTCCATTGTACCAGGAAACTACGGCCTATCAGTCTGACCTCAGTGCCAGGGAAAGTCATGGAACAGGTGATCTTGAGTGCTATCATGAAGCACATGCAAGAGAACCAGGTGATCAGACCCAGTCAACACAGGTTTACAAAAGGCAGGTATTGCCAAACTAACCTGATCACCTTCTATGATAAAGTGACTTGGCTCCTGGACGAGGGAAAGGCTGTGGATGTGGTCTTCCTGGACTTCAGTAAAGCCTTTGACACAGTTTCTCACAGCATTCTGCTACAGAAACTGTCAGCCTCTGGCCTGGGCAGGTGCACACTCTCCTGGGTGGAAAACTGGTTGGCTGGCTGGGCCCAGAGAGTGGTGGGAAATGGAGTTTACTCCAGCTGGAGGCCAGTGACAAGTGGGGTTCTCCAGGGCTCAGTGCTGGGTCCAGCCCTGTTCAATGTCTTTATCAATGACCTGGATGAAGGCATTGAGTGCTCCCTTAGCAAGTTTGAGGGTGACACTAAGCTGTGTGGAAGTGTTGATCTGCTGGAGGGTAGGGAGGCTCTGCAAAGGGATCTGAACAGGCTGGGCTGCTGGGCTGAGACCAATGGCATGAGGTTTAACATGGCCAAATGCCGGGTCCTGCACTTGGGGTACGAAAACCCAGAGCTACAGACTAGAAGTCTGACTGGAAAACTGCCAGGAGGAGAGGGACCTGGGGGTGTTGGTCGACAACCATGAGCCAGCAGTGTGCCCAGGTGGCCAAGAAGGCCAATGGCATCTTAGCCCGTATCAGAAATGGCATGACCAGCAGGTCCAGGGAGTTTTTTCTCCCTCTGTACTTGGCACTGGTGAGACTACTCCTTGAATCCTGTGTTCACTTCTGGGCCCCTCACAACAAGAAGGATGTTGAGGCTCTGGAGCGAGTCCAGAGAAGAGCAACAAAGCTGGTGAAGGGGCTGGAGAACAAGCCTTATGAGGAGTGACTGAAGGAACTGGGGTTGTTTAGCCTTGAGAAGAGAAGGCTGAGAGGAGACCTTATTTCTCTCTCCAACTACCTGAAAGGAGGCTGTGGAGAGGAGGGAGCTGGCCTCTTCTGCCAGGTGACAGGGGACAGGACAAGAGAGAATGGCCTCAAGCTCCACCAGAGGAGGTTCAGGCTGGACATCAGAAAAAAAAATTCATGGAAAGAGTCATTGGGCACTGGCAGAGGCTGCCCAGGTAGGTGGTTGATTCACCTTCCCTGGAGGTATTTAAAAGATGAGGTGCTGAAGGGCATGGTTTAGTGTTTGATAGGAATGGTTGGATTTGATGACCCTGTGGAGCTTTACCAACCTAGTGATCATGTGCTTCTGTGATACTGGGGATCCCAGACTTAGGCACTCCACCTAGATGTGTCTCAGTAGTACTGAGCAGAAGAGAATGATCAACTTTCTCAACTTGAGGGCAAAATGCTTCTTAATGACACCCAGGAGGCTGCTGGCCTTTTTTGTCACAAAGGTGCATCACTGTGTCATGGTTGACTTGGTGTCCATCCAGACCTTCAGGGCCTTTTCTGCAAAGCTGTTTGTAAGTGGGTCAGCCTCCAGCATGTCCTAGTGTATGATGTTATTCCTCCCTAGGTGCAGGACTTTGCATTTCTCCTTAAAATCTATGAGATAATGGTAGGCTTAATTCTTCATATCCTTCTGGAAGTCAGCACAGCCCTCTTGTTTATCAGCCATTCATAGTTTTGTATCATTTAAAAATTTTCCATGAGTCCACTCTGCCCCATCACCCAGGTTATTACTGAAAATATTTAACAACATAGGACCTAGTATCCAGCCTGGGGTACAACACTATTGACTGGCTTCCAGCACTAGTGATTGGCCTCTAGCTGGACTTCATGTTGATAGACACAACACTTTCAGCTCAACAGTCCAGATAGTTTTCAATCACCACCATTTATGTAGCTCATATTTTATCTGTCTATAAGGATGTTGCAGGAGAAAGTGTTGACAAACTACAACTGTTGCTCTCCTCATCCACCAAGCTAGTCATGCCATCATAAAAGCCTATTTGGTCAGTCAATCAAGATTTTCCCTTTGTAAATTTATGCTGAGAACTCAAATTCACCACTGTGCACCTTTTTCTTTGTAACACCAATGCCATCAAGTATGCTTTAGCAAAAAACCTCCAAAAACTTGACACATATGTTTTGAACAAAGAACTGAGCACCTCAGCTTCTCCGTGTTTGTTGTTATTAGGTCTCCTACCCCATTCAGCACTGAATCCACCTTTTCCCTTGTCTTCCTTTTGCTGTTGATACGCCAGCAAAGAACATGTGTCTTCTGACAGTGAAAGATTTTCCTCTGTCTCCCAAAATTTTCCATGTGTAAAGGGCTTCCCTGGCCATAAACCGATTGTGACTTTTTCAGCTGCTGGCTTTGAAATGAGCCCTGAATCTGCAGACATTGATCTTCAGGATATTCTCCCTGTCCACATTCTGGAGAAATGCCTGAGTAAATTGAGCTGAGCACAGGGGGTCTCGGTGTCTTCCCCACCAGCTGCAGAGCTTTCTCTCAGTAGATACACAACCACACACAGCTCCAGTTCTCCCATCTGTATGGTGGCTTTTTGCCAGCAGATGCTTATACCTGTGTTTGTACACCCAATTGACCTCAACCAGTCAGTGTCCCTCAGTCCTGAGTTGCCACATGGGGGTCTACTATTGGAAGGAGGCGCATACTCTTGAGTCTCCAAAGGGGTTTTAGTGACTTACACCCAGTTAAATCAGTGTTTTAAAGAGCAGAAAGATGAGATGTGATTGATGAGGTTTCCTCTGACTGTAACTTACTCCTTAAATCTCCTTCATGCTAGCAAGGAAGACTTAGACCCTCAGGACTAAGTGGATGCTGTTTTCCCATTGTTTGCCTTCAAAGCTGGGCTCTGGAAAGTGATGCCTTAGTAGAGGATAAAGACTGAAGCTGTCTCATTTGAAGAATTTATTTGTAAAAACCACTGTTGCCAACTAATACCTGAAATGAGTATTGAGGAAGAGAGAGGGGGAAAAAATACAACAGCACTGCTGAAAAGGTAGGTTTTCATGTTCATAGAAAGTTTACAGCTAACTGCTAGGAGAATCAAATGAGTATAGGCAGCTGGAGGGAGGGGAAATTATGTTTCTGTTGCACAATGCTAATGTCTTAAAATGTTTAAAACAACAGGGCTGGGGATGTGAGACTTCATTTAATTAACATTCTCAGAAACCTTATTATCGAGTTGAATTTGAATTCTTCTTGATATTTTACTTGCTCTGTTGCCTGAGGCTGGCTACAGGAGGCCTTATCCCTGTTTTCCTGTAAAACTACTTCCACATTCCATGTCCCAATTACTCTGAAGGGCATACCCAAGCTCCCAATAAAATCATGCTTGGAGTCTTTGCTGACTTCTAAATGCTATTCTACATGTGTTTCTGATCAGAAAATCAGTTTTCCAAATGTCAAAACTATACTGAGTGGAGACTGAGTGATAGTTTAAGCCTTTTTATTTGTGTAGAAAGACAAAAATAAAAATATGAAGCCCCTGAAAACTCTCTAAATCGCTTGCTTTATTTCCACTTGAAGTGGTGTACTGAGACCTGTTGCATAGCAGTTCATTTACACTTCTTCATGCTATTGAGGTGGAATAGACTGCTCCTGCTTGCCTAGCACAACAGCTCTGCCACATTGGCAGGGCAACCCACTACTACCTTTCTTCAAAGAAGTAATTAAACCAAGAATAATTCAGAATGGCAATTTTTGGTTTCACTGGTCAGGCATTTGAGAGATGGAGGTAGGCAACCGACTGCTCTCCTGTTAGCACCTATAGAATCACTAGGTTGGAAAGGACCCACAGGATCATCAAGTCCAACCATTCCCATCAATCAGTAGATCATATTCCTGAGCACCTCATCGACTCATCTTTTAAACACCTCCAGGGAAGATGACTCAACTACCTCCCTGGGTAACCTGTTCCAGTGCCCAATGACCCTTTCTATGAAATATTTTTTCCCGATGTCCAGCCTGAACCTCCCCTGGCAGAGCTTGAGGTCATTCCCTCTTGCCCTGTACCCTGTCACTTGGGAGGAAAAGTCAACTCCCTGCTCCCCGCAAACTATGGTCCTTGAGCAGAGAGTATCATCTGTGGAGGGTGATCTGACTGGGTTTTGGCAAGAAGGGAAAAGGAGCAGATAAGCTGGAAGCTTTTAGCCAAATCTTCTCTTATTGGAAAGGCAAATAGCAGTGAGAGGACAGGACAGAGATATGGTGCCCAGTTTCATGTTTTCACTTGTGGAAACTGATGGTGGCCTTGACTGGTGCAGCTGTACCAGCACTGCAAACACAGTTCCCTGCCTGCACACAGGGATGCGATGACTTGGTCTGCTCTGCCCTTGCATGTGCTTGGCCATGGTACAGGAAAGCCTCGGGGAGCAGCAGCACTTGCTTGACACATAGACTCACTTAGAGATTAGCCATGGATGCTGATGGGAACAAGGGAGGAATCACTGCCACAGGTGTCTCCTGCTCCTTTGTCTCCAGATGCAAGATTGTCTATAAAATGGACCATGGCAAGGTTTTCAGAAGCATCATTCAGTTTTGGTACATGGAGTGGTCAGTCACTGATTCAATGTGTTTCCTCCTGTGGTTTCTGTTTAAACACCATCCTCCCAACTCTGTTTCATCAGCACTGATAATAGCTAATGATTTACTGCTTGATATTCCCCTCTCAAGCTTCATTGCTTTTCTTCTGTCAGATGTTCATAGTAAATTCTCGTAATGTGAAACAGCTCATTGGAGCAAGGCTCCGCATTTTCTCGTGTTTCTGGTAACTTGTGAGAAGTTGTCACTTTGCATCCAGGACAACTCCAGGGAAAGATGACAGACTCCTCAGGCTGCACATTTCAGAGCTGGAGGAAATGGATACTAAACACAATGTCATTTAGATTTAAAATAATGGCTCTTAAGTGTTCATTGTTGTTTGTAATAAATATAATATATATAAACTTTAGCTTGTGGTTGAAATCTAAACTATCCGTTTTGAATGAACGATAACATAAAACATGTCGTAATTCCTGGCCCATTAATATTGATGAGGCACAAATTAACATTCCAAAACCTGATTTGAGTGAACCATGTCTAGCTATGGAAAGGTGAAAGCATATGATCACCAAATGTACGACTACTATAGCCCTTGACCTGTGCAGTTTAGTAACAGAATTTTCTTCAAGTCATCACTTGCTTTAAAATCTTCCTTGGGACTGATTAGCCCTGGATCTGAAGATGTTCTTTGTTTCTTTATAATACAAGGTGAATAATATTGACTAGGCTTTGTAAGCCTTTTATCTATGGATTAGAAAATTTAAAAGCCTCACTTCGCTTCTGTGTTCTACTTCCCTTGGAGGAACTAAGCCCTGTACTGAACAGCCTGGCAGGCATGCGCTGGCTCGTGGCTGCTGCCTTTATCAGTGAAAGCTAGCAGGTTTGCCTAAATCTGAAGCTCATCACAACGGGATCTGTCCAAATGGCTCAGAGAAAAAAACATCAAAAAAGCCAAATACCATATCCAGAAGCAGCTGACAGGCAGGGTCATCACATACAAGGTTTCACTGAGTAAAAACTATTAAAGTGCTGAATGCTTGAATTGTGAAGAGATTTGTATCACTGGGATCTGACATAATAACATCAGAATTCACTTACAGCGTGACCATGCTCTGGAAAGTGATTTTCACTGAAATTTTATGCAGAAAAAAAATGGGGAAAAAAGAAGTGAAAAAAGGAGCAGGAGACAAATGGCCAAAAGGCTTCAGCTCTTTGATTTTAAAGCCAGAGGGAGTCTGCATCCACCTTAATGTACATTTGAAAGCCTCCAATGCATATGATTTTTGTTTCTGTGTCAGCCAGTAAGATGACAGAGATGGGGATATGTGAATTTCTTGCAATAAGCTTGTGGCTATTCCATTAATTTCTCTTTACTACTTGACCTGGTTTTCCACTCTTCATCACGCTGTCTGCAGTACCAGCCACAGTGATTTATAACATATTCTAATACAGTAAAGGGAAGGGAATCTGGAGTTTAGCGTGCAGAAGGATGTGAAGGCAAAGGTCAGATGGGAGGAAAAACAAAGCAGGTTTTCTTCTTAAAACTGCCTTATTTGATTAAATTTGGCAGCTGTTTTTCTGGCAAATGCCACAGACAAACAAGCCAACCTTCAAAAGACATATGATACACAAACTGTGAGAGTATATGTTTTTATGTATGTATATATGTATAAAATCACACACATATATATAATCTTAGACATCTGCTTCCTGGTTTAGAGCAAACAGCATCCTTTTCTTCACTCGGTGTGCAGTTAAAGCAAGGAGCTTGTTTCCATAAGATGCTACAATGGCCAGAAGCACCAATGTGTTAAAAACATTCTAGAAGAATATAAGGCAGAAGAGTAAATCAGAATTTTTGACCACAAAGGTACAATTTCCAGTGATCTTGACTATCTTGCTCCCAGAATATTTAGACTAACTGTGTTGGAAGGACTGTGAGGACTCCACGATGTAGTTCAGCTGCAACAACCGGTTCAGGTTATTTTCAACCCTGTTCAGAATAAAAGGGGAAGGCAAAGACTTGCCACCTTAAACAAGACCAAGACATATTTTCAGATTATTCAGTGCAAACAACAGTGAATAAGAATGAGAAGTGCAATGGTTAAAAATATTGTGAGAATATCCCTGCAAGAGCTAGTGGTTCTCACAGAAACTGGGGCTCTGTGGGTTTGAACTAGAAATCAATATAAGATGAATATGAAATGGTAACTTATACTACAACTGGCTCAGATTAGGGAAAGATTCTCTGAAATCCTATATATCTAAAATATTTTGGATATCTACCTAGATAGTCATTCCCCTGGTCCTCTCCTTTGCAGGTTTATGAGATACTGGGAATGTCTAAGGGAAAATATCAGCCCTTTGTGGGAAAAGACCAGCAGCTTTTAATTTCACTCACTGTCTGCAGCGCATTCCATTCTTTCTTGTGAAACTGAAAACAAATTTGGCAGCAGGCAGTCATCTGATTTTCATGTAATTCAATAATTTATCATGAAAAATATTCACTTATAAACAATTACTTGTTTTGGAATGATAGCAGCTGTCATTCTGGAGTCTGTAGTTCCCCCCACTGGGATATTTTCCTGAGTTTATCCATCATTAAATCATGCAGTGTTCAATGTGTTTGGAATCTGGGCTGAATGCATTTTACAATGTGTTTATGTTTTGTTATGTGCATAATACCATTTTTGCTTTACAGGCATGAAATCCAATATTGCCAGATGTAGAAATCTCTCTTTTCTGAGCAACTCCACTTGATAAGACTCTTTGTCTTTCAGGAGGAATCCCTCCAAGAAAACCAATACCCAAAATATTGCCATTTCTATTTTGCAGTCATGACTGTGCAACTACCTGAGTCACACGTACAACAAAGAGCTCCAGATAGAGTCCCAGGCTTGACTGAAAGCCTCGTGAAGGCATTGACTTTTTGATTTTGCTAAAAGCCTGTAAGCATTTTCTTTCTTTGCTGTCATTCTATGACAGGGTGAAAACCAGACAAAACCAATCTAGCAGAGACAACTAACATGAGCTGTTGACCTCAGACACTTACAACACTGTTACCAGCATCCCTTCTTAGAACTAACTAGGAGCGATTGAGTGAGTAGGAACCAGAGTCTCAGGCACTCTCAAGAGCAGCAGCTCAACAGCGTTACCTTTACACTGTTGTTGTCTAAGAAATAACTACTCTCCAATTTCACAGATATACTGGAAACAGGTAAGAATAATTAATGAGCTGCTCAATAAGAAGTGAATTCATTAGTTAAGGACTAAACAGAAATTGAGGTTAGGTTATTATGAGGCTTTATATAATCTAAAGACACTTAGAAAGAACCCTTTCAAAGAGGTGATTTTCAAATCTCCTTGGTTATTTTACCTTAGAAAGGGCTGTGGGATGTCAGCTGAGTCTCCTCTGGCAGTACTGGAGATACTTCGGAGTACTCAAAAGTTTTCAATGCATAAAAAAAATGCACTGTTTTTTGGAGTTTAAACACCAGTATAAATTTTACAGCTAATTCATTAGAAAATGAAATTAAAAACACTAGTTAAAAATAATCTAAAACATGAGTGGTTTGAATAGCAAACTTTTCCCATCTTGGTTGTTCAGGTTTTTTTTCTTGTGGCTTTGCATTTCCTCACCTCTTTGAATGCTCTATATTTCTCTGGACTCACTAGCAAAGTAAAGATTCAAAGAAAGTAAAGATTAGAGGAGATGTCCTTTGAGACCATTGCTGAAAACTTCTAGTATAAAACTGTTATGGAAATCTGGCAATTTCACTGTCAGAACATAGGTACTGCTAGGGAAGTGCATGTGAAACAATGAAACATAGACAAGAACTGGGTGTTCAACATGTTGAGAAGATGAATAACAAAAAGGTTTTGGTGCTGTTGAGGCCCACCCAGTTTCTGTTCAGCAAAACTCTTAAGTGTGTGCTTAAAGTTAAGCACTGTATGAATTGGCCCAGGACCAGATATGCACTCAAGCGTTGCTCTCAACAGAGCAAACAAGCATATATTTAACCACTCTGCCAAACTGTGCTGATACAATTTATCAGATTCATTAATGCCCTGGAAAGAAGGGGAAACATAAACTGGTAAACTTGTCAATTGACAGTTACTCTATTCATTCTGTTAGCACAACCCCACAACCCTCACTAGTCATGTTATTTGGGGAGTACCTGCAATGCTCAGTCAGTTGACTGAGAGATGAAACGCAAAAAAGACAAAAGCAGAACAGCACATGTTGGAGAAAGATACCTTAAAGCTTTCAGATCCCCAACAGGGTCCTTACTTGAGTGCAACCACTCCAAAAAAAAAAAAAAATTAGCACCACTGTGGACAGATCAGCGAACACCTCCATCGAGTAGGCAGTAGAAGTGGGAAGTCCCAACAAAATGTTAAGATGCAGAAGGGAAGTAATGGAAAACAATGCTGAAGTGTTATAACATAACTAAACTAGGAGTATAGGATTCCACATTCACTTCTGGTTATGCCTTCTTCTGCCTTGAGCTGATGTACTCAAAATGAATAATGAAAACAGAAGGAATAGAGAGATTTTAAGATTTGTGGGTACTTGGTACCTAGAAGGAAAATAAAACAGGACATACTGGACAGGTAAATTATGATGAAAAAAAAAAGTCATATACACACTATTAACCTTTAATTTTTTGTCACTCAGAAAAACAGAAAGGGATTCTTGCCAGGAAACTTGCCAAAAATTAAACCACATGGTATTAAAAATGAAACCAGCTAAATATTTGCTTTTCTGATTCTATGCATCTTTAACCTTTAGATCTCATTGCAACGATGCCATAAAATCATTGGGATTTGCAAAAAGAAGAGATTACATACTGACATGGTTTCTTGGCATAACCTCAATTGTTTCATACTGGATTTACTCCAGTGCTAGAAACACAAGGCTTCATATTTCTGTGCATATCCCAGATGCTGATTGAGAAGGGGAAAAAGATTTTGTCTTGGTACAGAGTTGTTTGGTCTTGTTTCTATACTCACTGATTGCATTTCTGTACATCTGTCTATGAGAATCTGCTGACTAGAGGATGCATGAAACTTGCATAACAAACTACTGGATTATTCAAATCCAGCAATTGCTGTGTGCCTTCATTCCTCCATGGAGAAAAATTCCCAGCAAGGGGAATACCTCCAAATAACATTGTGGGTAAAACAAACCTATGGGTCAACATCCTCTGAAGATAGATATTTCTTGGCCTGTTTGCCTGTTGTCTCCTTGCATCAGAAAACAGCAAATCATGAAAAAAAAATGCCTAAACCCCCAAACGGGAGCAAGGAGACTGAACTTCTATATTGTCCCTCTTCTTTTCTTCACCTCTCTCATGCTGACTCAGAAAAGGTACCGCTGTCCTCAGACCTGTACCACACACAAGGAAAATTAGAGCTTTGAAAAAATAGCTGGTGTTTGGGACTTTATTGAAGTGATAATGGTGAAGAAGGGCACTGAGTAGTATCTGGCCTGCACAGAGTACCTTCTGCTTTTAATATGCTTTCCAAACCCTGCACCACTGATCTGCAGAACAGGTCTGAGGGCTATGCTCATGTTAGACTTGATGCTGTGCAGATAGAGAAGTAGCAAAGTTAACTGACATGCCTGAGACCTTGCTGGGGAGCCAGGGGTAGAGCAGTGGAATCCCCATCCAACAGCCAGGAGAAAACACAATCTCTACAAGCCTGGCCTGGCTTTTCTTAGGACTTATAGGATATTCATAACTACCTTTTGATAGCCAGTGGACCTGCAAGTGTCAGCTTGAAAATTTGTTAAAGAAAATAAAAGAAAAACAAGCTTTTGGAGGAATGTGGTGCATTTGAAACCTGATCAGTGGCTGCCGGTGTTGCAAAGAATTACTGTTTTTAACAAAGGATTTTTGGCAACCTTCCTCCCAACCACATGCAGTAGTCCAACCACAGAGCAGAGCTGCAGAGCCTGATTAACACTAGATTGACTTCCTCTCATATGTAACCATCCCATGTTTTCCACAGGAAATTTAAGTGGTTGAGTCGACCTAATTCAAATTGGGGTCAGACAGGACACACACCAATGAATTGTAATAATGCAGTGTTATGCTGCCTTTATACAAAATATAGCCTTCCTTTGCTTTGCCCTCTCCTCTGAGTAGTGGGGAGAAGGTAGCATAGTGGTCTGCTCACTAGGTTGCTAAAAGCAGGGATTTCTTTTTAGCACATGTCTTTCTTTTGATGGAACAAACACAGAGGAATTTTTCTGGTTTCTTCCTTTCATGTGTTTTCTCACTGAAGTTTATGTTGTCTGCTGCTGTAGAAACCATGATGCAGAGGTAAAAGTGAAGGATGATCCTACATATGCATATCAGAGAAACAGAGTATCTTTCAGGCTAGGAGCTCAAAAGATCTCTATGCTCAACAAAACATCTTCTTGTTCTTCACTAGCCTCGGTAGCCAAGTCTGGTTTACACTTTTGTATTTCAAAATCATTTTTGCATGGGACCAGTAAGGCTCAAACTGTACTACTAACCACTATTACTTAACTGTGATTGGTTGTCCTCCTTTCCTGGCCCTAGTATACCAGACCTGAGACTTTTGTTTCTCTGTGTGCATTCCCTTCTTCCTGAGAGCCGTCCCCTGCTTCTGCCTCTAACTGCTGCAGTGTGGTACAGCACAAAGCACCATCTGAACTCCAAAACAGTGCCTTCTGAGACTACCTCCTTCACCTTTCACGGCTCAGGGTTGCAAATCTGACCCTCTTAAGAGATGACAGTTTGTGTTCATATGCGGTGGGAGGACACACTGATTTCAACAGGGCTCATTCTCCACAGTGTGAATCTCTGACAAAAGCTGTGTTCACCACAATGCAAAGATACCGGATCTTTCACAGTGAAAATAAATTAGCCCGCAACTGCTAGGCACAATAGGCTTGACTAATGGAATTTTTAGTCAGAGATGTTTAAGTGAAATTGGTAAAGTGTGTATAATGATGGATGAGTCCAGAGTTTTTTGTTAAAAACTATAGCCCAAAGAAGCATAGGATGCTATTAAAAATGAAGTGAATGCTAGCTTAACTAAAACAAGTTTTGTTTAGAGAAAAATGTTGGGATTTATTATCCTATTAGTCGCTTTTTTCTCTCTCTCTTTTTTTTTTTTTTTTTTTTTTTTTTTGTAAGGAGCAGCTCTCAGGGTGTTCCGGGCAGAAAGTCAAATTCTCCATTTACCCAAGATGTTTAAAAATACGTCCTCTTGAGAGGCGAAACTACTGAGTTTTTGATGGGACAACATAAATATGTTTGAACTGTTGTCAGTACAAACTAGGCATCTTGAAAAGTGTAGTATATCTCCACGGAACATGATATTATTAATGTCTTTAAAACAATTCAGCATTTATTTTTAAATAGTAGAGAGTTTTCCTTTGCTTCCAAAAGGAGTTGTGATCCAAAAGTGTCTCCCATTATAATATTTTAAATAACTGGATGTAGATAAAGAAAAACACGTCATTTTTCAAGGTTCAGCCGACTGAAAATTAGTTTGGAAATATCTGATGGGAACAATTTTCTGTTGTGCAGCTGCTCAGGTGTCAACTTAATACCACTGCATCATTCTTAGATTAAAGATGATGTTGGGGTTTATTGCCCCCCAGCCAAATACTCGTCCAGCATGGAGGATGGGTTACAATGAGTGCTGTGGGAGTGCAGGTTCTGATCTGACATTCTCTTACTACTTTGCAAAGTTTAGGTAGGCCAGAAATGTCCCGGAGACCCTGCTGTAGTTTGCCTTCAATGCTCCTAGTCCTCCTGGTCCTGCTCTCACCCTGATACGAGTCAGCTAGGAACAAGAAGGGGAGGGCTGATGTCTGAATCATGAAGGTCTTCAGCTACCTTCCACCTTTCAAATATTGTTTTAGGAGACAGGTTGGACGGGAGTAAGCTAACCTAGGTGGGATAATGGTCTCTGCTATTCTCATCCTCTCATCCTGTCTTCTCTTCCAGTCTGATATGAAGATTGGTTTGAAATAATCTGCATTGATGAATTTTCCCAGTAAGACCCCAAACTTCAGAATTTATTGCTGCACAATGCGGGATCCTTCTGCACATTTTGATGGTTTAAAATGGTCTTGGGTTCTGCATCAAATTATTGCCAGTCTACTTTCACCATAGCAAGCGCTGTGAACTATTTCTTACTCATTCTATAGAATAAGAAAGAAAAACAATTAAAAAATTTACATGTAAATAACTAAGTAAGGTTTACAATGGAAGAACTGCTCCTTGTCCTCTTAGTTCTAAAGTATGTCTGGGAAAACTCCTGGCTTGAGAATAATTTAGAATCACAGAATCATAGAATAACTAGGTTGGAAGAGACACACTGGATCATCGAGTCCAACCATTCCTATCAAACACTAAATCACGCCCTTCAACACCTCATCCACCCGTGCCTTAAACACCTCCAGGGAAGGTGACTCAACCACCGCCCTGGGTAGCACATTCCAGTGCCCAATGACCCTTTCTGTGAGAAAAACTTTCCTAATGTCCAGCCTAAATCTCCCCTGGGGGAGCTTGAGACAATTCCCTCTTGTCCTGTCCCCTGTCACTTGGGAGAAGAGGCCAGTTCCCTCCCCTCCAAAACCTCCTTTCAGGTAGTTGTAGAGAGCAATGAGGTCTCCTCTCAGACTCCTCTTCTCCAGCCTAAACAATCCCACCTCTCTCAGCCGTTCCTCATAGGGCCTGTTCCCCAGCCCCTTCCCCAGCTTTGTTGCTCTTCTCTGGACTCGCTCCTGAGCCTCAACATCCTTCTTGTGGCGAGGAGCCCAGAACTGAACATAGGATTCAAGGAGCAGTCTCACCAGTGCTGAGTACACAGGGAGAATAACTCCCTTATGCCATTTCCGATAGAAACCAAGATGCCATTGGCTTTCTTGGCCACCTGGGCACACTGCTGCCTCATGTTCAGTCGGTTGTCAACCGACACCCCCAGGTCCGTCTCCTCCTGGCAACTTTCTAGACAGACTTCTCCTAGTCTGTAGCTCTGTACAGGCTTGTTGTGCCCCAAGGGCAGGACCCGACATTTAGCCATGTTAAACCTCATCCCACTGGTCTCTGCCTAGCAGTCCAACCTGTTCAGATCCCTTTGCAGAGCCTCCCTACCCTCCAGTAGATCCACACTTCCACCCAGCTTTGTGTCACCTGCTAACTTGCTAAGGGTACCCTCAATGTCCTCATCCAGGTCATTGATAAAGACATTGAACAGGGCTGGACCCAGCACTGAGCCCTGGGGAACCCCACTTGTCACTGGCTTCCAGCTGGATTTAACTCAATTTACCATCACACTCTGGGCCCAGCTATCCAACCAGTTTTCTACCCAGGAGAGTGTGTGCCTGTCCAGGCCAGAGGCTGACGGTTTCCATAGCAGAATGCTGTGAGAAACTGTATCAAAGTCTTTACTGAAGTCCCAGAAAACCACATCCACAGCCTTTCCCTCGTCCAGGAGCCAAGTCACTTTATCATAGAAGGTGATCAGGTTAGTTTGGCAAGACCTGTATTTCGTGAACCCGTGTTGACTGAGCCCAATCACCCGGTTCTCTTGCATGTGCTTCATGATAGCTTTTGAAAGGACAATTCTGAGAGAAAAGTTAGGTGGTAAGAGTGGAACCTATTTTTTTTTATTCAGTCTTCTTTCTTTGAAAACATAAGAAGTGGCCAAAAATCACCCCAAGGGAGAAAGAGAGGAGCAGCAAGATAAAAATCCAATTTCTGCTTCTGATGCTGCTTTTAATTGCAGCTTTATGGCCTATGAATTGCTCAACATAGATGGTTTTTTCGGCAAACCTGAGCCTTGTTTCTAGTTGCAACATAGCAAGAGTTGCTTGGGGGCTGCTGAAGCAGATGGGTGGCAATCGGTGATGATCAGGCCAGTGAACACCCCTCAGTGTCCTGATGGACTGGAGAACTTACAGGACTCAAGATCATGTCTCTCATGCACACTTGTGTTCCCAGAGGCAGTGACCAATGGGGTAGTGTCAGCCTACAATCATTGGTCCTGTCTAATCAAGCTCTTTATTGTTGCTTTAAATGCAAATCTTCTTTACAGTGATGCTTGTCCTCACAAACTGTATGTATAATCCAGTTTCTGTTTCCTACAATAAATCAAGCCAAGTCTAAACTGGAGGAGCATGTAGATCCTGGCTCTGCCCCAACCCTGTATCAGTCCAAGACCTGAATATGCCCCAGTCTGAAGATGCAGAAGTGAAAACTGTTGCATGACCCAAAGAAAGCAGTGGCTCAACTGGCCAGCTTATGCATCCGGACCCTTCTGGGTCAGGAGGTGCATTCATCTCCAAGTCCCTCATTTCAGACAGCCTTAAGAACTATTCCCTCCAAGATCTCCTGGGGTTGTGCAGCATTGCCCAATGCTTCCCTAGGAGGCAACATGAGGGACTAATGTCTGTGCCAGGACGGGTCATGGGGAGATCACCAACTAGAAGCTATGCGAGCTGGATTTTGCTGAAAAGCCCATTCACTTTTTTAGCAATCTCTTATTAAAAGATACAGATGCATAGATGGGACTTTAAGCAGAACTCGGAGAGATTAATTGCATCCCCAAAAAAGACTTTAGTCTGCACCTCACGCTGACTTCAGATGTTCAGCAAGTGAAAAGGTAGGTGAACCAAAGACTGTGTTACTGCTGATAACCATCTAAGACTGAAATGGCCCTGGATTCTCATAGCTGGCCCAAGAACCCTCTAAGTTTCTTAAACTGTAATGCTGGATAAAATACAAAAATCTGTATGGTCATTAGCTGGAAATAAACAACCAACCAACACAGTTAAAAATAATGTTTTCCCATGTCCAGACTGGGTCATCTGCCTTTGCTTTATCTACTTAAGATCTGGAGAAAGAGACCTTGAAATATATTGCACTACTGACAATTCCTACTAGAGTCAGCCCTTGCCACTGCTGCTGGTTGTGCAGAGCTGCTGTGAGCTTGTCCAGCTCTGCAGAGGCACCTGCCACTCCCACAGTGTTTTCATTCCTGTCAGGCTCCAGCAGCTGTAAGGAGCAATTCCCATAACCCAGCCCATCACAACTGTCAGCTCCAAGGTACGCAGGTCAGAATGGAGCTTGGGTTTCTTGAACACTGCTGACATATGCCCATTTTCAAGAAATAATCCTCTGCTTGAGGCTCGTGACTCAAGCTATGCCTCATCCATCGTGTACCAGGCACTTTGAGTGACTTACTGCTGAAGGTTGGTGCTCTCTCAGGGCCTCTCAGGTGGTAGGATCTATCTTTGTTTTCCTGCCAGGTAGGAGGGGAGACCGGCAGAGGAAACATCTTCCTCTATTCTGTTTCAACTGCCAAGGAGAGGTGCAAACCTCACGGAAGAAAGTTTTGCTGTTCTTCACCAGCGAATTAGGAGAGGAATAAGCCAGCCTGAGAAGAGAAATATTTATGCTGGACAGGAGATGCCACTAGAAATACAAGACCAGAATTAACCACTTTCTTTGTGCAAAAAGTCCAACAGTGTTCTTCGTTTCACACATGGCATCCATACAGTAATAACAAAACGTAGTTCCTTTCACCCCATGTGGATTAATTGAAATAACTAGTTAATAGCTTTTTCCATTGACACCAATGTTCAAGTATGGTCTAGTATGAAAGAATTAACCACTTATGTAAAGATTTCAGCAGGTCATACCAGCATTGAGGGCCCTGAGTACCCTATCTCCCGACAAGCATTATGAGTCTCATTTACAGGTAGGTACACTGAGGTAGGGAGACTGTTTTCAGCCTGGTATCTCCCCAAATTGCATGTCATCAATTTATGGCCTGGCACAGGCAGAAGTTACCAGAACCTCTCTCAGCACTGAGGCTCAGAAATACTCAACGGGGCAGACCTGTCCAGGGATGAAGAAGGCTTTTTCTTTCACTGAGACCCCTCAGTCCTGGGACAGCCCACCTCTCCTCTGTCCTTGAGCACACCCGAAGCAACCAACCAACTAGATTTTATTCAAGTACATTTTGGTCAATTAGCAAACTCTTTCTCAAACTATGTCATGCCAGTATCAAACCTGTTACATCAACAAGGGACTTGAGTATTTCCATATAGGTGAAGAGAGAATTTAGCAGTTCCTGAGACTATCACTGTTGTGACCACCTGCTGGAAACATCCCCATACTAACCCGGGATGGAAGGATGCTGAAGAACTAGCTTTTGGAAGAAATGTAAGAATCCAACAATGCTGGATCAGCAAAGTTTGCGGGGGTTGCCTTCATCTCCTTAAGGCTAAATGAAAAGAATCCTTTTGCTTCCCTTGGAGATATGTATTCTCCAATAATTTCCAATCCATCTATTAGGAACTCAAACTATTAGTAGTCTATGTGTTTCTACAGGCTTCTGGCAAGCTTTAGACATCTCTGATCAAGACAAAGTCTAAGTGAAAATTTGCCAAAGCTGTGGGTCTGTAATCACATCATTGCATCTGGCAGCAAGATTGGTACATATGTCAAACTTCAAAGATTTGGCACAGCAAGTTCACCTACAAAGAGAATGTTCTGAGTTACTCGAAAAGTGAATTCTGTTTGACTGGTGCTAAGAGTTGAGGATTTTTTTTTCCCACAGAAATAAAACTGAATCCAATTAGAAGTAAAGACATACATTTTCAAAGACAATGATGAACAAATATTCACAGGATCATAGAATTATAGAATAGTTTGGGTTGGAAGGTACCTTAAAGATAATCCAGTTTCACCCCTGCTGCCATGAACAGGGACACGTCCTACTAGATCAGGCTGTCCAAGGACCCATCCAACCTAACCTTAAACACTTCCAGGGATGGGGCAGCCACAGCTTCCCTGGGCTACCTGTGCCAGTGCCTCACCACCCTTATAGTGACGAAAATCTTCCTTATGTCTACTCTAAATCTGCCCCTCTCCAGTTCCTTGCCATTCTCACTGGTTCTCCATTACAGATGTGTTTGCTAAGATTTTCTTTCCTTTCTTTGAAGTAGACAATGTATCTGCTTGATTCAACAGTTGTTTTTTTTTCTTTCTTTTTGGCTAGATTTCCTTCTTTAGCAGAGTCTCTGCCTTTTCTTCCAAGGAGAGTCTCTGCCTTTTCTTGTCTCCTTATGTCTTGAATAACTGTAAGGCAAAACCCCTAGGTCATTATGTTGAAATGGGGATGGAAATATAAGTTACTTGCACTAGGTGTTGATCATGTGTAGTGCAAGATATTTGGACTACAATGCATTTAATCTCACTTTATCTTAACGCTATCACTGTTAGCCATCTATTCTAAGAAGATAATATTGGCATTTCCTACTTGCCCACAGTAATACCAGCAATTTAGTAGCTGGGAGACCTTCCCAAAACAGTGATTATGCAATTCAAACACTAGCAATTTCTGAATCAAAACAAAGAGTGATTGCAAGATTCTTTTGCATGAACTGAATATACGTTCTATGCTGTGGTTTAAAAACATCTGTTGGTTGGGTTGTATACAATAAAGATAGAGAGAACACATGGCACTGTTATTTGCATATAGTATGTCACTGCTATATTAAGAGTGGAGAAAGATTGCAAAAACCTTGAAAAGCCAGCAGAATGTAAGATGACAGCTGTATAAGTCATGGAGAGCACTGTGGTAACACAATAAACATTAACAAAACTCTGACAAACTTAGGATACTTGCAGTAAGTTCTCAGGAAACTATCAAAGTACTAGTAGCTGTGCTCATACGGGGAATTGCTAAAATGGCCTTGAAAGGGGATAGTTTGCCTTTGTCTCTTCGGTTTTTTTTTCCACCATGGCACATGAAGAAAGCTCAAACAGTAGTTTCAGGTCCCTTTCTGTTCCCCTCACCTCTACAAACAAGTCTGACCTTTAGTGGTAATAGTCTTTCTTGACAATTGCCAGAGTCTTCTTGTTCATGAGAGCCACACATAAAAATCTCCATATAGCAGAGAATCCCAAAAGATGTAACACATCCTTCAAAGGCCTTATAGGATGGTGATATCCAGGAGTGATTCACAAGAGAGAGACAAGAACCAGTCTCCAATGTTTGTGTTTCTGGATGAGACTGGGCTCAATGCACCTCCTTTTGGTATTTCTGCAATGAATATTTTCAGGAACCGGTATGAGAGTGCACAGGTCCAAGCCTGGTCACCAAAAAGAACTGGTAAAACTTCACCATACATGACAGTCCTCCTTGAATTCCTCCTGTGGCTAGTTTTACAAAGTCACTTCTTGAATTAGCTGTGAGCATTACCTAGAAGGAGATAGTCCATCTAACTTCCTCTCAATAGAGGTGAGGGTATTTTTAGTTGCTTGCTGCCCCATTTGGGGTAGTTAGGGAATCCCTGAGAGCAACAGAGCTCCGCTTAGCCTGTTTTCTTCTCTCTGACTTTCTGTAAGCACATGCCTGCCTTCAGGAACTTCAGTTTAATTGATACCAATTGGACTCCAGCTTCCACTGACCACAACCACAGCTCGAGCTCCAGAACTGGGCCATGAAGTGGCTTGTGGCTGAGTACGCAGAGGCATCTTGATTAAACCACTTCAGATTTAGTACAAACCATAATTTGACAAAGATTTGTGATTTTCTGAATTGGTTAGAAAAATCTAAGACCAACATTTGGCACTTGGGCTCATAAAACAAATGACCATGAAAATGACTGATCTCCCAGCAATGCCTTGCAGAGAACATTTCACATGAGCATACACAGTTTGTGGTGGGTGGTATATGTTGAAACAGACTTCCTATAGCTGATAATAGGATAAGCCATGTATGTTTTAGGCAGTTTATAATTTTAGGTAAAGCAGTTAAAAAGGAATGTCAAATTTGCTTAAACTTACGCCTGTAGATAGATGTAGAAGTAGTGGTACAGAGTTAGTTGTCCACCAGATCAGTTATGCTCTAACATCTTTGGTAAAAGTACAGTGATTTTTAGCATATAATTTGTCAAAAAAAAAAACAACCTACAGCACTGTTAATATTAAGTTGAAAGGTCAGTGTGTTAAGACTAATAGTCAGCTGGCAGTGTTGAACAGCTTAAAGCACCAGATATTCATCAATTTGTGGAGATTTGATGCTGCTGCTGACTTACATCATGAAATGCAGCCCCTTTTATACCTCAAGGCTCTGTGTACATCTGGCTGCCACACAGTGTGATCCAGGATCACTGCTCAGGGCACAACTTTAAAATCTACTTGCTCAGCAAATAGCTGTCAGGAGTTGGCCAAGACGAAACGTGAAGTTGAGTTGTTTTACTGAGTCTGTCCCTGTTCATGCGACTAAGAATGTTAGCCACCATCCTGGGTCTCCTGTGGGAAGGTGTTACAACCTCTGTTTCAGAACTGGTATGGGTCCCTTCCTCCTGCCAATGCACAGGGACGTGGGCCATGTCACATCACTACTGAGGCATGCAGCCCTTGTTTTGCTTCACATAAACAATCCTTGGCATGGTTTGTAACTTGCTTTCTCTCCATTTTTGCAGAAAATGCCCTAAGCAGTAGAACGCTGCCAGACTCATGTTTCTTCTCTCATTCCATTATGTGGAGAACGTTACTGGCTCGTATTCATCCACCGGTATTCCCAAGTCTCTCTTAATAGGGCTGCTCTCAATCTATTTATCCCCTGGTCTTTACTGATATTGAAGGTTGTCTTGGCCCAGGTGTAGGAACTTGCACTTGGCCTTGTTGATCTTCATAATGTTCACATAGACATCTCTTCCCTCAAGTGTATCAAATATACTGCTTGTTTTAGTGTCATCTGCAAGCTTGATGTGGGTGCTCTCAATCCTACTATGTCTTTCATGAAGGTATTGAAATGTATTGGTCCCAGTATGGAACCTTGAGGGATGCAACTTGTAACTGATCTTCATTTGGACATTGAGTCCTTGACTGTAACTCTTTGGAAGGGGTCATCCAACAAATTCCATATCCAGTTTTTAAATCAAAGTATGAACTAGTAGACTGAGGGAGTATATCTGAGTCCAGTCCTGTGTCTGTCTTTAGTTTGTTTCTCTTTTCTCTGCACAGATTCCTTTGAGTTTGACTCTGGCATAAAAAAATAGGACTGAAATTTACCTTGATTGATATGTTTCTTTTCATCTATTTTTCTTTTATAAAAGAAAAAATACTTTTCTACTATATATTTAGCATTTTGCCTTTTTCCTTCAAGAAACCTAAGCAATTAGATGTCCTATCATACAAGATTTCTTGAGTGCCATCTACACTTAGATACAGTTCCCTGGAAACAAGGGAGAACTTGCGTGAGAGAGGACTGTAAACTGAACCCTGAGAATGGAAATGCAATTTTTAAACAAGCAAAACCAGAGCATCAATGTGGTTGATATTGCTTCCCACTTTGGATTATGTTTTGTATATAATCCAATTTAGACCAGTTGAGGAGGGCAAAAGATTTTTGTGAGCCAAAACCCAAGGAAAGAGAGAGCCTAAATCCTGTGAGATTTTTGTTTGCATTTCAGAAACTAACCAGAGAGGAAATGCATTTACAAAAACCAAATTCCATTACTTAGAGCTGACCTGTGATTGTTGCAGTCTCCTTACACCCAATCTGCATGTTCCCTCTGGCTTGCACGCTACCGTCTCTGAAGTTCCTGCTACTAATCACTACAATATGGAATTTCTAGCCTCAATGTTAATATTAAATGTAGTGGCTTTCAGCTGCAGCCCTCCTAGCATTAAGAAAATAAAACCCCCACTGAAAGCCATTTTCAGCTTCATGTTGGCAGGGACCACAGGGACCACCTGCAACTGTCTTGTATTGAATTTTGATCTGTTGCTTTGTCTTTCTCCCTCTAACGTATACTTTTAAAGGGCTTGCAGCTGTGGAGAAGACAGAACAAGTCAACCTCCTGCAGGCTGGCATCCAAGCCTCTGCAATGCCCAGCATCTCCTTTGAGGTTTTGAGTCAGTCCTAAGCACGGCCATCAGCCTGTGTGTGAGACAGATGATTAGACTTTAGTTTTCAGACTTCAACTCTGCTGAAAATGTCCCCACCCAGTGCAAGTTCTTACAGTGAGAGAACTCCATCCTTTGTGATGACTGCCAGTTCATCATAGCCAATTTAACACTTTCTCTTCCACATTGCTCTTCTGACCCTGAAGATTTTCAGCTACGCCATAAAGATACCTGAGCAGTCCTGCTGACTGATAGCTCTGCCCTAAAGTGGAGGCAGAGAAGCGTGTGAGCTTTGGTTCCGTCAGATGACAAAGCACTACGTCATGATGTGACTGAATTCCAGAAGAGGTAATTTTTTCTGTAGCTTTATGCTGGTACCTGATGTGTTTGCCAGTTTAAAAGTGAAAAGGATGCCTCATATCACCTGAGTGCTGATGGTTTGAACACTGTTTGCAGATGACACTAAACTGGGTGGAAGTGTTGATCTGCTGGAGGGTAGGGAGGCTCTACAAAGGGATCTGAACAGGCTGGACTGCTGGGCTGAGTCCAATGGCATGAGGTTTAATAAGACCAAATGCCGGGTCCTGCACTTGGGGCACAACCCTATGCAGTGCTACAGACTAGGGGGAGTCTGTCTAGAAAGCTTCCAGGAGGAGAGGGACCTGGGGGTGTTGGTTGACTGCTGACTGAACGTGAGCCAGCAGTGTGCCCAGGTGGCCAAGAAGGCCAATTGCATCTTGGCCTGTACCAGAAATGGCCTGGCCAGCTATTCTGCTCCTATACTCAACACTGGTGAGACTGCTCCTTGAATCCTGTGTTCAGTTCTTGGCTCCTCACCACAAGAAGGATGTTGAGGCTCTGGAGTGTGTTCAGAGAAGAGCAACGAAGCTGATGAAGGGGTTGGAGAACAAGTCTTATGACGAGTAACTGAGGGAGGTGGGGTTGTTTAACCTAGAGAAGAGAAGGCTGAAAGGAGGTTGTGGAGAGGAGGGTGCTGGCCTCTTCTCCCAAGTGACAGGGGACAGGACAAGCGGGAATGGCCTTAAGCTCCACCAAGAGAGGTTCAGACTGGACATCAGAAAAAAAAATTCATGGAAAGAGTCATTGGGCAATGGTAGAGGCTGCCCAGGGAGGTGGTTGAGTCACCATTGCTGGAGGTGTTGAGAAGATGGGTGGACGAGGTGCTGAGGGGCATGGTTTAGAGTTTGATAGGAATTGTTTGTCTCAGTGATCCTGTGGGTCTTTTCCAACCTAGTGATTCTGTGACTTTGTCACAGTGTGTGCTAGCTGCACATAGTGCTGAGCAGATAATACCACATTTACACAGACATAGCTTCAAGTCTACACATTGAAAAAGTCTGCTTCAGTAGCAGTATGCAGTACCCTACCACACAAGTAACTTGATAACAAGTCAGTGTAGCAAAGCCTTTCTCCCTGGCAAGGAGTGGCATTTTTCTTATGCATCCTCCCCTGCTTTTCTCTCCCTCAGCTAAGGGCAGCAGACAAATATTTTCCCTGGCACTTGTTATCATATTGGCTAGTTGTCTGTGTAGTTTGCTGTACATTATTTTTTTATGCTTTAAATATTTAGTATAATGAGATTTTAAAGCAGTTGCATACCTGAAACATAGCTATTTCTGAGCTGGGGAATGTTTTAAGAACTATCATATACTGCTCTATAAGGAAGATTTCAAATTGAAGACACAGAAAACATATTATTTGGGGAATTAAATCCAACTTGACATTTCCTTGTGCACAACAAGGAGCTGTTTCTAGATGTTTACATGCTTTTCGCATCAGTTCCTTCTACTCACCACTGCAACTGAATCTCTTGGTCTGTCATCAGATGCTGACAGCCAAGCCAGTGTGGCTGAAGCATCTTAGTTCCCATATGGTATCACTCCTGCTCCAGGCAAGAGCACCAGGAATTTACATGGTCTCTGTAGAAACAAATAATTTCCAGAGAAATATTGAATTTTTGATGCAGCTTTGGCTTGTTCCTAAAGACTTTCCAGAGCTGACTGGTCTGTGGGTCCCAGGGGTGATGACTGGGAAAAACTCACAAAGGACACATTATGGCCCTAGCATGTTTGACTGCTGTCATAAGTATCTTAAGTAATAACAGGACTAGGTATAATACATGTCAATTTATCACAGGTGCACAAAGCCCTGAGGGGAATACGGGTGTGTGTGCAGCCAGGCATGCAGAATTGAGCCCTTTTCTCTCTTGCTTAGAGCTGCAGGATGGGACCTGAGATGTGACAGGGCACTTTACAAGCCTGTGACAGCACCAGAGAGAGACATTGGGCACTGCACAGGTACCATGTCACTCAGTAATGGACGAGTCGAGTGAAGAAAGGTTGATGGAGAGGAATAGGAGAAAAATGAGCCCCATTCAGCTCCCAGCTAGATAACACCTTTCAATGCATCTCTGGTCATGGACAGATGTCTCCTCAGTGTACAGCACCTCACTGGTGATTCTGCTGTTGCTCAGCTATTTCTCACTACCCCTGGGAAGGGGAACAGTTTGAGAATGTTCATGCCTACTTCTGGGGAAAGCAGGTAGGCTGCCTCCCACGTTGGTCACTGGAGTATCATTTTTGCCCTGGGTTTCAAACCAACCTGTCCACCCACAGAGCTGAGGAGGCAGCAACCAGCAGCTTGTGCGCAATGAGGGTCATGTTGGCAGGGTAATATCCTTATCAATGGCATGCAGAGCTAGAAGGGGTTGTGTTTGGCCACAGCCTGTACTGGTGCAGGAAAACCAAAAGGGAGTCTGAGCTAT
The DNA here is from genome assembly GCA_033558105.1 of Coccyzus lansbergi. Classification (NCBI taxonomy): domain Eukaryota; kingdom Metazoa; phylum Chordata; class Aves; order Cuculiformes; family Coccyzidae; genus Coccyzus; species Coccyzus lansbergi. Next base: position 810,941 of record JAUMJK010000101.1, read on the forward strand.
TGCAATACCTGTGTTGAAGAAGCCAGACAAAAGTGCACATTGAACTCTGTCAGTCCTCCTACAGATTTCCCATAAATTTGGCCTCTGTTGATGCAGGTGATCCTCTGACAGTATGAAGAAGTGGGCTACAGAGGTAGCCAGACCTCAAAGAAGACATTCTGGAATCCATTCTGCAGGTGACCAGCTGTGTCTTGCCCTTGTGAAGGGCTGGATTTAATGGCCCATTAGGTCTTCTCTGTCCTATTACACTTTGACCCTACATGGCCATGGTTGATGTTCCCTCTTCATCCCAGCTTGGAGTCTCCAACAGCTCTTCTACTCTGTCACCTGGGAGGCTGAGTATTTCTGCCAAGGCAACTGCTTCATGTGGGATCTGACACTGAAGGAGGAATTTTATTCCCCTGAACAGAAAACTCTGTGTAAATTCAGAAGTGCCAGGAAGGAATAATCTTGGCTTGTCTTTCATCTACACTGTAATAATGTATCTAGTAGTGTTGACAGCAAGTTGCATCCAAATCTCGATGAGCCAGAAGTGTGGCCACAACCAATAAACTAATGAATCCTGGCAAGGTCCAGCTTCCCAGGAGGGATCAAAACCTATTTATACAGAGTGAGAAAAGACTTCCCTTTCATAGGGGCCCTGAAACAGCAAAAGCAGGTTATTCACTGGCACTCACCTTCCCCCTGCAGAGCAGGGTAATAACAGTAAGAACTGTAAGAACAGTTGAGCACTTCCTCCCTGTTACACGGCACTAGAATATTTGAAGTTGTCATGAAACCAACTTTTAATGAAGAGTAAACTAGGAAGGTACTTAGCTGTTTGTGAATTTGGCTTGAATTTTGTGAGTTGTTCCTTTTGGATAAAAAATGGGAAGAGTGAGTTTGAGAATTTCAGTGTTTTATTTGATAGTGACAAATTAATTTCATTTCAGAACAAGATTTTCCATCTGAAATACCATCTTTAAAACAAAAGTTTAAAATTATTTTAAAACCAGGTTTTACAGTTTAAAAATTAAGTATATCTTTCTTTTTTAAGTCAAGGGAACCTTTTAAAGTTAATATCAGATGCTTTTTCTTTTCAATTAGCTTTGCCAACTGCTGTCCTCCTCCCTGCTGTGTGCTCCACTTTGGTTTGGCAGGAGCTGACTCTATGGTTTCTGCTCCTTACCTCCTCTCCATCATTGTCTGTAACACTTTCTAGGCCAAATAAACATTATTTACCCAACTGAGTCTATATCCCTCTGGACCAGAAAAGAATCAGAAAACATTTCTAGAAGAATATTATTTCAGTTTCATTTTTATGACAGTGAAAATTATTGGAACTCTTAGGTCTCATGGTCTAGTAGAACACATTGAGGAGGCTACAACAACCCCAAGGTTACACAGTTTGTCTGTCTGATCCAAGAACAGGTAGATTTGGCTCAGGAAAAATCTTAGGTCACTGCAGGTTCAGTATTACTAGTTGTCACTGTTTCAGGGGAAGCAACTTCTCCTAATATATTCCTTTATCCCATTAAAAGGTTGGATTTTCTGACAGTCCTGTGAACACTTCAACATATATGTTGAAGAACCATGGGAATCCAATCAGGTCTGCCAGTCCTGTGTTTGGATGACTTCTTAGAAAGAAAAACTTGCTTGTGTCATCATTGGCATCAAAACCTCAAGTGTTTCTTAAGGCTTTTTGGCTGTATCATAACACCGTAGTCCAAAGGGGCTGCAGTTGCTTTCGTGCTTACTTCACTGGTCTTCTGTTGGACTTGGAGTCACCAAAAACTAAAGTTATTTCTTCACTGCAGTAACTCAGTTACATCCTGTTAATCATGACTACAAGAACTTTGGATAACAAGGAACACACAGTTATGGCATTTGCTGTGGTTGGCTAAATGTTATGATCATTTAATCCTAGCAAATATGTGCCCAGTCTTGGTTACAGAGTTCTCCCCTGTAGCCCAACCTTGCTCCCAACCTTGCTTATACATGAGCAAAAGTTCATGTATAAAACCCCTTTGTTTTAAATCCTGCCTCACTGAAATCTTTGGAAATCTCCTATTCTGTTCAGAGGTGAAGATAACATATGCATTCCAAGCAGGAAAACCCTGAATCACAGAATCACAGAATTGCTTATGTTGCAAAAGACCTTTAAGATCATCTAATGGAACCATAAACCTAACACTGCCAAGTTCACCACTAAACCATGTCCCTAGGCATGTTATCTACGTGTCTTTCAAAAACCTCCAGGGATGACTCAATCACATCCCCAGGCAGCCTATTCCAGTGCTTGATGACCCTTTCAGTGAAGAAATATTTCCTAATATCTAGCCTAAGACTGCCCTGGAGCAACTTGAAGATGTTTCCTCTCTTCTTATCACCTGTTACCTGGGAGAAGATGCCAGCACCAACTTCAGTACAACCTCCCTTCAGGTAGTTGCAAAGAACAATAAGGTCTCCCATCAGCCTTCTCTTCTCCAGGCTAAACAACCCCAAAACCTTCAGCTGTTCCTCATAAAGTTTGTGCTCCAGACCCTTCACCATCCTCATTGTCCTTCTTTGAACATGCTGCAGCATCTCCTCTTTATAAAGAACCTCCTTCTTGTTAGCTGATGTTAAATATTTCACTGATACAGGGAAAAAGAAATAGAGATCAGGTGAGTCATTGTATATGAGCTGTAACTAGATCAAATGCGACCATGGCATTATTAAAGAAAGAACTGCCAACGGAGGATGTGACTTTTCATGCTAAATAATCCATTTGTTGGAAACTGAATTTAGGCACACTCAGCCATTGATAAAAGTGACATTTTAAAAAAAAGATCATAAAAAAGTTACTAACACTGACCTAAGCACGTGATGGATTTTTCTACTCTTGAAGTCTTAAATAAAAGCATCTTAATAAGAGATAGACCTTCATGTATCCAGGGCTTTGTCACTTTCTGAAATGACACCATGAAATTCTCAGACATCCATGTATAGACAGAATAAATACTAAAGGTGCTTCAGCTTTTAGAACTTGTAATTTTTTCTTCCAAAATAAAGTCACTGCTGTATGTGCAACTCTTGCTGAATTCCTGATTATTAGAAAAGGCATGAATTGTTTTCCTCATCGTCAACCTATGTATTATATAAGAAAAATGCATAAACTTTTCAATATTTTTGAACTTACAGAGCTACTATGTTAGACATTTTGAGAGCATTTGATGAACACAGAGTGCATAGAAATGGGGAACAATAGTGCAGACAGAGTTAAAAAGATAATCCTAATGACTAGTGTTTCTGAATCTTCAATTTGATCCTTTTTTTTCCTTTTTTTGGTCTATAAAATAAACATTTTTGCCCACAAAGTATCCTTTTACCTTTTGATAGTGGCCTTTCACAAAGAAAAATTTAGTAGTGTGCTGTCTATGCTTTAGGAAATATGATGCTTATCACACTTCCCTTGTTACCCTGTTTTGTTGGAACTCAATAAATGGCTTCGTAATTATTTCTTTATGAGTTAGACCAGATTGTATTCTTGTGTGAGGACTTGGTCAGTCTAAAAGCTCAAGCAAATGAAGTCTGGTTCCTGCTTTCACAAATAGTAGGATCTTGTCAATGTCAATATCAAAATAATTGTTTTGTTCAGGTGGAAACTGAACTGAAATCAGTAGATACGAAAGCATTAAAGAAACTACTGGGTTTTTTTATTATTATTTCAGGGAAAATCTCATAGATGCAAAAGCTGAATTTTACATAGCTCAACAACATATCTTGTTGTCTCCTGCCCATCAGAGGAACCGGTAAGAAAGAATCAGTAGAGTTACAAAACCTGTGGCAAGTGATGACAAATAAGCAGCTCAGAGAAAGACTGAGATTTCAGGTGAAAGGAAGGAGAACAACTCAGAGGCACCGGCATGAGAAAGAAAAGGGCAGGCAGGAGGGCAGGTTTTAAATCCCAGTTGAGTTCTCCAGCCTTGCTCTGGGGGACCAAAGAAACGAACCTATGATATTTGGCTCCCTCTTTTGGTGGGTTATTAGCTGTCAGGGAATAGATTAGAGTTACCTTTTTTCCCTCCTACTAAAAGAAGATTATTAGAATTTCCTTTCTCTAGGTGGATGATATACCTAGAGATAGTTCCAGCTTAAATCAGTGTATTTTGTCCTGTGATTGAACGTAGATCTATTTCATCCTTATTTAAACAAATCGACTCCATTTTATTTTTCTCTTGCTCTCTCTCTTGGAACTATCTTGTGCTAGTTTCTATGGCCTGTTGTTTCACATTATGAATAAATTGGTTTTCTTCACTTTAGTTATCCCCTAATCCCTTTTAGGCATATGATAGTTTTGGAACTTTATACAATGTCTCTGCTTAATGTACCTCTGAGAAGTTAGATAAGGCTGATCCTTATTCAGCTTGCATTCAGTAGAATTACATTGAGTTATTTTTGGCTGAGTGCCCTTTTAATTTTCCAAGCTCTCAAATGGAGTCATTTAAAGTATAAAAATGTATGAACATCTTTCCTCTGAACTAAATGGTACTCTTTGTCTTGGCTTGATTTCCTTTGGAAGTAAAAGCTATATTATGCTTCACTGGTACCAACAATCAGTAATGTTGTGTAGGTTGTCAGACATAAAGATTAGAGGAGTATTTGAATTTCCAGTAGTGTTTTCATGGAGTTATCTATATGCAGATCATCTGATATTTTGAGGGCCCAGCTGGGCAGGCAACACTAACAGTATTTCTTGTCTAAAAGGAAATAATATTTGCTAAAATTGAAGAACTTGAAATCTATTTGATGTTTATTTAAACATTTTTAAAATCACCATAGGTCCATATTAAAGTGGGTCCTGAATGTATTCTAGAAACTGAGAATCCCTTGAAGATGCAATATTTACACTGTATTATTTACTCTAAATGGTCCAGAATGGAAAATTTGGCATTGAATTTTCTTTTGAGGTGAGCCTATGATAACAATTACTCAATATTGGAATAGCAGTGACTTTCAAGTTGCAATCCATTCTGTTCTAAGAGGTAACCATATAAAACTGGCTCAGGCTTCCTCACCAGGGCTGTTCCTAGAATGCACTGACTCATTTCTGCAGACTGAGGATAAAAATAGCTTTTTTATTCCTGTCATTGTGGGAGAGCCAAGACAGCTTAGAGAGCTGAGGCTAGAACTGATCTCTCTTCTGCATCATCTCTTCTGAATGAGTAAAAAAATCTTCAGTTTTAAAAAAGGTTTCCTGAAATTTACATGTTTCTCAACAAATCTCTGTTGCAAGTAGTGAAACTACCTCCCTTTCAAAACTTTTGTTCACCAGCTGAATTTTCTCAGTCTCACACTTCCACCAGAAGAAAGCTGCTTGTACAATTCTATATTAATAAACACAAACCTGTTAATATCTCACTTTTTCAACAAAACCAATAGTAGAGTTCTCTTACTGCCAAGCCAGCTTAGACAGCTTTTAGAGAAATATCAGGTTTGTTTTTTTCAGAGGAGATATACAGAAATATTCTTGGGTTCCAGAATGGAGATACTCAGCAATCATCATTCATAAAGTCCTCCATTATTAATCTCATTGTGTGCTTATATAATGGCTACAGGAAAGCTTGCTCAGGAGGGAGGGAAATTAAGAAATCTGGTTGGTAGGGTTCATTTTGCCACATTGGTAGGTGCAGGAATGTACCAATGAGCAAGGGCATTTTGCCACTGTAACTCGCATGCTTTTTAATGCTTCCAGACAGACCTGCTGCTTGATCTGTGTATGTGGGAGGCATAAACCTATTCTTCCCTTGTCCCTGTGGGAGGATCAGGAGCAATGAGTGTGTCAAACAATACCTGTGCCTACTAAGTCTGTTTTGGTCAAGTGTATTTCACCTCACTGGGACTAGATGGATTAGGAATAAAGTATTATTTTTTCTTGCCTCTCTTCTCTGACACATTGCCTCCAATCCTTCTCCTTGGTGAATATTTGAAATTTAAGAATTCTATAGCAAAACTGTGTAGTCAAGCAGCTCCTGTGGCTGGGGGCACTTCAGGCTGGGGATGCCAGTGCAGACTTCACCTGGGCTGTGATGAACACTTAATGCTTCCCACAGGGTCTTTATGTGCCTCAGTCTCAGAAGGTTTCAGTGTTATGAAGACAGCAGAGGCTGTTTGTGTAATCAGGAGTGTGTGAGAGTGGAAGGTGAGACTGTGTCTCTTTATATACTACCTATTCATTTTTACCCACTTCCTGAATCCTTCACCAGAGCCTCAAGGAATCATTAGCGTTATATAAAGCTAATAACTTGTGTATCTTTCTAGTATTTAGATAAGTTAAAAAAAGCCCATTTTCCTAATCTCATTGTCATCTAGATTGTATTTTATGGATTTATCATATGGAACTAATATTTCAGGACATTTCAAAAAGACTTTGCTTAATGCAATCCAGCATCACTGATTACACTGGCCAATTTTTACAACATTATGAAACAATTAAGATGATACGTATGCAGTACAAATATGGCATGAGTAAAATATGAACTGAGCAACATGATGGTGAACAGATATATTTATGGCAGACTCTTTGTTGGGTAAATGGCTGAACAAAGAGAGTAGGGATGAAAAATCTAGGAAGGTTCTCCTCTGTAAGCCTGAGGCTTATGTATGCACAGTGCATTCAAATGTGTGCAAGAAACAACAGTATGTAAAGGTCCTTATCAGAGCTGTACCTTCTGCAAAGCCTTGCTAAACTCCAACAGAAAAACTGTAGAAGCACAGGAGTTTTCCCCTTGCAGCTCTGTCCATGTGCTTGAAGCCAATGCTAAAGTCGTAAGTATCACTCGAAAAATTTAGAAGGTATCACACAGTTGGATTTCTAGAATATGAGTTTGCCAGACCGCAGACGTGGATGCATGAGAGGAGATCTGCCCTGGGAAACTTTCTGTGGATGGTGGAGAGCAATGTGGCCTGTAAGAAGAGGGTTATGTTGTTAGGAAAAAGTAATCTCTCACTCAAACCAACCTGTGCAGGGTCCTCCCACATGGTATGCTGGATTAGGGGTGAGGAGAGAAACACAGATGTACACGCACACAGCCAGACCCGTCATTTTCACCCTCAACCCTTTTGTGCAAACATAGGCAGAGAGTTTCCAAATAAAGCTACAGAAAGGGCTTAGCCTGAGTGGTGTACTTACTAAACAGCAAAGGAATAGTTTGCCTGAATTTCATCCTTTGATGGGTTTGGTGGGCACTTCTGCATGTGCTAAAGGTTAGTGGCAGGGTAAGTTCCCCTGTTCTGCATACACAGTAAGTTAGCCCAGACATTTTTTACAGGGCCAAAAGTGGAAAACACTGGGGTTGGAAAATGAATAGACGTAGACAAAAGGTCTGCTGGGAAATTATTTGAATAAAATCTGATGAGGAATCTTGTGTGTGTGCATTGTACAATAGTTTCAGCATTGCAAGAACCTGTTGCCCCGTGTATAGTCCTTGGCAGGTGTTTCTCACTGATGGTCTCATGGTACTGACTGCCACCAGTCTCCTGAAGGCTCTAATAGTGCATATAAACCTGACTCTACTGCTCCTATTTCTGTGGACTTGTAGCAAATTCATGCATCGAAGTTCTACAGAAGTTTCTTCCCCTCTTCACCTTTGCTACCCCCGGATCTTATGGGACTCCAAAAGTCTCTTACTTTATTTTCCTTTAAATGGATTACTTCTGGATATACAGCTGTGGGAGGGGAATGGGATTCTGGCAACTTTAATGAAGTCCGAGGGTATTTATATTCAAGTGATGACAAATGAACGTAATTAATAAATTGAAGTGCGAGACTGTAAGTACTGTTTGTTTTTAAATAGAGTTTCGAAACGTAATTCATTATGTGATCTGAAGGGATGTTGAGCCAATTTCTACTTGAATCCATGTCCTAGAGTACTGTAAGGAGTGTGTTATTCTGCCCATCACCAGAGATGCCATATGCCTCACAAACTAAATTCACATGAGCTGCTTTCAAGTAGATGTACACAAGCAAAAGGATGTTTGGAGTAAAAGCTCTGACGTCACAGGCACGAACACAGTTGGATCTGTCCCAGCTCTTCCTGCTGGTCACTGCTTTCACTCAGCTACAGGTTTGGTTTGAAAATACTTGCCAGCCATGGTAAAAGACACAATTCCTGCCCATTGTTAACAGCTTCATGCTTCAGAAAGATGATCCACACCACTGGCCTCTTGTACTTTAGTACCTGATCAAAAATGTTGGACTATTACCACTTTCTAGTCCCAAACTCAGTCCCAGTGGCTGTATTAAAACCTCTGGAAGAATTCTCAAAGTGAATGAGGCCTTAGCGTTAACTTTATATGTTTTCAGGATGTTTTTCTTTGATCTTTAGGATCAATTGGTCTTTGATCTTTATTGATCTTTATTGTTTGTTCCACTGGTTGACACATTGCCACTGTAAGACACAATGTGTTTGGATTGCACAAGATCTTCTACTGATGGAAAGCTGACATACACATCTTTTATCTTTCTGGATTTGTCTTTTATTTCCTGGGTCTGATGTTATTCAAACTACGTAGTTCAGAAGGTGAATCAGAGCAGCAATCTGAATTACCCTTCTTTGTCTCTACCTACAGAGATATCTTACAGAGCCTATGCCAACTGGCATCTCACACTGATGCAGCAGCAGCAGTAGTAGCAGTAGTTTTGTCATTTGTAAAATGAAAATTCTACTGATTACCTGGAAAATTACAGCAAAACAGTGCACTATTTGTTAAGATATCTGTAGCCATTATTATATTTCTACATAGAGAGGCACTAAAGCATTGATGACTCAACAATTGAGCCCAAAATCAGAAAGGATGATAGTTTAATGCAAATAACAAACTTCAAGAGCCTTAAGTTATTTTAAAATACATGCTATGCCGCAGGTACATGACATCTTGACTTATTTTTTTTAATGGGAACTGTTCAGCTGGATTGAATTTTCATACAAAATTTGAAAATGCAAACCTGAAAAGACGGAGAAAATATTTTAATCAAGGTTTTTTGAAGTATACAGAGTGCAAAGTATAAATAGTCAATAGTTGTGCATGTAGTTCACACAACCAACCTATTTAAAAAATTAAAAATCCTCCAAAGTTTTCACGCATCCTGCTATATATAGCATGCAAATGCTCTTTGTATTACAAGTGTTTTATCCCAGACAAAGCTATCCTGCTTCAATTACAAATCTGGAAATGATCCAAATCAAACAGCTACAGTGATTTCAGTAAGGAAATCAATGTTACAAAACCCACTCCTGGAACAGTAATAATTGTACTATATGTCACTTGTAAAAATAATGATTTTGCATTTCTCAATGAAATTGAAATATCAAGTTTTGACAAATAAACTTATGTTTTAATAAAATATCTACTTAGGCTTATGATGAACATGGAAGTAATAAATTTAAGTATTTTCTGAAAAGTGTGACTTTGTACCTTTCTAAATATTTCATCATTATTTTTTTACCCAGAAATAATTACTGGAAGGTCTTTATCATTGAGACAACAGGTGTCTTCATAAGGTCTCGGAGTCAACTGCAATATATAGTCTGGTTACAGGACAGATTCTCTTTCTAGCTACAGGAAAATTATTTATTACTTCTGCTTGGGAAGGGTTAATAACACCATTGTGTCCTCCTCAGTCCTATTGTGCCTTCTTGCTGTAATCCCGGCTCCGTGTGATATGATCAGGAAGTAACTGTGCAACTGCACAACCTCTCCATCACCTGGCTACTGGATGTGGCTCTGTAGGTTACAACTACATTTAAATGATTTTGCTTGATATTGGATCAGTATTTTTCAGTCTGCATCAGCAATCTAATCTTGAAGTTTGTTCTCCAATATAAGACAAGCAATGATCAACCCAGGTATTTGCTATGTCTGTTCTAGAGGAGGAGAAGTGGTAGCTATCTACAGGACAGCTTACAAGCCAAATCCTGCTTTTATAAACTCATATCTCTCAAAATATTAACTTCTCCATTGACATTTACTCTAATTTTTTCTTAACTTTTGGGGTTTGGATTTTTTGCAGTTGATGCTAAACCCAGGCTTTTGATTTCTCAGCAGCTGGGACAGGTACACTCCTCCATTTATTTTTCAACTCCTACCTGAAATGATGACTAATGTTTGAAATTTAGTTCAACTCAGACAAAAACTAAAACAGCAGAAAATGTAATAGCCATGAAGTTTTCTCTTAACAAGTCTAATGAGGCAGCTGCCAAGGATCTTGTATGATTTAATGAAGGCCAGCCCATACAGAGATGGATCCATAGCCTGAAAATCAGAGCCTCTTACTGACTTCAGCAGGGCTGGGATCAGTGTTTTTGCAGCATTGCTACTTCTTCTCCTGTTCAGCCTTTGCTTCTGGAACAATTCTTCAATGAAAGCTTGTGCTTACATCATGCCACAGGGAAATTGTGGTTCATGCTTTTAACTATATCAAAGAAGGAAAACACAACCTGTCTTCCCATCCTCTTGAAGTACATTATCTGCCAGGCATTCATTGGATGATGATAAAAGCTGCCACATTGCTAATTTGGCAATTTCGTCTACTTTCTCTTCTTCTCTTTGTTTCAGAGAAGTTCAGCGGACAATTTGTTCCATTGACTTCGGCTCATCCAAGCAGATGGATGTGTCCCAAAATGCCCAGATTTTCTGGGGCAATGCCTATCTGCAATCATATTCAAGCCCTGCAGGGCAAATTTCATATTTGTATGAGTTTATTATGCTGTCCTCAAATGTTGCTCATTCACCCTTTTCAGATACATACTAAACTTCCCTAAATGAATTCCAAGCTAGGACACAGCCTCCCTCACCCACTTGTATGCTCTTGGCTTCATGCAAACAGAATTAGCTCTGTGGGTTTGTGAAATGGACTCATTTATCACTGAATGTGATGGTGATGATACCACCAGCCCTTACTTATGCTGGATGCCTCACAGCTGTCTGATCAGACAGATTTCTCCTTCCTCTGGCAAGACTTCATGAAAGGCACAGCACTAAAGATGAAAGGTTAATTTTATATAATGGATGAAAACAATGAGTAGCAGATTAAACTAACTTTCTGGTAAATGGTGCCATTACTTTCCAGTAAATAATGTCATGAATTACTTGATGAAGAACATCAGTTGTGAGATAAAGAAGATACTCATTAAATGATGGAAAATTAGGCAGCTTTATGAACTCAAAATTCCCTTTAGTTTTCTTTCCATTATGATCTAGTCTTTGAAATATTTACCAATAGGTCATTTTAGCTAGACTAACTAATAAAATCTGTGTATAAGATTAAGTTAAATTCAGTCTGTGGCAAAAGTCCTGTTTAATCAACATTTTTTCTAAATTTCCAGGAATGTGAGATGGTAAAAGACATGAAGCCTCTTCCAAGCAGCACACCCAAAAAACCTTGAGCATCACTCCACACTCCAGATCCTCCTGAAAGCTATCCTCACGTCTTGCATTACAGCCTTTTTAAGCAATCATTTCAATGTCTGGTTGCAAGTCAAAAGCATCTCCCCTGATAGCAAATAAGTAGAGGAAGTTTCTTTACAGAGGTAGGAGTTTTTATGTTGTCTTGCTTCCAGGGGCAAGTAAAACAGGCATGGCTGCTAGTTTGTACAACAGGAACAAGTCTTTTCTGCAGTGGAAAAGAATTACTAAAAAGAGGTAAGATTATTTCCAGGCTAAAATACTCAATACTCCCTCTGTACTCAGCACTGGTGAGGCTGCTCCTTGAATATTGTGTTCAGTTCTGGGTCCCTCACCACAAGAAGGATGTTGAGGCTCTAGAGCAAGTCCAGAGAAGAGTGATGAAGCTGGTGAAGGGGCTGGAGAACAGGCCCTATGAGGAGCGGCTGAGAGAGCTGGGGTTGTTTAACCTGGAGAAGAGGAGGTTGAGAGGAGACCTCATTGCTCTCTACAACTACTTGAAGGGAGGTTGTAGAGAGGAGGGATCTGGCCTCTTCTCCCAAGTGGCAGGGGACAGGACAAGAGGGAATGACCTCAAGCTCCGCCAGGGGAGATTTAGGCTGGAGATTAAGAGGAAGTTTTTCACACAAAGGGTCATTGGGCATTGGAATAGGCTGCCCAGGGAGGTGGTTGATTCACCTTCCCTGGAGGTGTTTAAGGCACTGGTGGATGAGGTCTTGAGGGACTTGGTTTAGTGTTTGATAGGAATGGTTGGACTAGAAGATCCGATGGGTCCCTTCCAACCTGGTTGTTCTACGATTCTATGATTCTTTACAGAAGTAGCAAAGCCAAAATCAGTAAGGAATGTTGCACAAAGAAAAGGAGGAAATAAAACCTGATAAAGTAAGAACACATATTTAAAGTAATTGTCTTTCAAATAACTCCTCAGCAGAGCTTGAAATATCCTAGAGAGCACTTGTGACACATTGCTAGTGGTATGAACAGAAGAAAGAGGTTCTAGAAAGCACTTCTAGCAGGCGTTGTGGAGGTCTATAAATGTAGCTTTTCAAAACTGAACTTTGTAAGCCAAGAAAGGAATTATAACAAGTAGTTGCTAGAGTCCTCAAGGAGACTGAATTTAGTAACCCAGCAAGGGCCTTTCAAGTTCTCTCACTGCACTTAAACCCACTTTGCCCAAGTGTGATGTAGCCTTCGTATTTACTTTGCTTGTTTCATAAACACTTATGCCAAAGTGTTTCTGTTTGCACAGATATGTAGGGAATATTTGTAGTGCATGTGCATGGGAGTGCTCCCGAGTGCAGGTACTTACAGAGAGGGCTCTGAGTGTCCTCTCCTTTCTGTTTTGAAGTTTCAGTCACCCAAGCAGTGAACAGAAATTGGCAGTTGCATGTTGCTTAGGAGGATGGTGACTTAGCCTAGCAAATAAACCACCTAATAGTCAAATAGTCACAGCTGCACCTCTGCCATGAGAGACAGAGGTGGCAGCTCGATATATTTTGCACAGCATAGGTATGTTCTTTTTACTATACCCATGAGCAAAGACTTTGGCAAAGTGGTCACAGCTGTTCAAATGTAAACTGAAAGACCATGAAGGCCTATGGTACCACTTGGCCTCTCCACCTCTGCCAAGCTTTTCTGTACTCTCACACAGGACCCCAGCCCCACAACAGTGTTTTCTTCTCAAGTCTTTGGCTGGTGAACAGCAGCTAGCAGTGAAAATCTGCTAATGAATAATCCCTGCCAGAACGAAATGGCTTTTTTCCACAGGCAAACAGTACTGGAGAGACTGCTGAGAGTCCCTCTCCTCCCCTATCAGATGGGACTGCAAATTAGCTGAAGATGTTAATGTGACAAAAGAAAATATTTATTTAATATTATTCAACATTGCAGCCCAAGGTCACTGTGGGGAAAAAAAACCCAGTAAATTTTCATAAACAACATTTTCTTATGTCTTCTTTAGAAATTGCAACACATTCAATTTCTATATTACTTTCAAGGAGGGCAAGGAACAAGCCACAAAAATACACAGTTTGCAAATATATTATTTCTCCAGTGTAGCCAGAGGAAGTAGACTTGCAGATGTATTTTCATCCAAAAACTGGCCTCCTTTAATGTTTCCATCTTTTTTCATCTTACTCAGATAACCAAACACATATCACAGAAATAAGGGAATCTGCTGTTATTAATTTCTTCTTCCAGGCTGCAGTAGGGATCTCAGTTTATTGTTTGTTTTGGAATAGATAATATCTTTTCTTCCTTACACGTCTGTTTGCTGGATTCTGCCTCCTTAGGACATGTTACCCTCAGATGGTGCACAGAGTGTTTGCATGCCCAAAGAGCACCCTCCAAGAACTTTTTTTGAATCATCTGGAACTCTATGCCTAGAATCCTTCTTCCACTGTTCTTTTTGGTACCTGCAGTATGTGGCAGGAACGTGGCTCAGTCCATCACCCAAACCGCATGCAGTGACAATAAGTGGACCAGGACATTTTTCCAGCTCCTCAGCAAAGCTCTTACCCACACAGATTTGGCAACTGCCACCTGATTTTCTGTGCTTTTCATCCAAACAATTTACTTTCAGCTAATAATTTCATTCTCATTATGTGAGAATTCTCATATTTGTTTATCCTGCCCAGAGGTCCAAGCTATGATAGCTGTTTGGGACAGACGCTATAAATCTTAGGAGCTGGACACTTTTTTAATGAAAGAGTGAATTAACCTGTGCAGAAGATAGTTGATCTCCTTGCTCCATATGGGAAAACCAAGATTTTCAGGCTTAAGCTGTCTCCAAGAGTAAAATCTAGTGTAAGCTAGACTTGGCTCATTTGACTTAAGAGTCTTGTGATTGCACTTGTCTCAGCTACTTGAGTATGGCACAAGTCTCTCCATGGAGTTACCTGTCCCTTTCTAGTATTCAGTTTATACTACGTGACTAACTAGATGGGTAAAAGTGGGTGAGATGACTCCTGCCCCTCATGGCTTGCCCACAGTGAGATGAGAGGTGTCTGCCAAACATGGATGTGACTCCAGGAGAACCACAACTCAGATCTGCTTTGGTGACTCACAAGCCAGACCCTAGTGTTCCAGTTCACCAGTTGTTCTGTAGAGAGATGCACCCTTGAGGTCCCCAAAGAAGACACAGGCAGTGACTGTCGCTTTTTGACAAGAAACTTGCAAAGTCAATAAAAAGGGGAACTTGCAAAGTCAGGCATGCCCAAGAAAGTCTGACTTTTGTTACTTGTTCTATTCAGACATTTTAAAATACTAAATTCTCCACTTGATGTTTTCTCTGAATTACCCTAAATCATTAAAACTATGAAAGAAAAGTCTCCACCAATCTGGAAACAATAAATCTCAGTGCTGGAACACTAATAGAGTTTCCAATCACCCTCCTAAGTAGCACTTAATTTGAATTATGGATACTAGCTGCAGCTGTGTTCAAATAAGAACGACAAATGTGATTCCATTGCACCAGGGCATGACTGCAACTTCACAGTTGCAGACTTCACAGACTTCACAGTTTTATCACTGAACTGAGGGGTCATTTCTAACTGCTGTGTTAGCAGAACTCCTCCACTGTCAGCCCTGTTTGGAAA
Source organism: Coccyzus lansbergi (assembly GCA_033558105.1). Classification (NCBI taxonomy): domain Eukaryota; kingdom Metazoa; phylum Chordata; class Aves; order Cuculiformes; family Coccyzidae; genus Coccyzus; species Coccyzus lansbergi. The sequence goes on from JAUMJK010000101.1 coordinate 825,964, forward strand.
TGCCATTGAGATGTACTTCACAAAAGTGCTTGACATGAATATAAAGCATGGTGTCCTGCTTGTGGCCATGGCAAAATGTTTCTTGCAGCTGAGTCCTGATCTGCTTTGATTTCTATTCACATTGTCCCTGAAACACTGAAATTTCCTGGCCACCCAGCACAAGATTTACCCTGATATAGTCAAACTGCATCTGCTTGAGGGTGCAACTAGTAACTCTGTGAATTGCCAGTTGTACAATAGGCCTGCAGTATCCTTGACAATGCAAAATATGCTGAATACAGTAGAATGTGATATATTCTAAAGAAGTTCATATCATACATGTGTGCAATTCAAAATATGTCAACGGAAACCACATCTTTGATGTCATTTCAGTTCTTTTATGTTTTCTAAAACCAGGTTAGAAATAACACATTGTCTGGAGTTACTCTTGCTGCATCCCTGAGTGGTTTTAAAAGCTGCTTTCTTGTTATGATCACTTGAAAAAAAAAATGAAAGAGTATCTTAAACTAAAAAAATAAATAAAAAACCTAAACATTCTTAAGAAGCTCTCCCATGTTCCAGGATTGTGAATACTGAAAAGCATCAGTCCATCCACATTTCCCATGTCTCTGCAGTTCCCCAAATGGAAAATCTGTTCTTTTTTTCCCTTCTGCTCTAGTGCTGCCCAGCCTGGCTCAGCCGGAGGAACTTCGAGCTCACATTACAGTAAGCCCTCCCGCATATCACCGAATCATTTCTAAACTGTAAACAACAAACTGAAAACACACTCATGGTGCAGCTGTGCTTGTGGGCAAACATCAATATGCTATTACTTTAATTTGACTTTTATAAGCATGAACAGATTCACATCTTCAGGCAGGAAAGCACCCCATCAGTGGTTTCTTTGCTGTTGACTGGTATGCATGCCTCTGACTCTCACTGTGACTGCCACAGCCAAAAAGAGAACCAGATTTCCATTTTACTCAGCCTAGCATGAATAAAAACATAATTAAACACTATTTAAAAGATGTTACATCTAACAAATCGGCATGAAATCTCCCACAATTTATTGCACTTGGCAGTATTAATAAATGTGGGCTATGTGCTATAAAAAAATAATGTTTGCTGGAGGTATGTGCACTTGAAATCACTTCTACCCAGAATTCTGCTCTCATTTCCATTAGGAACTGTTTTCTCCTGTTTTACTGAATACATGTCTATGGGAGTCACTACAAGATATGTTTTAGTCACATAATATATTTTCTCCTCAGAGGATCTCCTGAAATGTAGCCATTGGTTCCAGCCATCATTGAATCATAGAATCATAGAACAACCAGGTTGGAAGAGACCCATCAGATCATCGAGTCCAACCTTTCCTATCAAACACTAAACTATGTCCCTCAGGACCTCATCTACCCTTGCCTTAAACACCTCCAGGGAAGGTTAATCAACCACCTCCCTGGGAAGCCTATTCCAATGCCCAATGACCCTCTGTGTGAAAAACTTCCTCCTAATCTCCAGCCTAAAGAATATTTATCGAGGAATATTTATTTAAAGAATATTTATTGAGGAAGACAATATCATTAACCCATGACCATAAATCAACATAATAACAGTGAGGGACCGGTGAAAAGTGTACTGGTGGAAGATCCATATTTTAAATGCAATGTAAAACTTGGAAGTCGATCCTTAGCCTCCTTTACTGGAAGAACTTGCAACTCATTGGAAGTGCATGTATAATGTTGAGTATAAAGTGTAATGCTGAGGCTCTGACTCTTGTTGCTTCTACTCAGGCCAGCCTGTTTACACTGCCTCTGTACGTCTAGAGGGAAGTTTGCTTTATATGACATAACTTACAAATCAAGATGACTCTATTACTGAATTTAAGTATTTTAAATATTTTCTCTTACCATGAAAGGTCAGTTTTTGTCCATTGTTAAAACTGTCAGGACTCACTTTTCTAAATTTGATTTTTCTAAATTTGGTATAAAACTAAACTCACCATTACATTTGCCCCTAATGGTTTCACTAAACAGGTTTCACTACCTACCTTGTCCTTTCTGTTACATATTAGCATTTTTACTTCCCCTTCTTCGTGGATAATACTGAAAATATGATATGATGAATCTGTTGACAGGAGGTTGTCTTGTATTTCAGTTTCATATTCCTCAAATGAAAAAACGTTGAAGGTCAGATCATAGAAACACATGCCCTTCTCCTTCTCTGCTTCTTTATAGCAAGACTAATCTTGACCAGCTGACCTCAAATAAACTAAAACTATGCTTGTGCCATATTTCAAAAGGCTTTTTTTTCCAAAAGGTTCTACCCTTGCATTCTCTTCTGTATTACACTTTCAAATAGTGAACACCACCAGTAAAACATTTATAATTAACCTGATTTATTTTAATCATTATGGCTATGGAGCTATCATTGATTATTCTAGAAATTTTTATCATCTCTACTTTTCTTGGATTTGAAAAAGTTGATCCTACCTCACCTGTTCTACTGTATTACATTCCACACATGCAGTAAGCATTGCGTAGTTTCAAAAGTCTTTTTAATCAACACTGTTTAACCTCAGGTACAGCTGTTGTCTCAAGAGTCATGCTTTTTTCTTTGCAAAAAACATAAGCACTCACCTCACAGGTAAATTTTCTCCAGTATTCACCCTGCTTCATGTTTGCAGTAGTGGATGGGATTTGGAGCCATGAGTTATTTCTTGTAAAAGTATTGGCATAAATCATGATGACAGAATGTAAAACAAGTAAAAAAATAGCCCTAGTAATTCACTGTGTTATGAAAAGTGCCGGGGAAAAGGTAGATAATTTTAATAGTTACTAACTTTTGAACTGAAGTGGAGCTTGACTGAGGAAAATATCTGGTCCAGGAAACATGTTTGCAGTGAAATATATGGCCATATGGAAGGACTGGACACTCTTCCCAGGTAAATTTTCATTTGAGATAAACTTTCTTGATGCTAATGATTACATTTTTAGCATTAAATGACTATTCCATCCATATTTGGGACAAAATCCAAGAATTTTGTTAGACTGAGGTATGTGTTTAAGTGGCAGCTTGACATGAGGCCAGAATTAAGGGGCTCCTTTGATGGGGTTCTTTGCACTCAGGGGGAGAAATAAAACCTCAACTTGGATACTTACCCTCAGAAACATGCCATTGCCCAGCTGCAAACGCTTGCAGTTTCTCTTCCAGGAGCTACTTGCTGAAATATACTGTCTGCTATAATAGATAAAGGTAAGAATTTCAGGGGTTCTTTTAAATGACTGAAGAAGTTGCATCATCACTAATACATCATCTCTAACACAGTGCTCTCTGCCAAGGAAAATCCCACACAATCACATAAAGGCAACAAGCAAAGCAGCAGACATGAGCAAACCCAGAATTCCTGAATGCCTGCATTAAACTGCTACTGTTGCTTGCAACACAGACTCTACATGAAAGGCTCTGCATGCCAATCCATATATTATTTAGACATCTAAGCTGCTTACCCACAAATCTTCAAGGTTAGACAGTGCAGAACCCAGGCTGCTTGGAGAGAGGAGAAACCGTAGGCACCAAAGCTAGACCTCTAGCCCTTGCCACAATGTGCTCATTTTACAGATAGAAAGGGAACTTGGGAAAACTTTTGATGGTTTATTTTCATATATGTAGGAAATGACACAGGCCTACTTAAAAGAAGAGTATTCTAAAAAAGAAAGACACTTTCAGAAATTGTATGTGGTGCTATATGTTTCAGAATAATCAGCATAGTCCATATCTGAATTCATCAGAATCACTGAGTCTGTCACCCGGGATAGCATTTAGAGTCTTCGTCCAATAACTGGGAGCCCAATGTTTAGTTTTCTCTGTAGCTAGAGGATTCTGTGATTCTATGATCTGGGAAAAGGGCTAGATGAACCAAGTCTAGTCTGACCATCATGAGTGCCTGATGCAATGTATAGTGAAATACTCTCTGCCCAGTGTCACAGCTCCCACGAATCATAGGATCACCAGGTTGGAAGAGACCCACCAGATCATCGTGTCCAACCATTCCTATCAAACACTAAACCATGCCCCTCAGCACCTTGTCCACTCATGCCTTAAATACCTCCAGGGAAAGACAGTTAGAAAGCCCAAACAAACTTGTGTGCATACTGAGATCTCTGCCATTCTGGATAGAATCAAAATCCTGGAAAGACCTACCAGGTGAGATGTACTCCAGTCCAGAGCTCCAGCACAGGTAGAATTATGTGCCTTTGTCATCCTGATGGGAACTGGTTTGACGTATCCTTAAATGTCCCCCAGTAGGGGACCTTCTGCAGTTCTCCCAACTAATCTGTTGTAGGGCTTCACTACTTTGCTGACTGAAATGTTTTATTTTTTACCAAAATCTTGCTGCCATTTAAGTACATTACTTCTTGTCCCAGCCACAAAAGACAGAAAGAAGAACCTGACCCTGTGGTCAACAGAAGTTTTCATATTTTTTGATACATGCTCTCATATTTTAGTCTCAAGATTTCCTCTTTCAAGGTAAGTAATTCCAACTTATCTCTTTCTTCCCTGTCCTGTTTTCCAGACTCAATCATTCTCTGAATGAAGAGTTTCTGAGTGAGTCACATCTACCTTGAAGCACAGCACAACAATGGGAGGCAGCAGTCCTGCAGAAGATTTGAAAAACTGAGAGAAGCAGAAAGAGGACTTAGTCTGGTAGTAAGTCTGGTAAAGGCAGTCTGATAATAGTAATCACCATTTGTACATCTAGGCGCAGCACTGGATTGTCACAACTTGGTGCATATACTCATAGCATGATCTGCTAGCAAGGTGTCCACAACCCATTACAACCAAAGGCCGTATTTTGCAGAAGAACTGTGAAGACAGTTGTTTGCAAGAGATTTTTCAGGTGTTGGTTGGTCTCATCTCATTAAAGGGTCTTATACCACCTGTTTAAACATCACGCGATTCTATATGTTTGATAACATCCCACCTTTTTCAGACTGAATCTTCAGTCCTTCTGGAATGTCAGTCCTGTCTTCCAGTGCACATGAAGTTCCTCCAAGATATGTGACAGCTTCTTTAATAAAGAATTTGAGTGCAGCCCAATCTTACTGGTGGATGCTAGTAGGGAGAATACCACAGATCACACACTGCAGTTGTTCTGATGTGCTCACTTTAAGCCAAGAGACAGAGGTCTTTCACCTCTCCAGCAGCACCTTTCTGGAGCCTCAGTGCCGGTTTATCACCCTACCTCCAGGGAACACACATGGAACTCCAGTACAAAGGTTAACTCTGGTTCACTCCTTATTTAAGGTAAAATCTAGTTTAATAACAAGTGTACACCTTTGTCTTTTCATGTCTCCACTACAAACATTAGGTCACAAGAATTCACGTCAGGAAGTAAAAACTCAGTCATTTTGATCTCTGTGCCAGTATATTCAGTATTTCCAAAATCTGTAGGAAAAAAAAAGAGAGGAAGGTCTGAAGCAGAGTAGGAGCAGCTTTGCTTTGCATGGTGGTGAGAGACAGGATGAACTTCTCAAGAGAAAACACAAAAGCCACACAGAATACACAACTCTGAAGTTAGAAAGCTCCAGACTATCCAGTAACACAGCACAGGTTTAGGAATTCCATGAGAAAAATGTTACCTAAAAATCTTTCTGACATTTTCTTTTTACCTCTTATTTTTCTTCTTAAAGTATTTGAAAAGACTGGTGAATCTGTTACCTAAGATTTACACTATGTGGTTGTAAATGAGATTCTTTAAGTTGTCATGTCATGTCATATTCAGCTCTTCAGAAATATTGTCCAGCACTTAAAACTTGCAAGATATGTTAAAAATCAGAGCTAGGAGGAGTTGCTGAGGATTCACCAGGAGCACCTAGTGGAGATTTTCTATAGTATGAGTTATACTGCTAGGTAACAAAATCTTCTGAATCGCAGATTTTGAATTTTTCCCATAACAAGGGACAGAAGCAAGTGAGGGACCTAGCACAACTAGGAGCAGAATCATTCTCATAATATCTTTTCATTGACAGCAAAGAGGTATTTTGTTTCATTTCCTAGCAGAAAAATATCTAAATTCAACTATTTATTTCTTCACTTTGGCAGTTTGACTGTCAAATGACTTCAACATCAAAAGTTACTGTCCCATTCTTTATATTATGCCTCAGTTAATTAGGAAACTATTGTCCATTACTCCAGAATTCAAAACTAACCTTTCATAAGATTTCAGTGTGATATAATGACTTTCGAGTGCCTCTTCAAGAAATTACTGAAATTATTTTCATTTTTATTAACAGAAAGACAGTGAGAAATGAGAAATGCCTAAACATTGCAGTTAGTCAGAATACAGGCTAAAAGAACCTCTTTAAACCCCAACTAGAATAATGTATTTCCTCCCAGTCTGTTGCACAAGGGCTGTGTTTTTGGGATACTCCAGTACGCTGCTTTCAGATGGGTGTATTCTGGGACTGCTGATTTTGTCTGCTTCATAAATCCCTTTAGTCTAAAAAGATTTTGTACATTTCAGTACTTTAAAGTACATTCTGATTGTTGAAAGGGCAAAAGCATGAAGGGTATATGACACAAGGTCTAAAAGCTGTCTCCCAGTCTGTTGAACCTGAAACTACAGGTTTACAGTTGGCCTTGATGAGACCTGGTTCAGAATTTGGACCTGATTTTGGCTCTTTATACTGCCGCAGACTTGACACGTGTGTGCAATCTTATCCCCCCCGCCCTGATATCTCCTACAGCAAATCCTTTAGCAGTATTATTATAACCATACATAGCTACATATAATATCTGGAATCCAACCAGCAGCCAGATTTGAAGGATCATCCATCAAAGTTTCACATAGCTAAAGAGAGCAGTCACCCACTCTTAATAAATTTAACATTTGCACAGATTCTCTGGTCAGCTTCATGGTCTAAGGTACTTTTTAAAGAGACATATACAATCATATGCATGTACATGGGTCACCTGGAAAATATCCAGGCCTTTCCTTAAAGCAGTCAGACACAAATTTCTAGATGTATTAAGCAAGACCTGTGTGCCGTAGTAATTCTATTGCTCACAGTGCTGAAGATTTATTTGGTGTAGCGGTGGGTTCAGCAGAATTTCAGACCTGCAAATATGTCAAAAGATAAGCGTGTCAGAGGCTCTGGATATGTCAGGTAATTTGACTTGTTCTGGCATCTGCCAGCTCGAGATATACACGAACGATATCACCGAGGGAGTACTGAAGATCTGACTGTTACTGGTACCTGTTAAAGTGAGACATAAAAGGGTAACTATTAAGTGTCTGTCTGCTTGGTTTAGAGAAGTCAGGCAATGTATTTCTGGCAGGATGAAACACTAGCTTCATGTCATACATGACGTTTGTATCTTATGCATGATTAAGTGCCAACATCTAAGTCAAAAAACTACAGGACTGCTTTACTGCATGGTTCTAGCAAAAGTGTATTTAACAGTGGTAGGATAAAATATGTGTTAGGAATAATCTATCTGAAAATGAACATAACCACATTTTGCATCAAGGACCCACCTCAAAGAGCTGTTACAGGTATTCTGCAGAGGGCCTCTGTGCAGAGAAGGAAAACAAGGATGCAGAAAACAAGTAGTGATCTGGAATTGACTGTAATGTTGAAGGTTATCACTCATCTAAGCTGAGCGTTGCGGCAGAAAGCCTTGAAAAAGAAGAAAATCTAAGGTTTTCTGGAATGCAAACCTTCAAATGAGTCCAAATGGCACAATAAAGTGTATTGCTTTTTCAATAATTGCAATGCTGAACTCTCAGGTCCCATAGAAGGTAACAAGTAGTTTGGCAGACTCTGAATATAAGGAGAATTGACATAATGAAGAATTTTGGTCAGGTCTTTTACTAGCCATCCGTATTTCAGTCTTTCAGTTCAGTTTCTCACTATGTTTCCTTGAATTGATTAGAGCAAGACAGGGTGCCTTAAGGGCGCTATTAGGAGGACATTAGTAATGTTATAGTGTTATTAAAGTTTAATAATAATCAATTTACACTCATTCCCTAATTTGAAAATTAGGTACATATCAATTGATGGTTTCAGTTTCTGATGCCTACTAGGTGGCCTAAAGATTAAAACAATTTTCAATGCATTTTTCTTCATCAAATACAGTTTCATGGAGATTTCTCTAAATTATGAAGTCACACTCCTTCCACCTTTCTTTAGCACTCACCTTCCCCAAGCTAACAAGAAAATTATATTTAGCCATATAGAGGGAAATATGAGGGAAAGATGAAAACACCTAAACCAACTGCATCCTAACTGAAATTCTTTGCACATAACTCCTTGGGAAGGAAGAATATTCCATGTGTAAATTAGTAAGTCAAGTTTAATCAATGAAATTCAAGCTATAAATTATCATACAATACTTTAGGTTAAAAAAACTCTATATAAACCTAATTCTTTTGGGGGTTTAATTTTATAAAACATGCGGTTTCAAAGGTTTTAAAAAAATTTTAGCTTTTATGGGTTTCTTTAGCCTTCAGATTTTTAAACTCTATAGAATATATGGTTAAAAATAAGCAAATGAGAAGAAGTTGAAAGAATAAACGCAGGAATAATTGAATTAGGTCTTAGAAAATATGCCTTGTTCATTCTGGAGGGTAGCTTTCAAAGGTATAAGCTCAAAAGTATTTTACCAGTATTTGAACTGAAGTGTTGCTGGAGGATATTTGCGATACAGATGCCAATGTAGATGGAACTCACCTGCGGCACTGATCTACATTGAAGTGAGTTTCAGAAGGGGCTATTGCTAACTGAGGTGGGCAATGCAATAGTTTGTGGTTAGAATTTATGAAGCAGGGTCTGAAAAGCTGAAGTAACTGCTAATTGTAGGGTGTTCCTAAGTCTTATTTCAGATCTAGAGTCTGAAGTGGTCAATGTGATTCACTGGATTGCTAGAGTTTGTTGGGATGGTTAGCATCAGGAGTTAAAACAGGATTTGAGATACCAAGAACTAAAGAAATACATTTACTGTGAAAGCCCACAGTTTCTACAAGGTCTCTGCTGGCAGAGATTGGTTGGGATCTTTGGCACATGCTTTAGCTGAGAGTGAGGACAAGCATTCTTGACAGTATGAGCTCTGGAGATACAGTCACAGCTGTGTCACACACATCTAAATGTAGAGTCTGCTTACAATATGTGTAACCATAACCCATCAACACTTTGTAAAGACATGTGAATTTCCCCCCGCTGACAAAGAATCATAAAATACTTAGGGTTGGAAGGGACCTTTAAAGATCATTTAGACCAACTACCCTGCCATGGGCAGGGGCATCTTCAATTACATCAGGTTGCTCAGAGCCCTGCTAACCTGGCCTTATAATCATAGAATCATAGAATAATCAGGTTGGAATAGATTCACTAGATCATTGAGTCCAACCATTCCTATCAAACACTAAACCATGCCACTTAGCACCTAATCCACTTGTGCCTAAAACACCTCCAGGGAAGGTGAATCAACCACCTCCCTGGGCAGCCTCTCCCAGTGCCCAATGACCCTTTCTGTGAAAAATGTTTTCCTAATGTCCAGCCTAAATCTCTCCTGGTGGAGCTTGAGGCCATTCCCTCTTGTCCTGTCCCGTCACTCTTCCTTCTTATTAGCCATGCTGCATGCATTGGTGTAAATGTACTTCAGCTGAGCTGCCGAACCTTCAGCCCTCTTAGAGGGAACAGAGTTCATTCCCAATTGCCTGGTAACTGGAGTAGCTAGCACTAGAGCACCCGTATCTCCCTTAGCAACCCCAGGTGTGTTCTCCCCCACTTTCTGTGCGGTGATGTACTGGTGGTCCTCACCAGCACACCCTCTCCAAATCACCAGCGCCCCACATCCAGATGCGCTCCTGTCCGACCTGGTCTCAACCCTCTCCCCCTTCACATCTAATTTAAAGCTCGATTTATGAGCTTTGCTAGATTTTTAGCAAGTGCTTAACCCCCTCTAGGACACACACGTGTCCCATACTTAGCAACAAAGTCTGGGGATGTGTGAGCCACTCCACAATCAAAGAAGCTGAAGCCCTTTTCCTTACACCAGGATAGGAGCCAGTCATTAATCAAATTCTTCTTCCTGATTTCCAACTCCTCTCTATTTAGCCTTGAGATGTAGCAGAACACTATCTGCGCCCCAGAGTTCTCCATCATTTTCCCAATGGCCCTAAAGTCTTCTTATTTGATGGCTTTGGTCTTTCTGTTTACTAGATCATCATTACCAGTTTGGATTACTATCAGAGGACAGTAGTCTTTCACGTGGACCAGGGAAGGAAGTTTTCTAGCTACCTCCTTCACACTTAAAGGCACTGATGCCTTGAACACCTCCAGGGGTGGGGGTCCTACCACCTCTCTGGACAATCTGTTCCAGTGTTTCACTGCCTTCATTGTAAACAGTTATTCGTTATATCTAGTCTGAATCTACCCTCTATTAGTTAAAGCCATTACCCTTCGTCCTATCACAATGGCCCCTGATAAAAATTTTGTCCACATCTTTCATATAAACCCCTGTTAAGTGTTGGAAGTCCACTATAAGACCTCCTTTGAGCCTTCTAGGCTGAACCATTGCAACTCTCTCAGACTTTATTCATAGGAGAGGAGTACCAGCACTCTGATCTTTTTTTTTTTTTTGTGGCCCTCCTCCAGATCTGCTTTAACAGGTCCATGTCTCTCCTGTGCTGAGGAATCCACAGTTGAATGCAGTCCTCTAGGTGGGGTCTCACTAGAGCAGAGTAGAGGGGAAGAATCATGACCTGCTGGCCTCAAAAACATCTGAAGTCAGATGTTAATGTGCTTTTAGCACAAGTAGAAGTCTATTTTGCTGTTCTATTCCTTCAAAAATTTTTAGCTGTTATTCAATTGTTTAAAATTCTTTATTACTATTTATGATGAAAATAAGGTGCTTCATAGCCCAGATAAACAACCTGGAAACAGGAATAGCAGACACTAATAAAAATCAAGCAGTTCTGGAATAACCTAGAGTCTGAAGTTCCTTTGCATAAACCATTCCTTTAGTATTTAGGTATAACAAATACATCCATGAAAAAACCAAGGTTGCAAATGACTCCCTACAACTACCTGAAAGGAGTTTGTAGAGAGGAGGCAGCTAGCCTCTTCTCCCAAGTGACAGGTGACAGGACAAGGGAGAATGGCTTTGCGCTGCCCTAGGGGAGGTTTAGACTGGATATCAGGAAAAAAATATTCACAGAAAGGTTCATCAGACACTGAAACAGGCTGCCCAGGGAGGTGGTTGAGTCACCATCCCTGGAGGTATTTAAAAGATGGGTAGATGGGGTGCTCAGTGATATGGTTTAATGGCAGACAGGAATGGTTGGACTCAATGATCCAAGAGCTCTTTTCCACTCTGGTGATTCTATGATTCTCTGTTTCTATGTTTCTATTATTCTATGACTCATGTCCAGAAATAGGCCAAAATTCACTGGACGATCTGTTCATAACAAATAATTCAACAAGCTCTACAAAATTTTGTGGTGTTTTTCCTTACAGGGGAAAAAGTGTCTCACCAAAATGAACTTGTTAAAAGGCAAAAGAAGTTCAAGGATTGGCTCATCAGCCTGCAGGCAGCCCAAATAAGGACAGTATGTGGTTGCACTATCACAGGAGCAAGACTGCATCTGACAAATTGACACTTCCACTCTGAAGCATGGGAGAGAGAAACCAATCTGCTGGTTTATCACAGCTGCCTACCTGCCCCAGTGCTAGCCAGAGGAGCATAGGGGTGAAACAAGTATCGCCTCAACACTTTGACAAGCTCCAGCGACACAAGTCACTCACCTGGTGAGCAGGCAGCATCTCAAACATACCCTGCATGATAAAAACTTACAAGAAATCTCTGCTCGCATAAGTTTGAAAAACTTACTTTCCAAATCTTGAGCAAAAGGTGGACTTTGAACATTTGCATATTTTAAAGAAATGAGACACGTGAATATCTCACACTTTTGCTTATATTCTGCAGGTTCTCCATGCCCTGACTCACTGCTGAACTGCTCCCTTTGACAGTTTCTGCCTTGCCATTCTTCTAATGTTTTCTGACTTACCAAGATTGAACTGATATGTGGTACAGCACCAAATGCATTCCTTAAATCCGAAGAAATTATGTCTGTCCAGCTAGGTTAATGTGCTCCCAAGAATCAAAATACACTTATCAGACACAAGCTATTTTTTAAACTGTTTTATGCTGAGTGACCTTTAATAAATTAGAGTTAACTAAAGCCCTTATAGGTCAATGCATTTAGTTCCTCCTTCTAATGTTCTCCAGCCTATAAGTAGGTAGGAAAAAATTTTACAACCTTTTGCATATTTCCCCTAAGTGCAACGAGAATTAGTGCTGTTCTGGTTGGGAGCCTGCATTCATAAATTCTTGTGAGTAAGAGGTCATCTTACAAAAATGTTGCTCTCTTGTATGACAAAGGTTAGGTAGAAATAGCCTTACCCTGCTAGGACTGGCTGTGGCACACCTCCCTAGCCCAGAAACTATAAGAACAGGACGCCACGATTCAGAGAGAAGCAAGATGGGAAAATGAAACTGAGGTATGCAAGGTGCAACCACTGTTCTCCAGGATATTGGTGGGAAAATGGCTTGAGAACAGGGAACAGAGAAGAAGAACAAAGAAGTTAGAGTGTGACAACAACCAATGAGGCTGAAAGCAATCATGGTGAAAGGTCTGGTTTAACTGTGAAAAAAACTGAAGAAGACAGAAAACTGCAGCCCATAGTTCAAAGGAGGAGCCACAAAACATCCGGGGATGAGATGGGCAGCGTCTTGGCTGCAATCCGTGTAGGCCAGTTTATATGAAGTCCAAAGTGCTAGTTCACAATGGGTGCCAAACAGAGTCTGGGCTCTGGCAACATGAAACACAGCCTAAGTCTGCGGGGGATGTAAAGGAGAGACTAGTTCTGCTGCACATAGTGTAGTACAGACCATAGAAAGTCTTCTGAGCACTTGCATGCCAGTTATGTATGTACAGTTGCTTCATCAACATATGAACTGTGGACAAATTACACAGTTCTCAGAAGCCTCTCCAGCTGGCTCAGGACCTAATCCTTACCTACCACTTGCAACGCCAATGGCACACAGAATACTGTTGTTACTCCTTATTTTACTAGCAGAGCATGCAATGATTTATTGCAAGTTCATGTTACTGCAATGATTCCCTTGTCTTATCATGACCAAGAGATCACAGAATCACAGAATCACTAGGTTGGAAAAGACCTCCGGGATCATCAAGTCCAACCATTCCTATCAACCACTAAACCATAAACAGCCTTAAGTTGGGCAGGATGCAAATAATTCAGGAATAAGGGAACCAGGTCTCACAGTTCATCTCTAGCTCTGCCCTGAGCTTTGGGACCCTGACATTCACATCTTAGAGAAAATAGGATGCACATTCCCAGTGTATTAGTTACAATGGAACTTGCTCACTTAAGTTAGATGTAAATGAAAAGGAACTCATCAGTGCTGAGAAGCAGCTGAATGCTTTCAACTTTGTGGTCCAAATACGGCTTCAATCTTTCAATTAGTCCATGAGGAAGGACGTCTTGCCCATACAGAGCATATTACAGGATTGAGGCCAAAACTAGCAAAATTCTTCCAAAGTACTGAAGACATGAGTGATTTTTGTAACATAATATTTATACCAGAGCAAGCCACCATATATCTTTTTTCTGCTGTGTTCTGAAGAAAGCACTTCACAAGGAATTTGCCATTTATACATTTTTATTGATATTATGTATGTCTGGGAAGTCCAGAAGCTTTTATGAACTATCCACTGAAATTAAAGAACAGTTTTTTCCAGCTATCCTAAAATAGCTTACTGCTGCTAGTCTGAGACTCTTGCTTCCTAGAAACTTGCTAGAGCAAGTCTCATGTCTGTTGTCTTAGTATAACTGCAACCAGAATAACCGTAACTCTAGACTAAGGACCTCAAACGAACACGTCTGGCTCTGGCTGATGAGCCAGATCCTCAGCTACAATGTCCTATACATGTCACTGGTCTCTGTTCAAAATGACTGTAACTTGAGGAAGGAGGATAAGGAGGAAAACTCCATGTTTACAAAGGAAAGACAGAAGCCATCTGTGACAGGGTTTTTCTCAAGCATTGGCTGTTTAAGCGCTGCTCAGAAGTTTACAATGCCAGAAGCGGTCCCAGCAGAAATGGATTAGTGGGCAGAGAACAAGCGAGGAGGTCAAAAAGTGAAAAATAGATGCAATTTATCACATGGCTGTGCCATATACCAACAGGTTAGAGAAATTAAGGAAATCACATGGTTATCATCACTTTGCATAGGCTGAACCTACACACATATAAACTGATCTACTGCTCTGGATAAGGTAGTTAAACTTGTCTAAAGGGATGGTGAACTAGATCCAGCTAGTCTGCATCATCTGGTAGGATCCTGTTTGGAGAGTAAACATATGTCAATAGCTTTAACATGACCAATCTTTACCATAAAGGGTCAGAGAAGAGATTTCATATCCAGACTGGGAAACTTCCATGGCAGTTTTACAATTCAGAAAATACACCTATTACACACACACACATATGTAGTAAGCACAAAAGATTAGCATTGGAACTGACAACTTGTAAGCCAAGTTTTAGCTTTATGTGATTTGAAACAGCTGAGTGATAAATTAAAATAAAAATGAATGCCAGAAGCTCCTTAGTGCAAGTTGGATTGGTGGGTGCTCCTGTCATGAGAACCTAGTAAATACATATTGTTGTAATTGGCCAGGTGGAGGTGGTAGAACAAACGTGATTCTTCCAAGGCAGTGCTGGCACTGACAATAATTGTTAACAGATTTAGTTTCCTATTCACCTCTTCTGCCTTCCCCAACCCCCAAGCTCCTTCTTAACTTATCAGCAGATTTTATTTTTGAGTTATTAGAAATCACATCCTCCTTTTATTGATTCTCACGAATTGCCAGTCAGTTGCTAATTGCATCTAGCTCTGGCGTTTCAAATTACTGATTTACTTTTAGGTACTTTAATCAATCATATATCTTCCCCTCCATCATTCCACCCCCTTTAGACTTTCTTTGGCTTGAGATTTTCTCAGAGGAGCTGTCAGCTTAGTTAACCCTAGTCCTTCTAGCTAAACACTACTCTCATTCCTATGGCAAAGGGGTAGTCAAGAACTGTAGATAAATATAAATCCTCATGTAACTCAAACCCCATCACAAACTCTCTGAATACAAGTACTCTGAATTCAGAAACCTAGTTAATGTGCTGTTCAGGGCTACATGTATATTTATACACATGCATACACTCATACCTACATACACACATACAGATATACACACATATATATACAGAGAAACATACATATACTTGCACACAAAGTGAATAACTGTGTTTATATATAAACATATATCAACACATATGTATGCATAAATATAGCATATTAATAAAAGTATATGCATATCTGCTTGAATTTTAGGTCTTGCTTGTTACTCTCTTCTGCCTCTCTTCCACATGACTCCTGGAGCAGAAGAAACGTCATTGCACCAAGACTGTTGGAGTCACCCAGGCTCACAGATTAGCAAGTCACCATTGCATCAGCTGAGCAGCAGGAACTGCTGACAGATGCATTACTAACCCAGGGCAAAGAGAAGGAGAGGTGACCGCTTACAAGAGATCTCTGAGTGTAAGCAAAGATAACTTGAATTATGTTGCATTAGCTGGGCACTAGAAATGTGCAGACAGGCTGCTGCTGGGGCACCATTGAGCTGAGTAACTTGTCAAGAAACAGTAAGTGGTGCATGATTCTGAACTCTGCCCCCCTGACCAAGGACCATCTCCCATCTCTTTGTACCATGTTTTCTGTGCATTCCTCCACCTTGGACCACCAGCAGAGCTGCTCCTCATCCCTCTGGCACTGGCAGAACAGATCGCTGCTCAAGCACAGCTCTCCCATAGTGCTCATGACAGCAAAGGGACCTCAGCATTGCTGTGCTCCAAAGTGAGTGGGCTGCTGGGACATGGGACCTGCAGGATATCTGCTCTGCAGTGCAGAGCCAAGCAGTCTATCCGAGAGACTGATACCAACATGCCAGTTTCCTTCATGAGGTCGTGAGGCCACTTCTTTCTCCATCACCATTGATTTTTATTACCTCTTCTTCACCACAAAGACCTGGGGGAGAAAAAAAAGGGAAAATAACCGGGCAAGTATTTCCCCTTTTAGAAGTCCTTCTGGCTGCACTATTCCAGAATGGGTCCCAAATAGAACCATAGAGTCATTTGGTTAGAAAAGACTTTTGAGATCATCAAGTCCATCCATACCTGTCCAGTAGTAAACCATATCCCTGAGCAAAATACTGAAATTTCCCTCCTGTGGGTCAGAGCTATTCCCAGACTAAAGAATCCCCTGCCCTCTCAGTGCTTGCTCCTGGCTCCCTAGAGCCACATGCATATGTAGAGAGGTGCAGGAAGGGGAAGTCTTTCACAGTGCTGCCCTCAACAGATGCTGCCTGATTCCCTGGACTGGGGAGACCTAACAAAGCCTTGTCAAGTCTTTGTCTTGGGAAGTATGCTCTGAAATCACTGTTACTCCAGACATCCAGCCCTGCACTTCCCATCCATGCTGGAAACATCCTAGCAGCATGGCCAGGCAGTTGCCAGCACTGCAAGCCCAGTCTGCTGCAGGCTCTCAGTCTTGATTGACATCTTGAGAAGTCAGCGTTGCTGTCCCAAGTGCATGTCACCAAGAGGTCCAAATCAACATATTCTTGCAGAATCAAATAGGAATTTTCCTGGACACAATTTCTTTCTGTCAAAACTCAATGCTCTGAACTTCTAGCAGCATAGGTCTCTTTTTAAAATTCTAGCTCACAAATGAATTAATATAGGACCTAGGGGCATGGGAGGACACTCCTCTATTTCCTGTTACATGCTCACATGGTTGCTTCCCCTCCAGACTTTGCCTATTGTTATTCTGAAAGATAAATATATGGTCTAAATTTACCAATCAATCTCAGGCATGCAAATCAGTTTTAACCTGGGTTAAATGCAATTAGCAATTAAGTACCTCTTTTCATAGTGAGAAAAGTTGGAACAGTAATCCTCAAGATGCATCTCTGATTGTAGCACAAAAGTGAATGGATGGACTGGTTGCAGCTGTGGGCTGAAGTCGGATATGGCTTTGGGAGAAAACCATATTCCTTTTAGCCATACTATTAATTTTAAAAACAAGCTTGTTGAGGGTAAAAAGAAAAGTTTGATCTGTCTTGCTGTAGTATTACCTTGTCCTGTTTAGAACAGTTCTCAAAAAATAGGTTATACAAGATGTTTTAAAGAGCTGAGTTTAGGAAAAGGGAAGAATAAAAGAAGTTAAATACCAAGGATGGGCATGCCTTCTTTCCATGGTCTGCTTCTAGCATTTTGTTTTGTTGGAAGTTTACTGCAGGAATTGTGCTCAGTTTTCACAAAGTGGCGGTTAGCATCCTGCAATGATCTAGATCACAACTATCTGTATGATTAAATGGGTTGGTTAGTTGGTTGGTTTTTTTTTTTTTTTTTTAAATTTTGAAGCACTGAATATTCCTTTTCACGCGGCTCTTAAGAACTTAGTGCTCAGTTTAGAAGATTTGTTGCCAAAGAGGAACACAGATCCTTGGAAAACTATGTGTTCAATATCCAGCTTTGAGGATGTTGATAAACCCACCTTTATTCTGTTTGACAGAGCCTCATGTTTTCAACCTGTAATGATGAATGTCCTGTGAGGATCAACGTCATACTCTGTCACAGTCAGAAACCAACTCAGTGTGTGCCATCAGCATTTGAAAACACACCTTTCTACTGCATATGTGCAGCAGTAGTTGTGACACTTTTAGTAAGGGGTAGTCAATGTGTCTTTCTAAGCCCTGAAGTTAAAATTAAAAAACCTCAAACCTGGTCGCTCCAGACAAATGAAATCCTCTAAGCAAGTCTGGTTAAGTGGTCCTTGTCCCAGCTGATAAGTGAACATATCTTTCCAGTTCAGCAAAACTTTTTGGTTTTTTTCAGAGGTCAGAGTAAGCACATAGCCAAGCAGGACCAATTCTACCTCCAAATCCACAGGCTCACCCTTAAAATCGCATCTCACCTTGAATTTGTGTCTTCTTTATATGGCAGAACCATGTTTCTTGAGTGGTGTCTCAGCCAAAACAGAATTTTTTCACTTTTCTTTGCCTACAACTTTCTAGGAATGTCCTTGTATCACTGACAAGCTGGCTCTGGACAGATTAATTGGGATGCTACAACTGCAAAAAATAATAAGACTGAGTGTTGCAGAAGGTTCTTCTTTCAAAATGAGCATGTTGAGCAGCTGTACTGTTGAATCACAGTGGGTCAATGGCTGACTAATTGAAAAGATTTGCTGTCTGAGAAAGCACATTTAAAAATTCCTTTTCTTTCTTCAGCTATCAGGATACAACTCGAATTTCACCAGGTCTATAGATCTGCTGCATAATGCGTGAATGGCCATATCTCACCATGAAGTCAAGAGCTGAGCAGTTATGAGTACAACACAAATAAGACCAAAATCAGAGTTGACTTGTGAGAGGAGACAAAATGGCTGTGGCTGAAAGCAGGAATGTGGAGGGGGAATAAATCATATGAGTAAAATACAAAACAGCAAGCTGTGTTGGCTAGATGGATTTGCAACATTTAGTGCCATCTCAACTGATTTTATCAAACCCTGCTTATCATTTTAAAAGATGTGTAGATGAAGCACTTAGGGATGTGATTTAGTAGTCTAAAGGTACAGTTGGACTTGATGATCTCAAAGGCCTTTTCCAACCTAGTGACTCTATGATTCTATAATTTATAACCATTCATTCTCAAATTAGTACAGACTATTATTTAAATTAGCTTCTCTCCCTTCTACCCTATGAACTTTAGTAAACAATTTTCCATCCTCTCTTAGGCTTTTGCTTTTTGGATGGACTGAAAAACACGCCCCAGGTCTTCTGTTGTGGTATCTGCCTTTGTCCTCTTAGCAGATCTTCTCTGCCCCTGTTTTGTTCTCTTCCCCTGAGCACAGACAACTTGAGCAGTATGTATCTTCTCAGGTGAAGACTTGTCAGACACCTGTGCAATGTAACAACATTTCACACCTCTCCTACAAACTCCTCACCTTTATCTTTTTCACACTGTTATTAACTTAGTGTATTATAATTATTCTGGAACTAATACATCGTCCTTGTCTAAAGTTATACACGCTAAGATCCCAGTTTGCACATATTACTTAATGCTGAATAACTATATATTTTGTACTACTGACCTTGGTCTTATTTCTCCCCATCCAACCTTCTGCACATTGCTAGTGCTATTTGCACAATGGTATGAACCTATGCTATTAAATGCTATTATATGCCTCTTCTAGACAATAGTCCCTGGCTAGAGTCAAGTAAATAATATCACCTCAGAAGCCAAAGACAAAATTCCCAACTCTTTTCATTTGATCAATCTAAATGTAACCTAACTACATTGCCTGACCATGTGAAGAACAACATTATGAAACATTAGCAAACTGCTGCTATGCTAAGCATATAATGGATGTGAAATAATAAGAAATAATGGATGTGAATAAATTTATGTATAGCCAGTGGTGTGGAAATGTATGCTCAGTCTTAGCAGCTATCCAGTTAATATTAATTAATAGACAGCACCTAGAGAAAACACACATAAATGCAGGTTGTCTTTTTAAAGCAGACTGGTTAGATTTTTGATCCTTATATGAGATTTTAGCTTTATCTAAGAGTGTTTACACACCACCCAGGCATAATATTCTCAGTGCGGTCTGCACTGGTGTCTCTTTTTTGAGGGTTAGAATGTGACTTTTTTTATTGATCATTTCTCACAGGATTTCAAGAGATTCTTATGTACTTACAAATAATTCAGATGGGAAGCATGCTTGCTTTGCCAAGGCCTCATCCAACTTCCAGCATAAAGCAAAGTCAACACCAAGTTCAGACCAGGTTTCCCAGGGCTTCATCACAGTCAGATCTGGAAACCCTCCCAGGATGGAGACTGCACAGACTCTTTGGCAGTCTGATGCGCTGCTTGACTGATTTCATCTTGGAGGCTTTATTATGTGTGTAAATATCTCCTTAATTCAGTTTATGACATTATTACATTCCCCCAAATCCAATGCTCCTGAATTTTTGCACCTATCTAAACTCAATAATATTTGACAGTCTTGAAAAGAAAGGACAGTCAGACTTCTGGTAAATAACAGTTAGCACAAGTGGAATCACCAGGGTGCATGGACGAATAGTAAGCAGTGGGGTGAATGACATGAGCTGGCAGGGCAGGTGAGGAAAGGTTGTGTTTCTACTGCAATTGTGCAATGTAGGTGTAAATGGGATAAACTTACAGTACCCTAACCACACAGGTAGAGGAATATGTGAAATGAAGCTTGTTTTGCTCATAACATGCCAGCATGGGATGTATATCATATTGCAAAAAATGCTACCCCACTGCTCATTTCTTGGGCATATAGTAAGTGTGAAAGGACCAGGATCATCCAGCAATAGTTTTCACACTAACCCCCAAGGTAACTCAGTTCAAAATTCCTCTTCTGCTGTTAAAGCTGTCTTGCGAGATGGCTTGTGCTTCCTCTACCTGCGTCAGACAGAGCTGGCTGCCAGCAGACTGGGAAGAAACCCAGCACCAACAGCAGGGAGATTCCCAGCCAGGGGTATCTCCCTGGCAGTGGTTCTTTAAATGGACTTTATAGTCCATCCTACCTATAAAATTCTTGTTCATCATTTTGTTATTCTGTCAGATCAGCATAATAGTCTGGCACAGCTTGCCAAATAAAATGGCAAACAGAAAGTTGGTGTCCAGACCTAGCCTTCAATTTGAAATGTGATTCCTTTACAGGAATCCAGAGGGCTAATGTAACAAGGAATGTATCCTCCCTTGAAGCAAAGGATTAATTTCAAAATACACTGATACTATGGCACAGAGCAGTGACATTATCAGCACAGACAAAAATAAGAAAAAGTATTATGTAGAAAATATTAACTCTGAACTGAGATCACCCTGTCACAAATTTGGATTCATTTTAACAGCATGACATTAGTTTTTACTGATTCCAAATCCACCTACTTTCTGTGGCATGGAACCTTATAAAGTATTTCCAAATTTTATATTTCCTGATATTTTCCAAATGCTGTTAGAATTTTAGGGAAGAGGATTATATAATTCCCCTTTCCTTTTACCTGCCTTCTACCTCTCAACAATCTTTCACAAGGTTTTCATCTTGATTTGACAGAGAAGCTCTTTAATAAAAACAAAAAAGCTGATGTGCTAGTTCTTGCTAGCCAGAATTGTAAAATGTTGGTCAGATGGGGAATCCTAAAAGAACTGGACACGAAAAACCTGTGGTATTAGAAAACCAGGTACAAAATAAATGAAAGAAAGTAAACTTTCTGCCCAATACTTGGGAAAGTGGCTATTGATCAAGGCAAAGGTCAAAGTATAAGTAAGGAAAAGTGACTGTTATTAAATTCTGTTATTTGATTAATTTTTAAAATTCTCATAATGATGACTTTCTATGTATGTCCACTCAGCACAAAGTTGAATTCTCTGCTTGGGATTGCTAGAAATAATATTCATATACTAAAATTTCATATTATCTCTGTAGTGGTGCTATGTTCTTAGAGGCTCATAAGCAATATCTGTACTGTATCTCACAGCTGTGCCAAAGCCTACACCACAAGTAAAGATCATCTCATTTGAGCACTGCTCAACACAACTTCTTGCTTAGATCTCAGCTTCCTGCTGGGGGAATTATTTTACCACAAAGAGAAGTCGGTGAATAATTGGAGTTTGTACATCATAGGCAAGGGGACCACCAGGATATGTGAAACATGAGATTCATCTCAGCACAGCAGTGAAACTCAGAATTGTGTTGTCACCCGACTACCACACTCTGAACCCTCCCTCTCCTTTTCCTGTTGATGTTACATATGTAAATATCTGTCCCTGCACAATATGCAGAAACAATATAAACAAGTTGAAAAGGTGAAGATAACTGTGTTTCTGAATTCTGAGAAGCTGTACATACCACAAAATGGCCAGTAAATAGAGTATTTTAAACAAATTATACCTTTTTGACTAAGTTGTCTTCTGAAGGAGCTACTTTCAAAACATTCATTAATAATCTGAGAAATTACTTTACTGAATGTCTTTGAAAATAAAACTCTGAAATGTCCCTTCCTTTCCATAGTTACTGTGGCAAATATATTTTTGAAAAATAATCAGTCACTCAATTAAGTATGACCCATACCTCATAAAACCATATTTCCCATCTCTAATAAAATTATGTTTTCTATTTGGTTTCCTTACTGAATCTTTTTAAAGTGTTTACAGTGGTATCCTGACTACCTATGCAGAATATGCTGGTTTATTGCTGCTTTTTCCTAATCACACATACAATGGCCACATTTTCATGTTCCCTATGTTTATCTATAGAGGTATCATTCACTTTTATTCTTGCGTCCTTCAAAACCCAAGTGTGAAAGATAGCCAAAGCCCACTCCTTCAAATACTGTCTAGCTTGAGGGCTTCTAATCTTACACAAGGAAGGTATTTGTTCAGTGTGGAATTCCTGTTGTGCTGCACTTGAAGACCTCTTGCCTGGACTGCATGGTTCTGATCATCTTGGCACTATGAAGTCTAGAGGCAAGAGAATAACTTGAGCTGAGCAACTTCTTGTGTGAAGTTTAATTCTAATGATCTTTTGCAGATTTTCTGTGCTTAGATTTCCTACCTGTTATTCTGTAATCAAAATTATTTGTTAATCAAGATCCATGAGTTCCTCTTGGCACCCTAGCTGCCCATGAGTGGTTTTACTGGAGCGGTAAGAAGTAAAATTCAGAATTGTAATGGGGTGAAATAAGTCAGAATGAGTGGAAAGATGATCTGATCTGGATGGAGGTAGCTCTTGGTGTCAAGTCCACTGTAACATCACTCTGCCTCATGTTGAGTACAGAGCTAAGCTCTCAAAATTAGAAATGCTTGTAGTACCTACTCTGTGGCCACAGGACACTTCCCAGCATTTGCAGAAAGAAGACAAGTGTGTTCAGCCGGTTCCTGGTCTGGGCAACTGAAGGACCATATCCACCATCAGTCAGGAAACGTTCCTGAAGTACAGATAAATAGAACCCCTGTGTTCACACATGTGAGAAAGAGCCAGGTGCTTAAAGCTATTCAGATTTTAGGTAAACTGCTTTCTACAATAACACACTTCTTTTCATTTGGAACTGAGGTCACCTAGTGAAGCTGAACACTTAACTGAGAAATTTCAGGCTAGTTGCCTAAATTTAGGTGGAATGAATCCAAGCTCCAACACATACACTAATTCTTCTGGGTAGCTGCAGACACAACAACATTCATTATTTCCATGAAATGACTCGCTAGTCAAGCTTTTCCATACAATATCTACCAGCAGCACAGACTAAAATGTGTAGTTATAATAACAAAACAGTAGAAATTTCAGACAAAGTTTTCAATAATACGTTTTGCATTACTTGACCAGGTTTGTTAAACCTCATTCAAAATATCTTTTAAAAGCTACACTTTTTTCGGTTATGTCTGTATTTCTCATTCTTCAGGGACACTATCTTAAAGGATAAGTAAGCTTCTTTTACATGCTACTGACCATGACTATGTCTAAAAACCTATTACCACTTGCGTAGTTGTGTTGATATAAATTTTCCTAACCTTATTTTAACTCTACATCTTTGCATCTGGACTTTATTCTGACTTGGTCCTTGTTTCTATCCTTTAACTGTCAAAAAAGATGACACTGCTCGAAGTCTGTACTGGGACATAAAGATTTTTCCTGTCCAGCTAGTGATCAGATACTCTACTGATGCCAAGTAAACCTCGCAGATTTAAACCTAGTTGACATTAATAATCTCATTGCTACTTGTATTCATCAGTGGTAACTCCACTGCAGCCATGTAGTTTTTCGTACCTGTATCTATAATATACTGAGAATAATCAAAAAAGTTGCTACTGGCAAAAGCTGCAACTGACCACAAGTGCGCACAAATATACAGCAGCTTGACTTCTTATACATGTACAGAAATTGGTAATTGCATGAGTATACATAACTCACTTCAGCACATCCTGCTAAGGAAATCTGACTTCAGGATTCTTTTGTTTTGAACTTTGAAAACCTTTCACAGTATTACTCCTACTTACTTGTCCAAATGCTTATGTGTCTGTACGTTTAAATACCAAATTTTATTTCTCTTTCTCAACTAGTAAACCTCATTTCTTTCTAAATCCCTCTTGAAATATTAAAGTTATTGTGCATATCCTGTCATAAGTATTACTTTGTTGATTACATTGCCAAAATACATTTGTGATCTGTCAGAGCTCAGCCATTTTAAACCCAGCCACTAATACACATCTGCTCACAGCTGAGCAAAATTCTCTATTGGAACTATAAAAGATAAACTTAGTAACTGGTTATTGTGATAGGTGTTTTCTGTGTGTACCTCATATTTAATTTACTCCTAGACACTGGGTCCTGTGGATCTGTGTCCCTGGCTGGGATAAGACACTTGATCTTGGCTTCTTTGGAGCCCAGTGAAGTACTTTTGGTGGGCAGGTTTTCACCCCATGGAGACAGTTTTGAAAATTAGTACCTGAAGGGATCACGACTGCTGTGCTTCACAGAAACATGGCCTGAACTAGTGCACATGACCTGTGCAAAGCCAATCTTGCCCTAGCAGAGGGGAGGTAATGTGCCATTTGGTGTTTCTTCTGTTATCCCCATTCTTTTTCCAGTCCAGGTGACTGGGGATTGATCCCTTCCACAGGGAAGTCCAGGAGAGAAAACTAAGTCATTGCTGTAGAGGGCATGACAGATAACTAAGTTATCTTGTGCTGACTGACTAGTGATAACAGTCTGTGTAGATACCTTTACCTTGCTACACCTCTTAGATAATGTGACTGAGTTTATCCCTTAATATAATGTCCTTCAGCAAGAAAGGTGTACAGTTATTTTACATCTCTTTTGAGAAAGCACCTCACGTCAAGTGAGACATAATCTTAGACTGATAGATCTGGTGTAAATTGTTTTTCTCTCTGGGCTTTGCGAGAGCTGCAATAATTAATATTTTTAGGGGATTTTATATGTTAAAATTACAAGAATATCTCATTTTTTTCTCTATACCACAAGACTTTGCTATAATACCAGTCCCAGCAACCTTCACATGGTTAAAAACACATTTCAGAAGTATGTTTGTTCTGATTGAAGTGTACCAGAAGGAATTTCTGTTTGCACTCTGTTTGTCAGAGCAGCCAGTCACCACTCCTGCTGAATATCTGTGTCTTTGCTTCTAATTTTAGTCTGTCTGTCTTCAATTCTCAAACCTTGGCTCTAATGCTTTTCAGTTCCAAAGAGAAGATTCCCAGTCTTTCCAAGGCCACTGACTCCAGCTCACTGTCAAGGTGGGGAATGTAGTCCCTTTCCTACACTAACAAGGACTCCCTGTCTTCCACATGAAGGTACTTCGATGGCTGTTTATGGCTGATCATACTTTAGGCTGAATACAGAAGCATATTAGTGACAGGGCTAATCTGCAGCCCTGGCAGAGTAAGAGCTTCCTTTTTTCAATGAACTAAGGCATTTGGCCATATCCTGGTCATTCCCACTACCATCATTGCTTTCTGTTGTTCCTATACCTACAGTAGCACCCAACAGACCCTTCCTGGTCCTTCCTGTGGGTGCCAGATTTCCAGAAAAAAATAGGGCTTTTCTCAGTACTGTGCTATAAACTCAACATGACTGGGTCCTAACAAGTCTTCACTGCACTGGATAAGAACTATCATTCCAAGGAGACTCACTCTCAAACTTTGTCCTATACTTTCTTCACAGAATTTGTACCAGGCAGGAACAAGGGATCAGTGGCTATCTAGTCCTCATGGACACCATTTCCACGTGGCGTCCCCAGCATTAGCATTGTCTGTCTGACATAATCCTTCCTTGACTTCTATCAGCTGTAAGGTAGAACATCCTATGTGATGTTATACAGGCAGTGATAATGAGCCCTTCTAACCTGTAGCACTGAATTCTTCTCATCATACTTCTCCAAGCTGATGGCCCAGCAGAGCCCTTAGTGACTAAGACAGAAAACAGTCTTGCTTTGCCCCCTTTCTTTTGCTGGTAATATTATCCCCCAAGGTTCTATACACATAAGAGTTGCTATGTGCATTTGGCTTGGATCTGTGAGCTACTTCCCAGGTCAGTATTAAAGAGCGATCTCTCCTGATCTTTGTTCTTGAAGAAAAATTCCTTGGCTGATCCTGTCCCTGGAGCAGGATGGTTTGTGCAACGCTAAGCTATAGCTACCAACTCCAGACTCCAGATGCCAACGCCAACAAGGTGTATTGGTCTTGGTTTTGTGCTCTCCTTTGCTTTGAGTGACATGCACTGCCCTCATTGATAACAGAAAACTGCCTGCCCTGCTGCTCCCACCCCAGGGTGGCTGACACATCACTACAGGGGCATTACGGACACCACTGCTGCATCAGCTGCTACTGCTGTTTTCCACCCCAAATGGTGCAGCGAGCTGTGTGATAAAATGTGTTTATGGCCTCTAGACTCATACAGTCATCTTAGGACCCATCAACCCTGACTCACCCAGCCCAGCTGCGTCGCAGCCATCCTTGCCTGCAGGGACTCACTATGTCAGCTGTGATGACAACTGAAACTGGCCTACTCTCGTATGAAATCTATCCTCCCTCTCCCAAAATGAAGTGGCATGTGTCTCATAAACCTTCCTCTCTTGACTCTGGTGGGAGATGTCTGTCAGGGCACAAAGACAAGAGGAACATATTCAGGCACAGATGTACACTAAAGCAGATATGACTACAGAAAAAAAAAAAAAAGGAGGAAAAAAGTTGGCTAGGGAACAAGTATTTTTAATAGTGTTGCCTTTAACGGAGCCTAAAGAGAAGTAACACTTCATTTTACCTTTTCTATTAAAGCAAAGAGCTCACCAGTGTCAGTTGTGTGCAGGTGCTATGCACAGTGGGAAACAACCCAAACCAGCATGTGTTCTTTGAAATATTTCTTTTAAACAGACACTAAGTATTTTCAGCTTTTGGAGAATGTGGTTCAAAATAACAAGAAGATAAAATATCACTGTGCTGTGTGAGGGAGGATATATGCAGTTATCTTGTGTGATTTCATACTAATATTTAGCTATCATATAGCACTCTCTCTGCTGACCCTGCTGTATAAACATTCAATAATTAACCAGCACACTCCCTGCTATGCAACAGGTAGGTAATATTGCTTTTACTGTCCCTGGGCTACAGATAAGGAATTTAGACAGCCAGCTGACAAAGCTTATCCAGACCAGCTCAGAAAGCCTATGGCAAACTGGAGAGGAGGATCAATTCCTGCAACATATGGTTGCTTTCATGGTTCTGCCTTTAACATCACAGTTTGGAGACATGTAAGGTTTCAGCTCAGCCCTGAACAGAGAGGAGTCCACCTGCAAAAACTCCTAAAGCTGTTTCACACCACTGACAGTTTCTGGAGCAGAGGAGGCTCAGAGGGGAGCCCCTGGAGTGCTGTAAATCATGACTGAGGCATATTGGCAGAGCTTTGTGGGAAAGCTTGTCTGGGGTCTGCCTGTTACCGCTCGTTTTTCTCAGCGCTTTTGGTGCTTCTTGTTCTTTATGGTTAAGCACTGCCCTCAGTCACCCTACACTGAACATTTCTAATATTCCAGTTTAATTATCATGTGTGAGTTTGTTGTGGAAGGAGAGTGAAAACAATCAGAATAGAAACATTGCACTGATTTACTGTGGAAGGTAGCTGTGGTCACACTGCTGCAGGAACAGCGTGGGAGCTCCCTACAACCTGTTGAGCCTCAGCAGGGACATTGTCCCTCACTTGCATGCTATGGAGGAGCTGCCCATCTCTCTCATCCCAGTTGCCTTTGCTGCTAACAGAAGTGGCAAAAGGAATAATGCAGAACGGTCTAAAAAAACTGCAACAAGCCCAAATCCAACAATAATACACTTGTAACGATTAACTTCTCACATTTTGCACTTGATTTTGCTCTAAGTTTTGAGTTATGAGGAAGCAGAGGTCATGGACCACTGAGATTATTTTCATCAGAAGAAATGATGTGAAGCAAAAGATAATTCTCATAAGAAAATTAGTTGAATCTAAAGATTGCATTTTTTTTCAGAAAGGATGTCAGCAAACTTGGGCAGGTACTGAAAGGCACTGTCTTGTTTTTCTCATTTTTTTCCTGAAGGAATTAGTAGACACAATGACAGGGACAGCTGGTTAAAAAGCAGGCTTCGGGAAAGCAATAGCATTTTGCTGGCACAAAATTCAGAATTTTTTTAACTTGCCTTTTGAAAGAGGCTGCTAATTTATTCACTTTGTGGCTAATGTTTTTCATAGCCCAACATGTTCTTATTTCCTTGCATAGAAGATATCCACCTAACCTGGAGCAGCATTGCCACCACTTCTAAAGCAGGCAGTGCAGTGCAGCCCTGACTGTCAGAGCTCACATCTACAACAAAAATCAAACTGCATGTTTTTCCAGGTGCTACCATCTTGGAAACAAGGCACATGGGGACCAAAAAATGTGTTTCAGGACTTAACATGAGGTCTACAATTAGAAATTTTTATTGAATCTAGTTATTGGAAACTGCTTTCAAATGAAGTGTACATTTGTTTAAACACCTTAAAACCCATGTTTACTCTGGCTGTTAAAATAATGTGTTTTCTCCAAGTCAATAGCAGAAAATAGAGCAGTTTAATTGTCATGTAATTTCTCGTAACTGGAATGTTTTATTTCAGTCAGTACCACTCTGCAGAGTTGAGAACTTAAAGAGATACTCAAAATGTTTTAAGTGTGCAGGATTAAGTTTCTCTGCGGAAGCTTGCTGTCACACACAAGCAATGCACCACATTCATCCCAGTACAAATACATACAGAGAGAATCATCGAATCATAGAATCACCAGGTTGGAAGAGACCCACCGGATCATTGAGTCCAACCATTCCTATCAAACACTAAACCATGCCCCTTAGCACCTCATCCACCCATGCCTTAAACACGTCCAGGGAAGGTGAATCAACCACCTCCCTGGGCAGCCTGTTCCAGTGCCCAGTGACCCTTTCGGTGAAAAACTTCCTCCTAATGTCTAACCTAAATCTCCCCTGGTGGAGCTTGAGGTCGTTCCCTCTTGTCCTGTCCCATGTCGCTTGGGAGAAGAGGCCAGCTCCCTCCTCTCTACAACCTCCTTTCAGGTAGTTGTAGAGAGCAATGAGGTCTCCTCTTAGCCTCCTCTTCTCCAGGTTAAAACAACCCCAGCTCTCTCAGCCATTCCTCATAAGGCCTGTTCTCCAGCCCCTTCACCAGCTTTGTTGCTCTTCTCTGGACTCGCTCCAGAGCCTCAACATACTTCTTGTGGTGAGGGGCCCAGAACTGAACACATTATTCAAGGAGTGGTCTCACCAGAGCTGAGTACAGAGGGAGAATCACCTCCCTGGACCTGCTGGTCACACAGTTTCTGATCCAAGCCAGGATGCCATTGGCCTTCTTGGCCACCTGGGCACACTGCTGGCTCATGGTCATTCGGCTGTCAACCAACAACCCCAGGTCCCTCTCCTCCAGACAGATTTCTAGACAGGCTTCTCCTAGTCTGTAGCTCTGCACGGGGTTGTTGTGCCCCAAGTGCAGGACCCGGCATTTGGCCTTGTTAAACCTCATGCCCAACGGTCCAGGCTGTCCAGATCCCTTTGCAGAGCCTCCCTACCCTCCAGCAGATCCACACTTCCACCCAGTTAAGTGTCATCTGCAAACTTGCTAAGGGAGCACTCAATTACTTCATCCAGGTGATTGATAAAGACATTGAACAGGGCTGGACCCAGCACTGAGCCCTGGGGAACGCCTCTTGTAACTGGCCTCCAGTTTGATTTAACACCATTTACCACCACTCTCTGGGCCCAGCCAGCCAACCAGTTTTCTACCCAGGAGAGTGTGCACCTGTCCAGGCCAGAGACTGACAGTTTCTGTAGCAGAATGCTGTGAGAAAGTGTGTCAAAGGCTTTGGTGAAGTCCAAGAAGACCACATCCACAGCCTTTCCCTCATCCAGCAGCTGAGTCACTTTGTCATAGAAGGCGATCAGGTTAATTTGGCAAGACCTGCCTTTTGTGAACCCATGTTGACTGGGCCTGATCACCTGGTTCTCTTGCATGTGCTTCATGATAGCACTCAAGATCACCTGTTCCATGACTTTCCCTGGTACTGAGGTCAGACTGACAGGCCTGCAGTTCCCTGGATCCTCCCTGTGACCCTTCTTGTAGATGGGCACAACATCTGCCAGTCTCCAGTCCAGTGGAACCTCCCCAGTCTTCCAGGACTACTGGAAGATGATGGAAAGGGGTTTGGTCAAAACATCCTACAGGTCCTTCAATACCTTTGGGTGAATCCCGTCTGGCCCCATGGACTTGTGGGTGTCTAGTTGGGCAAGCAAGGCTCTGACCACCTCCTCTTGGACCATGGGAGCCTCATTTTGCTCCTGTAGTTCCAGGATTTGTACACAGAGGGAACAACTTTCTTTACAATTGAAGACTGAGGCAAAGAAGACATTAAGTACCTCAGCCTTTTCCTCATCCCCTCTCTCTGTTGTTCCTTCTGCATCCAATAGGGACTGTATGGTCTCCCTTGTCCTCCTTTTATTATTTATATATTTATAGAAAGATTTTTTTTTGTTATTTTTCATAGACTTTGTCAACCTGATTTCTAGTTGAGCCTTAGCCCCTCTAATTTTTTCTCTACAGAACCTCACTTCTTTCCTGTAGTCCAGCCAAGAGGCCTGTCCCCTCTTCCAGAGCCCGTATACATTCCTCTTCTTGATATCACTTGAGATCTCTCTACTCAACCAAGCTGGTTTTTATCCCTACTGGCTTTTTTTCCAGAGCACAGGCATGGCTTTCTCCTGAGCTGCTAGGATCTCCTTTTTGAAGAGCTCCCAGCCCTCATGGGCTCCTTCGCCCTTAAGTACTGTCTCCCAGGAGACTTTGCCAACCAGCCTTCTGAACAGTCCAAAGTCTGCCCTCTGGAAATTTAATGCTACTGTCCTGCAAACCACCCTCTTCACTTCGCCTAGAACTGAAAACCCTATCATCTCGTGATCACTTAGTCCTAGGCGTCCCCCTACTGCCACATCCCACACAAGGCCTTCTCTGTTCACAAACAGGAGAACACCTTCCCTTGTTGGTTCATTCACCAGCTGTGCAAGGAAGTTGTCTTCCATGCACTCCAGGAACCTCCTAGACTGCTTCCTTTCTGCTCTATTGTACTCCCAGCAGATATCAGGGAGATTGAAGTTTCCCACAAGAACAAGAGGCATTGATCTAGAGATTAACCCCAGTTGTTTATAGAATTGCTCATCAGGTGCTTCTCCTTGGCTGGGTGGCCTGTAACAGACTCCCATCACAAAGTCTACCTTCTTATGGGCTCCTCTGATTTTAACCCACAGGCACTCAATCTCCTTATCACCACAATCCATCTCAGTGGTGTCCAAGTCCTCCCTTACATAGAGGGCTACACTGCCTCCTCTCCTACCCTTCCTATCCCGCCTGAAGAGCTGTACCCCACCATACCTGTACTCCAGTTATATGAGTCATCCCACCACATTTCCATGATGGCAACAACATCATAGCCTCCTTGCCCTATGACAGCTTCTAGCTCTTCCTTCTTATTACCTCTGCTGTGTGCATTGGTGTAAATGCACTTCAGCTGAGCTGCCGAGCCTTCAGCCCTCTTAGAGGCAACAGTGTTTTTTCCCAATTGCCTGTTAACTGCAGTAACTTGCACCAGAGTGCCTGTATCTCCTTTAGCACTCCGAGGGGCACTCTTCCCCACTTCCTGTGCAATACACACAGTGCAATTCAGAGTTCCTCTGTAACTCGGACAAATTGCCACAGGTCTGTTTTCCAGAGTTGTCTATATGCTTGTATCTTCAGCAGGCATCAGATGCAGTTAACTCTAAAAGGTGAATCATGAGGCTTATTACTGCCTACAACTGCCTGAAATGAGGTTGTAGCAAGGTGGGACTTTGTCTCTTCTCCCAAGTGACAGGTGATAGGACAAGAGAAAATGGCCTCAGGTTTCACCAGGGGATGTTCAGTGTAGACATTATGAGAAATCTCTTCACTGAAAGGGTTATCAGGCACTGGCACAGCTGCCCTGTGAGGTGGTCAAGTCGCCATCCCTGGAGGTATTTAAAAGATGGGTAGATTAGTGCTCAGAGATACGGCTTAGTAGTGGACAGGTGCAGCTGGACTCAGTAATCTCAAAGGTATTTTCCAACCAAGTGATTCTATGAAATCTTTTGCTGGAATTTTAAAGGAGTCCTTGGGCAAAATGCTCCTGGCATTTTTGGAAACAAGCCCTTAGTTTCTAGTTTACCCCTGCAAATGGGAGTAATAATATTTCTTTTTTTCCTATGTTTGCCCATCTGTTTTACATATTCATGCAATGCTTATTGCACCTTGTCTGAACTCTCCAGGTGTTACTCTTGTTTGGATAGCGTCATACTTACTAATCCAAACGCAACAATGCCAAGCTCCCAGCTGTTGTCTTGTGGACCTCAGGGTTACAGGAGGAACAGCACCACACAGCAACTCCCAAAATATCTCTCAGTGCCAGATGAGAACCCTAATATGTCACTTAGACCTGGAAAAAGACTTTTGGCCTGTCCAAGAATGTTAGCAAGACTCAGTCCAGACCAAGTGTTCATGTGGGGACTCCTTTTCCGTTGGATCATGACAGTTTAAACATTGAGAGCAGAAAGAAAAGTAAGTGTTAGGAAATTCTGAGTGCTGTCTAGCTCTGGGTTTGACTAGAGCATGTAACACATATATGCACACACACATATTACATTCATAATTTTTCATCTTACAACAATTCTCAGATTAACACCTGGAAAATCCATCAAATAGGCAAAATTTGGAGTCTTTAAAATGACCGTCTGCAGGGGACTTATCAATTTACTTGGGGTTTTATCTTAAATGCTGGGATTTCTCATGGTCACATCTTCACACATGAACTTCAATGTGTGCTTGACAGTATCTACATTTTTTACAGTCATTGTCATTTCTAGTTGCAGACTGGTTTAGAAATTAATAGTGATATTAATTTTAGAGATAAACCTAAGCAGCATAATGTGTATCTGATCTAAAGCCTGTAGCACTAGGCCAGACTGAGTGGAAAATAGCTAACTCAATAACTGTGTTGAAAGGCCTCTATGACTGTATGACATGCAACCATTGGTGTATTTACAGCTGTGTATTCATAGCATCATAGAATCACAGAATAGTTTGGGTTGGAAGGGACCTCAAGGATAACCTAGTTCCAACCCCCCCTGACATGGGCTGAGTCACCTCCCAGTAGACCAGGGTGCCCAAGGCCCCATCCAGCCTGACCTTGAACACCTCTAGGGATGGGGCAGCCACAGCTTCCCTGGGCAACCTGTGCCAGTGCCTCACCGCTCTCATGGTGAAGAAATTGCTCCTTATATCTAGTCTAAATCTGTCCTTCTCCCATTTATAGGCATTCCCCCTATTCCTATCACTGCAAGCCTTTTTGAACAGTCCCTCCCCAGCTTTCTTGTAGCCCCTTCAGCTACTGGAAGGTCACTATAAGGTCTCCTTGGAGCCTTCTTTTCTTCAGGCTGAACAATCCCAATTCTCTCAGCCTGTCCTCATATGGGAAGTGCTCCAGCCCTCTGATCATCTTTGTAACCCTCCTCTGGACCCATTCCAACAGTTCCATATCCTTATTATTTTGGGCATTCCAGAACTGGACAAAATAGTCTAGATGAGGTCTCAATACTCCAGATGAGGTCTCTATGTCTACCATGTTAGCATTGTAAGTTATAAATGTAACATTGACACATTAGAGAATACAGCAAATTCCACTCCAGGTGGAAGTCACAATACAAAGGAAAGAAAAGATTTACACACACACACACTATCTAAGATAGACTTCTAAAAAATGCCAAAAGTGGGGAATGTGTGTTAGTGACAGACAAGAGGCCAAAGCCAAGGCTGTTGGGCCATGTTTTATTTCAGCACATCCTCAGTACTCCTCTCCATCAAGCTCCATACTCACACCTGGCACTGTACAAGGAGGAGACGTGGTGTCTCCTTTGTCTTAAGGAGGATGGGTTATAAATAAAAACAATCTTCCTCTGTGTTGCCTCCAGGGGTGTCATCATTTTCACAGGTGTTTTTTTTCTTTTTACACCACCTATCACCGATTTTCAAAAAAAGGTTTCATTGTGATCCTAAGTAGCACCCACTAGTCTGTCTTGAGCAATGAGAAAGGGCTCTGTTCCTCCATATGTTCTGCATGGTTTTAAGACCAGCTCAAGCATTGCTGTGGTTTTAGAACATCCTAGATAGCACTTGTGCAACATTTGCTACTTCCAACTAGTCTGCATGTGCTAAAGGTGATCTTGAGTGCTATCATACATCACATGCAAGAAAAATCGGTGATCAGGTCCAGTCAACACGTGTTCAGGAAAGGCAGGTCCTGCCAAGCTAACCTTCCATGACAAGCTGACCAGCTTGCTGGACAAGGGGAAGGCTGTGGGGACAGTTTCTCACAGCATTCTGCTTAAGGAACTGGCTGCCACTGGCCTGGAAAGGTGAATGCTCTTCTGGGTGGAAAACTGGTTGGATGACCAGGCCCAGAGTGGTGGGAAATGGTGTTAAATGCAGCTGGAGGCCAGTGACAAGTGTGGTTCCCCAGGGCTCAGTGCTGGGTCCAGCCCTGTTTGATGTCTTTATCAATGACCTGGATGAAGGCATGGAGTGCACCCTTAGCATCTAATCCCAGTGGAAAGCATCTTGCAGAACCTCAAGAGGGAAAATTACCCCCCTGAGAATTGATAAGATACCTCTGTGTACACGATCCACAAACACAACTGCACCTTTGCTATGACAAGTTCTTGCTAGGTCATATCTGCTTTGTTACTTCTTATCTTCCATAAACTGCTATAGGCTTGATGGTTTCCAAGTAATCCCCTCCTGCTGATTATGTAATTATGATGATTTTCCCCAAGATATATTAGTTTGTGTTGATTTTTTTCAGTTGAATATAATTGTGCTGTTTCCTGCAAAGATTTCCAACCCTGGAAGTCCCTTTGGTGAAAAAGATTTTTGCATCCTCACCGGTGTACATGCAAGGAAGACTAAGCAATAGCCCAGGGCAGAGAAACAGGAAGGAGAAAAATAATAAACATTCTCAGTTCCCAAGTCCCATGGATTTCATACACACTGTGCAGCTTGCAGTGGGAAATCAGCACCATGCAGGCATGCAATACACAGCTGATCCCCGAAACAGAGGAACAGGAGAGCTGGTAATGTATTACCAACCTGCAGTAATTTAAGAATAATTATGTTAACTACTTCAACATGCTGAGCTTTTATATATTAAATAAAATTCCTTTTATAGTGTAAATAAAGTCACTAGATGAGATCAGGATCAGTTATAATCCCTGCAGATTTCCCGGCAACTCTATATTTTGCTGTTTACCGTTAGCATTTGTTTCCAATCTTTTATTCAGTTTTCACTCCACATAATAAAGGTCTTGTCCAAGTAAACACTCCAAAGTCTAATAAAACAGAATTTACTGAGGGCTCTAATCAGTGGGATATTGCATTGAAACCATCCAGATACTTCAGTGATCTGCTTTAAGAGATCTGTCACACACACAGACACACACCTACATCTTTTATTTGCACAATTCGTAGGTCAGTTTGGTTGCTCTGAAATAGCATTGTTGGCAAACCAGTGATTTGCTATTAAAAAGAACAACTCTTCCACCATACCCAGTAGAAAAGATTTTAAGAATATTTTCATTGGTAGTCAGGATCAGTGTAATTTCTTATCTCCAAGGGAAATCTTAATAACACATAATTCCTGCAATTTATATACATATATATTTTAGAAAAGGGTATGTATCTGAGACAGTGCAAACAATAACCTAAACACTCCTCATCACGCAAGGGGGGTTTAATGTAGGAGTTTTACTAATGAAATGAATAGTTGTTCTCTTTCTAAACTGCAAAAACACTTCATAAGACCATCACTGAGAAACTCAATTGCCTTACAGACTTAAGAATTTTTTTCAGGGAACTTTAAAACTATTCAGTGTGCTTCAGGTCAAAATGTTTTTAAACGTGCTCAAAAATTTAATCACAATGGTTGAAATATTCTCCTGGACTCCAGAATCTTTGAGAAGAGCCTGGGTTATTTTCTAGCTCTGCACCAGCATATTTATGATGTTGTCAGGTTGGGTCACCTCCATTTTGGAAAATAAATGGAGTCCAAGAGCAATGAGTTGGTTTTGTTCTGTGATTTTTGTAGTATTCAGAAGTTTACTTCATTGAAACCCTCACAGATCAAACCCAAAGAAAACGCTCCCACGAACTCCTATGATTTTTCTGGCAGCTCTGCTGAAACTTTAAACAGGTATGGGAGAGTTACAATGGACAAAAATTATTAATCAACATTTTTACTATATATGTGTCTGCTTTATTTATGCAAGCATTTTTTATGTGTTAGGATGTATGATCTGTTTGCTTGTCATCCATCATCTACGAATCTCTGGACAGGTATCAGGAGTGTCCGTCTTCTTGTGGCCTTATTGCAGAGGTGCTGAGTTTCCACTGATCTGGCTGTACTGAGAACTGTAAGCACTCCCCATCACCAGTTGCAAGACCACTGGTCATGAAAAATGTAGCAATATTTGCTTTACTATTGTATGTAGCAATATTGTTTACTATTTGTTTCAAAACTGCCAAATTTGTAGTTTCCTCAGAATTTGTTGAAAAGCTTTAGGCAAGTCTGCTAATCTGTGTAATCTGAATTACAAACCCCTGAGATGACATTAACACTTCCATGCCAGTCCAAATCAAACTGAATCAAGTCATACTAAGCCATTTGAAATTAGTTTTGTTCTGAAAAAGAAGGGTAATTCCCTGATAAAGTAATAACAGAATATGTTTTTCTTTAGAAAGATGTTTACAGAAGATCTATATTCATAGTGCAACCAACAACAAGAAAAAGAGATTTAAAGTAATCTATTAGTTATAAATACTTAGCTCTCATTACACTTATCCCTGTTTCCACCATTCTGTCATGGTAAAAATGTCTCATGGTAGGAGCAAGCATGTGCCAAGATGGCACAAATGGGCACAGTGTAAAGAATAGATGAGCCTTTATTCATCTCAGTCTTCTCCACTGTATCTGTCTCTGACCTTCCCTTCAGCTTCAAGTATCAAAGTTCCCCCCTACCCCATCCAAAGAAAGAAAAATGTGCATATGAGTATCTTAACTCAGTACAAATGGTACCTTTGTGAATATTTGTACTTCAGGAATGAGAAACAAAGCTGAACATGTCCAGCTCCCAAAGTCCCCAAGAGGCACCTCTCTGACAGAGTTATAGTTGCCCCAAACGAATCTTCCAAAGGTTGTATTAATCAGAGGTTTCCATATTTTAACCAAGAAGGGGAAAAAGAAGGAATGTCAAAATCTCTTTAGAGTATTTTGCATGTATGTGGTGATCCTGTTAGCTAGCTGGAGAACTGATCTCAGAGCTAACCCTGGAGAATTCCTGACCTGGAATGCAAACCAGGGTAATTGTGTGCAATAACAGTCAGGAGGAAAAAACAAGTCATTCTCACAAGAGGCCATCTATAGCCACAGGAAAACGATATAACATTATGAGTAAATAACTAACTGTCTAGGGTTGACAGTTTTGCTTCGTCTAACAGGAGGGGATGCACATTTAGATCTGAATTGACAGCTGCTTCTGGGATGGAAAAGCTTTCATTCATGGCACTGAGTATGATGGATCAGTACCAATGTGAGAGCTGCAAATCCATGTTTCCATGCACAGATAGCTGCTTCTGGGAGGTTAGAAGACAATGAAAAACACTGCTGTGTGGGCTGCTCCACTGTAATTTTTATATGCAAGGAAATTCTGAGAGGTTGAGACATCTGGCTTGTCTGCAAACTAGGAAGCCTGGAGAGAGGAAAGACACTGATACCATGTGAGGTATAGAAAGGTCTCCTAAATGTAGAGTTTGAAGGCAATATTATCTGGGATGTTTCCCTCTCTCTTCCCATGTGTAGTTTACTTATTCAACCCACAGCATGTTTGCCCATTTTTGTTCCAGTGCAATGCTTAATGCAGAAATATTTGAAATGAGGAGCAGTAAGGGTTACTGTAGCAGTAAGGAACTCAATTATTTGGAAAGCAGGACTCTTTTTAAAGTCAGGGTGTGCTGAAAACAGCAGTTTCTGTTTTTCAGTTTTTATGCCTCAGAGCTGGCTGACCACACTACTGGCACATGGCATGGTAATAACAACTCTGGGGAGTGGTATTGCTCTCTGGGCCCAATGGAACTAGGCTGATTCCCCCCACATGAGAATATGATCCATAATCTTTCACAGGTGGATCCAGCTAGAACTAGGAAGCAGGAAGACGAGCACAAATAAAAAGCAATGGTTGAAAATTTACCACAGACGCTTCTGCGTAGAATGAAAAATCACTTTCAGACTTTTGCAGTTTCTTTTCAACACCTTCTTTTTCTGTCTTTTTCCCACTTTCCCCATTGTACTTTTCTTATTCCTGCTTGCGCAGTATCAGTACCATATTTTTAATGGATGTTCAGCCTCCTGGTAGGGTCAGATCCCTGCAAAAGAGCTTGGCCTTTGGTCCACTCTGTCCCTTATTCTGCTGAAAGAAACTGTTCTCTACAGCTTTTTTCCTTACATATGAAGACCAGATCTGGGGCACCACTACCTCCAGACTATCACGTTTAGCTAGCTGAGAGTGGGGGATTTTTCCAGCAGTCCAGCCAAGCAAATGCTTAGGAGGACACAGAGCATACACAGTGCTTGTATGCTTGCACAGAGGAGATGATCTAAAAGTTTCCTGTTACTGTAGTACAGCTACTAAATGTAAATTGACAGAATGTAAAGAATATCATTATGGAAACATCAGCAAACAGAGCAGCCTGTGGGAAAACATCACAGGAAAAGGAAAAAAGAGTTCCCCTCCACATTTGGAAATTTGAATGAAGTGCTAAGCTGCAGGAGTTGGATCTTGAACTAAATGTCAGTGCTTTGGGGTCAGTGACCTTACCTCTACAGTGCTTTATTGGCAGTGTGATAGATAATATATAGCTTTAAAATATGCTGGAAGGACATACTCTTTCATGGAACATATGGTTTGTGTTTGTTCTATGTCCATTATTCTTGTTTCTGACAATCTGTAATAAGTCTACATGAATTTGTTACTAAATAGCCACTCTCTAATAGATATACAATATTTCTATTATTTGATGATACTGTTGTCACAGAGGTTCACATGTCAATTCCAAAAACTCTAAAGAAATGTATGAGCATGTGCCAGGATTTTGCTTTGACGTGCAACTTTTAATTTTAAATGCAACCCTATAAGCAATAAAGCATCCTCTTTTCAGCTTGAATTCCTTGTAATAATAACCTTTTATTAATTTTCTTCTTTGAAATAAAACTGACACTGACAGCATATTGGCAAGGTTAAAACAATCCTGTTATTGCAAGCATTTAATCATAATAAAGAGGAAATAATGTATTTTTTAAGTATTCCTTTGAAGCATTACTGCCTGATTACCTCATAATATCTTTATCTCTTAGCTGTCCCCTGCCAAACCTCTGCTTCATTCCTCTGTCTGTGGAGAGTGTTATTTTTTTCCCTGAGCAGAAGCAGAATTTCTTCCAGTGGCTGCAAAATTCTTTTCTATATCTGATACTCTTGCAAGGATCTCCAACAGTGAATTATCATGGGACAAGGGTATTAATTATTATGATAATTTGCTTTGACATTAAAACAAACTGTAAGTTTGTGTCCATTGTTTCCCTGAATGTGTCTGTTTGCCTAAGAAATAACTCGCTGTTGCCTTCCTGTTGGCAACACTGAGTTCCTGGGGCCTGGATAAATTATTGCATCATCTGCTCCCATACAATTCAATGGGATTTTGCTGTCAACCTGCATGGGAGAAAAATCATTTTCCAAGTAAGAAATAGCTGAAAGGGCTGCTTTTTACACAGTTTTTTAACTGAAAGATAATTCTTTCATGTGATTCAGGAAAAGCCATACTGTCTTTTGTTTCTTTCATTATACTGTCCTAGCAGCAAAGGGTCACTGCTGAAATGTTATGTCTGCTAGAAACTGCCAAGGTTTGTCATTAAGCACAATCACTTGGGAATATTCCAAACAGTAATGCTTTCATATTTGAGATAATGATATTTTCAGTCAAGCAATATGCGGGTTTTGCCAAACACAAGCAATGCAAATATAAGTTCTCTTTGGTCATATTGGTGGGACCTGTACTTCATGCCAGGTGTTGTCCATAGTTTTGGTCCCCGAGAGGTTACTCTGGGGCCCTCCTGAAGTATTCTCAGCCTCCCTTTTGACTTTGAGCCTGGGTTTCCTCTGTGGAACTAGCCAAGATTTCCTGGAAATGGTGCACATCTGAGTCTCATCCGAGCAGGAGAAACACTCCTGGATCCCACATTGCAGAGGAAGAATTTATCATTGCCTGTTCCCATTATTCTGCCTTTCTGTTCATTTTACAACAAACCATAACAAAACAACTAGTA
This sequence comes from Coccyzus lansbergi, assembly GCA_033558105.1. NCBI lineage: Eukaryota > Metazoa > Chordata > Aves > Cuculiformes > Coccyzidae > Coccyzus > Coccyzus lansbergi. The sequence goes on from JAUMJK010000101.1 coordinate 866,686, forward strand.
AATGATCAGTCTTCCCACGTTTTGTGGTGTATCTTTCAAACACAATTTGCTATTTTAATTTTTCAAAAATCAAGGGCTGTGACATGGCTGTTCTCCTATTTCCAAGCAAAGCATTGACTCCAGCTTTACCTGTGCAATAAATTTGTTGAAAACATAATCATTCATCCTATTATCATTGAGGATCAGCAATTCCCCATAAGCACAAAAGGAAAACAGGAATGGCCTGCTGCAATTTTTGACAGAAATGTATCTTCTATTATTAAAAAAAAAATACTTTGCACATATAAATTGCGTTACATGCAAAGATCCCTGTGTGCATAACAAAGGTTGAATTATCATTATCCTTATTTTACAAATGGCCTGCCAGTGTCACAATGAAAACTACTATATCATTGTTCTTTCAGCTAGATCTTTTAATCACTAGTGGCTAGGGCTGAGCTCAACATTCAACTCCCACACAAGTATCAAACTAGCATTTAACCCTCCTCATTGTCCCCCAGTGGCACTTTCATTGAAGTAATAGTGATGAGCTTGAACATGTTGCTGAGTGCTGCATATTTGTGAGAGAACAGTTCTAAGAGCATTGAATGCTCCACTCTGACACCAATTTGAGCCATTCCTGGTGTAAAACAGGACTTATCCAGCAGGGAACCTCTCAGGAAGGTGTAAAACCAAATAGACAAGAAGTATGACTACCAAAATATGTTGGCATCAAAACAGGACAAATGGATTCACAGCATTTATGACTACAGGTCAGCCAACCCATCCTTTAGGAAATACAACTTTACCAAAATCCCTTACATAGATCTTATTTTGGACCAGAAGGAATTAGCATATTGACAAACCTGACTTCTGCTAGTTCATAAGATATTGGATGTCACAAACAATTTTCTATGCTTTAGGATTGAAGACTAATTAAATCACATTTCAGTATTCAGGTACATTAACAGTCAAAGCTACATGCAAAGAATGGGAGAGGCTAGATTCTCAGTATCTAGATATCCAAGAGATGAATTATGCCGTAACAGCTCCAGCATTGGAAGTTTGAGGCAACCCAGAGTACTTCTGCCAAGCTGAGGACTGGAAATCCCATCCCTTTTTCAACATATGCATCAATATGAATCCAATGAGCAAGAAGTCAGGGTTCAGGCTGAGGAACTTCAATACAATCTTAAAGCATGTGTGCTCCTTCTGTCTTCCTGTTAGTAGGTGCAGTGGATCTCTCCTGCTGCAAGGGAAGACAAAACATATTCATGAGCTCAGAAGAACATATACATGCCAGTCAGACTCTGAGAGGCAAAATACTCCTGTGTGCTTGCAGAGATTATGAGCTGTCTTATACTGAGCTAGGAGTGGTTTGAAAGAAGTCTGAGTAAGCTTGACATGTCCCACTGCCAATGCAAAAAGAGGGTGAATGCAATTTCACACTCATAGCTGAGTTTGACTCAGCAACTGACTACCTTCACCTCAGAGGAGGCAGGGAACAACTGTCACAGAATGCTGCAGTCTCCAAAACTGAACCCCTGCACTTTTATGTATCCCTGTGGAGACTTCACTGCATCTACCTGGGAGGAAGGGTAGTTAGGAAATTCTTCTATATAAAGGTAGGAGCTCAGATGTGTCCATGCATCCTTTGGTGGTGAGGGGAAGGGAATCAAAACTCTTGAATTCATCCCTACTCTGGCTGCATTACCTCTCCTTTCACTCAGGGAGCAGACACTGAGCCCTGTTTTCTCTCTTCTTCCCTTCCTACATATACCACATAATGTTGTTAACAACCTGCCTTTGCAGTGGTAACCGCCATCATTCTGTGGGCACCTCTATACAGACTAACTACTGCAGAGACACCACACTGAGCTGTGTTATGTTCGGTCCTCAGAAGACTAAACTGCAGTCAGATGATGTAAACCATGCCCAGTGGCTGGCAGGTGGGAAGCACAATCTCTACAGATTGGTGGGATAAATATGTGAAGTGAAAGGAAAGAAAAGAAAGCATTTCCTTAAATTTATGCAGCAAGTGGCCACTTGTGTAGAAAGCAGAGACAGTTTTTCCCTTGCTCTGCCTTCCCACAAGCATCTCCCTGCGAGTGTGCATGCATTTATCACTGTGTGGAACTGATGTGTCTTTCTGCTCACCATTGCTGAAGTTTTTCAGCCTACTTCTACTTTGAATTCACCTAGCATCAGCTTCCAACCTTTATGCTGTGCTATGCCTTCATCTGCAAGCCATCCTCCTGCCTGCTTTACTAGTCTTCTCTTGGGTATTGTGTATTTTCACCTCCTCTGGGTACCCAGCAGCTGTTGGACAAGTGATAAAAGGGAAGTAAAATATTGGCCAACAGTATAAGTATGTAAAAATAGCAAAAACACCTTGAAAATCTGTGTAGAATTATTTCATACACTTACAGGACCTTATTTTGATATTTCAGTTTTAAACATGCTTATTCTTTAAGCACACCTGTGATTTCCACATGTGGACTTTAGCAGGATGAGAGGTCTGAGTCCTTCTCTGCAAAATCAAGTAAAGTTGCAAAACAGATCCAGATACCCATGATTGTGTGACTCAAGGACTGAAAGGTAGATGCATTGAATTTACACTGAAGTCCTTCCTTGAAGACTATTTCTGTCCAGAAATGAGCCAATGTTGATATTGTCTGATGGCTCACAGGTATATTCTCTGTTCGGCTTTTGGAGGATTGCCCACAGTTGCTGACACCTTTCAGTAACTTCATTGGAGAGTACAAGTATGGAATGAAAATGCCCTCATTCATCCAGATCCGAGTTGATTATAGCACTAAACCAACACTTTGACAACTGCTCAGTGTTGCTTGGACAAACAAATGTAGCATAACATTTATTTTCTGTTCATAAACTGGTGTGTTCAATTGTTGAATACAACTGTAGATAATATATGGAATATATGGATAGACAAGTTTCAGACCAATTGACTATGGCAAAGACAGTAGCCTGATTTATCTGCTACCTGAAATCCTTTACATTGGAGAAGGACAAATAAGAAAATACATCACTCTGTGAATATTTGTTCAGGCTAAGGTTATTAAGGAGCTATGGATGGACAAAGCTTCCATGGAAAAAAATGAAGGTCTGTCAAAACTGGAAGATTTTGTGGAACTGAATGAATTTTCTTAAATCTTTTGTTAGGAATTAAAAGAGGAAATTGTGTTGGATCCATTCATGACATAACAGTCTGAACACAAATAAGTGGTGTGGTCATTTTCTTATTATTTCTAAAGCATTTAGTGTATCTAACACTGCTTCATTGTGAAGACAATAAGAATTTAACAGGGTTAAAAGATAAAAACAGATAATTACACAGATATTAAGCATCTTTGTGATTGTGTTACATATATTTTTCTTAATCCTACCAGGTATAAATATCTTCATGATTCAAACCACAAGATGACTTGAGATGAGAAACATATTTTGCTGACTTTTTAATATCATAACTAGTGACTTTTCAGGTGTCTGAAACATCTGTAGAGGTAGATTGGCTTATGCGAAGACTTGAATGAGGAACGAGACTGCGTGAGAGCCCATATGTATTCACTGGTTTTCTTCACTTGTGTAACATGCTAAACATTAGATAAAAGAGAAGAAATGTATCAGATCATTCCCCCTGATAAAAACGGCTTTGACTTCCATTAATAGTAACTTAGTCTTAGCTTCTCACAGAAAAATCCAGGCTGTTGAAGATTTGTATTTAAGATGGTGCAGCCACTAAAAGCTGAGCACCTATCCTGCCTCAGTGACCTAGCCCTTGTCCAGCCTGACCTAGATGAGAAGATTGCTCATACCGTCAGCAAAGGAAGCAGAAAGCTCTTCAAGAACACTGAGAGCTGTAAAAGGGACAGGGATGAGTCTGAATTTCAGGATCATGAGAACAAACTCCTTTTCTGAGAAAAGCCTTGTATTGGTAGAGATGACTTTTGGCTAAGCACAAAATTCAAGCAGCAAGAAACTTGTCAATATCAGACAATCCAAAGCCAGAAGCTGCTTGGTGTCCATCATCTGTCATGTAGATATACTAATTACTTTGAGGCTGCTTTATTGCTTCAAACAGAGAAGGTGAACATGACAGATCACTGTTTGAAGTAAAGATGCACCACAGGGGCAAACACAGATGTCTGAGGGACATACTGGTTAGATGGTTTCCAGCTAGAGAGCAAATGTCCACAAATAATTCCTACACAGCTATTCTTACTCTTCTGCCTGTATGGACTTCCTAAATTGCCCTGAAATTCACCATGATCCTGCTCAGCTTGCCGTGTACATGTCAGATTTCAGGTACCAAGGATTTAATTTGCAGACAGTTGTTTAACATTTTTTCCACTGATTTCATTCAGAATTGGAGGTGGATGATACAATTTCCTAGAATGTCTTAAATTAGTAAAAACACATGATTAGTAATCAAGCTTTGAAATATTAACCTCTCTGATTTGTCTCACCACATCTGAAAACAAGGACAACTCTAATCCAGAGTACAAGCTATTAATTTATTTAACATCTATACATCATTTTTAAGGACAAATAATTGTAAGCTCCAACAATATGCTTAGACTGAGAGGAACAAAGCAAAGCCTCTTCAAGGGTTCAGGAGGTTTGAAAAAGGGAAGGGAATTACTGTAACCATATTCCAAACAAATCTAACACCTCCTTGCAGGTAATTTGATGTTTATATGGTCACACGTAAATGTCAAAGCCCAAATAAATCCTTGTATGTCCCCTATGTTCTCGTAGTTTTTCTCTCTCTCTTTTTTTTTTTTAAAGCACTATGAATAGGGGTGAATAGTCTGCCAGGATCTTTATGACAAAAACACCTTTTGATGTGAACTATGAGGTTATCATTGTGCTGACCCTCCAAACAAACTAGGGTCAGTCTAGTATCCTGACTGAGATGTTGAGATCAAAGCTATCTTGGAGCTGCACTGGCACAGATTCCCTTGCAGCCTGGAGTCTGAGCAATGTGCATATGACTTTTGCCAACAAAAGTGTGGTTTTGGTAAGTAGTGTGCTTTGATCTGCTGATCAAGAAGGCAGGAGGAAAGCACATCAGAGCATGGAGGAGAGGGAATAAGAAACGGCTGGGAGCTGTTATATTTTTGCTCATGAGACGGGATCACCCTGTTTGTCTATCAAAGCCCTTAGCTGTGCTGATTATCACCCATGGACATGGCTAGCCGCTACCTGTGCCTGCCTGCCTCTGAGTGAGGGTGGACAGGATACGTCCTGTCTGCATGAGCAATTTTCCCTGCCAGCCTGTGAGTACTTGTCCTTTCTTCTTCCCTGGAAGAAAATACAGTGGTCTTAGTTTGGCCACAAGAGACACATGCTACCCTGAGATACTTCAGGGATCTGTTCAGAGTCACAGAATCACAGAATCACAGAATCACAGATCACAGAACAACCAGGTTGGAAGGGACCCATCGGATCTTCTAGTCCAACCATTCCTATCTAACACTAAACCAAATCCCTCAACACCTCATCCATCCGTGCCTTAAACACCTCCAGGGAAGGTGAATCAACCACCCCCCTGGGCAGCCTATTCCAATGCCCAATGACCCTCTGTGTGAAAAACCTCCTCCTAATCTCCAGCCTAAATCTACCCTGGTGGAGCTTGAGGCCATTCCCTCTCGTCCTGTCCCCTGTCACTTGGGAGAAGAGGTCAGCTCCCTCCTCTCTACAACCTCCTTTCAGGTACTTGTAGAGAGTAATGAGGTCTCCTCTCAGCCTCCTTTTCTCCAGGCTAAAAAACCCCAACTCTCTCAGCCGCTCCTCATAGGATCTGTTCTCCAGCCCCTTCACCAACCTTGTCGCTCTTCTCTGGACTCACTCCAGAGCCTCAACATCCTTCTTGTGGTGAGGGGCCCAGAACTGGACACAGTATTCAAGGAACGGCCTCACCAGTGCTGAATACAGAGGGAGAATCACCTCCCTGGACCTGCTGGTCACACCATTTCTGAAGTCTTTGAAAGCCACAGGAGAAACCCCAGCAGGTTTTTCTGTCAGACTCTGTCAAAGTCTTACCAAATGTATGCAGTTGTGAGGATGTCCCGAAAATGTCTAAATAAATATGCAGTGCCTTTCTGCTTCTCTTCAGACTCAAAGCAGGTATAACAGCTTTTACATTTTCTGATTTTTTTTTCTCCTTTCAGACTATGGTTGGCTTCATTCAGACAGAGACGTGAGAGGTGAAAATAATGGCACTTGGACCCCACTTCTGTTATTAAATTAACGAGATTGGTAAGGCTTCTGTGCCAATGGGCAAGCACCCATGCAGGCTTCACTCATATCCATGTGGCTGATCCATCTTGCCCCCAAACAGAACGGCCATATCCAGAGCACCTCTCAGTAGTGGTCACCAGTATATGTTAGCCTTGAACTGCACCCCAGTGATGCCCAGGACAGGACTGGACAAAACAGGTCAAAAGGTACTCCAGGGTGTATGTGAAGAATTAAATGATTCATGTAATTGTGAATCTGTACCATGGTGTTGCTTTATTTGCTACAACAGGTGAAACTGTCCTGTCCTGCTGCTCTGTGTTGCACTTAAGCTGCCCTCACATGCTGAAATAAGTTATTTAAAGTCATAAGGGTACTTCCATGGGTGCTGTGGCTCCTGTGCAGGATGCACAAGTGGGACCCAGTGACCTCCTCATGGGCAGAACCCTGTTTTCCTCACCTACCTGTCTCTGTGTCCCCTACAGTGGACAGTACAATCCAGTCCCAGATTGTGCATCTCCAATGCATCCCATGCCCATCTGTGCCAATCTCCTGACAAGATTGCTAGTGGCATTATTTTACTTCTCTTTGACTTTTTGAGCCTCGTGAGGAAAAAAAAAAAAAAAAAGTCAAGCTGAGATGGCATCTGAAGGAATTTGGACTATTTCTGCCTTGTATTTGGGCAGAGAGATTTTATTTGCCATAATAAGAAACATTACCTTCTCCTCCCCCCTGCAACAAAATGATTCCTCTAATATTTAAGTTTCAAGACCATACACTGTGTTTATAAGCCTCAGGCCCCAAAGTAAAATAAGATTGAGTTTCCCTCAGGTAAGTACTTCCAGACACTTTATCTGCTCTATCATTACAACTATACTCTATTTGTTACTGTACTGTGTAACACAATACTTGCATTATATTCCACATGAAAAGCTGTTTCTGCAGCATCTTGTCATCATTTCACGAACACGGCTTTGAAGCCGTTTTGAATTCTGAATTCAGTGCATAACAGTGAAGGCTCAAGTGCACAACACCGTATTATTTACTCAGATGGGGTTAATTGCTGAATAAAAGAATGGTTCCTTTCAGTTTACCTTTTTACAATCTCACTCACACTGGATATAGAAGACAGGAAAGTCTGTGATAAATATCAAACTTTCTAATCAGAAACGAGCCCAGTTGTATTTGAAATCTTGAACTTAATCCAGAATCAGGAAATGCAGCCACTTGTGTTACTGTTGCTGAAAGAAGAAAATGACCTTTTTATTGTGGCTTACATTCACTATTGTACTTATGAACCATGGGGAATGGAGTATAAGAAATGCAAGGGCTTAAGGAGACCTTCTTTTAACAAGAAAACTGAAATTGGGTGTAATAAAAATATATGGTTGATGTAAAGGCTATGTTTCTCTAGGGGAAATCCGTACCTTCGACTCGGATTCACTCCTAACAGATTATTCCTGCTTCCTAGCTGCTGGTAATATTTGCTGTCAGGCATACATTGCTTTAAACTTTACCAGATTTAGCCTCAATGGAGATTCATTTGTATGTAGAAAAATTAATAATCCACCCCTTTAACAGCAATATAAAAAATAAAATTATACTATAAATTTTTAAGTGGAGATTGACTTTCAGCAAACAGTTTTATTTCCCAGTGATGTTACAGGGTGAATGCTTGTGGGATTATTTCAATATAATGACTCCACCAATGACTAATTTATAGCTGAACTGGAGCCCTGGACCAGCATCAGTAACTGTGCCATAATTCAACAGCTTGTTCTTGGACGGCACACAGTGGTAGGTAACATTGGAACAGAAGAAATCAAACCCATAAAACTATACACACTTTTTTTTTTTTTTTGTGGAGTGGAATCTGCATGGAATTTATGCCTTACCTAAAGCAAGCGTTTTTTTTTTTTAACAGGAGCAGTTTATTGTAGTGCCCTCTGATACTATGAAGAATAAAATACAGAGTGTTAATAACACAGCTGGAGCTATATTTGCCAAGCAGTCATAATACTATGTGGGCATTTAAACTAAGTGGATAGATTTAAAATAGTTATAATGTTTTTAAAATACTTTAGAAATACTGAGCTGAAAACCTTGCACATTCCCTAGGGCTGACTGATCTCTCTTGAGAAATCAGTTAACTTAATTATCTGGAGAAATCAGAGCCTAGCTAAGAGTGAAAGTTTAAATTGATGGGTCAGAGAGTGGAAAGTTGTGAGAGCTTTCTGTGCATTTTCACAAAGTCTTCAGTATCTTGTAAAAGAGAGACAGCCTTGTTTTCTGATCCCTAGATCTCATTTTTCACTCTCCCTGATCCTGAGGATAAGTTGTTTTTTTTTTTCTTTTCACTGTTTATACTACAAAATTCACCAGAAGATACTTAAAATGAGATCAAAACAAAACTACATATCAACAAGAAAGAAAAACTCACAGGAGGTTCCATAGGATTGCATGTTACAGAGTCATAGAATCATAGAATAGTTTGGATTGGAAGGGGCTTTCACAGGTCATCTATTCTGACTCCCTCTGCAATGAGCAGGAACATCTTCAGCTATACCAGGCTGCTTATAGTCTCATTCAGCCTGACCTTGAATGTTACCTGGGATGGGGTATCTACCACCTCTCTCAACAACCTGTTCCAATGTTTCATCCCTCTTACTCTGAAAAAATTCTTCCTTATATCTCGTCTGAATCTACCTTCTTTTAGTTTAAAACCATCACTCCTTGTCCTGTTGCAACAAGCCCTACTAAAATGTTTGTCCCCATCTTTCTTGCAAACCCTCTTTAGCTACTGGAAGTCTGCTATAAGATCTTCCTGGAGCCTTCTCTTTTCCAGGCTGGACAACCACAACTCTCTCAGCCTCTCTTAATAGGAGAGGGTTTCCAGCCCTCTGATTATTTCTGTGGTCCTCCTCTGGACCTGTTCCAAGATCCATGTCTTATATTGCAGACCCCAGGACTTGATGCAGTACTCCAGGTGGGGTCTCTACAAAGCAGGGTAGACGGACAGAATCACCTCTCTTGACATGCCGGTCATGTTTCTCTTGATGCAGCCCTGGACACAGCTGACCTTCTGGGCTGCATGCTCACCTTGTTGATCATGTCCAGCTTTCCATCCACCAGCATCCCCAAGTCCTTCTTGAAGCATATCATTTGCATCTTCCTTGTTCTAGGTATACACTAAGTCACAAAAAAATAAATCACCATAAGTCTGGTTTAATCCACTTTTATTATATCCACTTTGTACTTTATTCTACTTCTTTACCCCCATCTTTTCTTATTCTTCTTTTGAAGTTTTTCTCTAAAGCCTTGTACACTGTTGAGGCACACCTGAGAAACTTATTTTTTTCAGAACCTTCTTTCTTTCCTTTCCAAACGTCTTCCTTTCCAAACTTCTTTCCTTCCTTTCCAAACTTCTTTCCTGTTAGATCGCTGCTGCTGGATACCAGTCTCCCCAGAACTCCAGGATTAGTGTGTTTCACAACCCAATTTAAATAAGGAAAACCCTAACCTCAGCCTCTGTCTGAGCTTGAGGTGTTCAGGAAGCATTTCTTCCCACTTCACTGGTGATGCTAAATTCATTATTGATGCAGTTCTTCAGCAAAGAAGCAGAGAAGACTGGCTGGTTGCTTGCTGTTATAACATTTGGAAACACAACATGACAAATTTCTTTAGTCTGTCTCTAATTGTGCTTTAACAATGGTTTTATGATGACACAAGAAAGAGTTAACAGAACAAAATAACAAGCCCTGCCTCAAGTATTTTCATAACTTTCTTTAAGTCACAGAGCTGTGGAGAAAAACAACATTGTAAGGGTTTCTCGATTTTTCCATCGTGTTATCTGCTTTTACAGATGGTGAGTCACTATGACATCTGAAAAATCTCCACACATGAAAATGCGATGATGAGATGGTCCAGAATTGAAACACTCAACCTACCTAAACCATTGCTTGTGAGTCTAGAATACAGTCAATTGTTAAAATAACATTAATAGACTAGTGTAGGAACATGCAATACTATGAAAGCCAGAGATACAGTTTTCTCCCTGGTAGCTGGTTCACCTCATCCTGGAGCAGTGTACAGAAACTCCTTTCTACAGCCCTTGAGAGATGATGAGTCTAGTGGTCACAGTATCTACTCACCAGTCAAATGCTGAATTACACTTGTTACCTCTATAACAGAAGACAGATCCAATCAGTTCTTTCCTAACGCTTTCTTAGCTTCTAAGATTCTTACGTCATCTTTAGAAGTGAATTATTTGTGTACAGCTATGCTTTCAGAAATCTGGATCAAGATGAATATTTGGAGTCAGGGTGAAAAGAGCTGACATTTTTCATGTTAGGTCTTCTCACAGTCAACTGATTCCACCAGACTGCTACTACATTCGTAGCATTTCAGGATAAGTCAGGTATGAAGAGACCTTGTGGAGCTTCTAACCCAACCTGTTGTTCCAATTTGAGGCCAGGTCAGCCCAGGTTGCTCAGGGCTTTATTCAGTCAGGTGCTGAGAATCCCCAAGGGTGGAGATGGTATGACCTCTCTGTGCAAATTTTTCCACCTGGTAGTCCAGTGACAGATTTGTACTACCAGACAACATAATACAAGCAGGCTGATGGAATAAGATTTTCAACACTGTAAAAATGCTTGAGGCGTAAGTAGAATTATTACGGGTCTCAAATTATAAACTTTGGATCAGTAGGACCTGATTTCTTCTAATGCAGGGACTTGATCAGGTGTGACTTGTTCCTTTATTCAACTGCCCTATAAATTAGGAAATAAGTTTATTTGTTTATTTTTCTTATTTTTTCTTATGGATGCTAGATCTTTCTATACCAAGAAACGCTAAGAAGTCAAAGGCTACTTAAGTTTTGCTGCACTCATTCTGAAACATAGTCCTCAGACAGCCAGAACTGTTTTTAATGCAATTTATTGGCAGCAAAAAGGAATGGAATATACATGAAGAGATGGCTCATATGAAAGGTTGTTCTAGGTTGGTGTCTGATCTGGAATCTCACATCTGGAAAGGTGGAAAGTCAAAAGGCTCAGGTTTGCCCTTTAGGTGTGGAAAAGTGAGTACGTTTTATAAATGACATGTCCTCTCACTTGAACAAAAAATAATAGCATGCTGTACATGACATTCCTTCTCTGAATAGGTGAGAGTGAGATGGGGGCAGTAACATCTGAACTGAACAGGGAGGTGAACCAAATTCTGTTGCTTCTTACCTGTCACAAAAATTGCAACCAGAGAGGAACAAATCAATCTGGACATAATGACAGCCCTTTCCTAAACCATAAGCATGTCTGTAATAGTGAATTAAAGACGAAAAAAGGAACATCTGTCCATTTCTTGTATCTTTCCATTTTATTTGTAGGGTCGTAAGGTTTGGGGTTAGATTGATTCCAATTTTTAGATACATTCTTTTCAATTTTTTTTTTTAACATGAAAAGTTTACTTTCCAATCAGGCTAGAAGTTGCAGTGACTGGGGAATCAGTAAAGTCGTGTTGCTCTTGCCGAGTTTTTTGCAAGATAAGAATTTTAAGGTAATTTAAATGGGCTTTTTTTGTATTATTTTAACTCCCATTTCAGTGGTTTATTGATTATGACTACAGAATATATTTTCTTTTAATTTTTATTTTGTTTCTCACCAGATACAGAAATTTGACCTCACCATTTTATGATTTTCAAAGGTTATTTGGTTTGTGTAAATTGCTTTTCTATAACAAGAAAATACATTCTATTTTTCAGGGATTTCTGGTACTACCACCCAGGTCAGAAAAGCCCTGTTGCTGGTCATTAGGCAGAGTCTACCAGGCAGAGTCTACCAGTAGGCCCAGCTCACTCTCTTTCCGGCTGACACTCTGGGCCTGAGAGTAACCAAGAGCAATGAAATGCAAGATACAGATCCAAGAGCCAAGCAGCTCCTTGTATGCTCTCTCTGCTACATGGTATTTAAAGCACAAAGCGCCATGAAAGGCTGGATAACCTTGTGGCAAATCCATTAGATTCTGAAGGTCTCCATTAGTGGTATATTTACAATACAGGGCATTTTTAATGGCACAATTCAATGTATCAAAATGTCACATTTTATTGAGCGTTCACCATCATTCTGTTCCTCTTCCCAGTCAGATAGAACAACAAAAGTAGTTTTCCCAATGGTGTTGTTGATGTGACTATTACAAGAATTAACTAATTGCATCTGGAATGACAACAACTAGCAATATTACTTACAGATTACTTTTAACTGAACATGTTGTGTAGATAAATTAAGTGCCCAATAAGAGGAGAGTTTCTGCAACTTTCATAGCTCGTGTGGAAAAAGGGAAGGCACATCTTACCAGATCTGCTTGTGTCAGACTGCTTAAGCTCTGATCTTACAGATAATCATGCCTGGGAGAATGTAATTGTTGATTTCTGATTGCACATGACTATTTGTATTCATGCATGCATATTTCAGCATCCATGGTGGTGTAGAACTAGACAAATTACTCACCTGTGATTTCTGTGGCCTTCTTCCAGCAGAGATTTACAGCATCTGAGACTGAGGCATATTTTAACGATTCCTAATGGATACAAAAAGCCCAAGCTTGAGTCTTTTGGATGCAACAGCCTCAGATATGTCTTAGCCATCTTGACAATACGAAGTTTTGCAGAATTTTAGAGTCTACAATGTAAAAAAGAATTGTACATTGATTTATTTAAGACTCTTGCCTCAATTCACATGGGTGAGTCTCTGCATGTTGTTGATGAGTTTCAGAGTATCTGTTGAATAAAGTGAAAAAAAACATGTGTGCACCTCAGAAGGGAGGAAGAATGGAGAAACTTACTTACGGTTAGGATTTTGAAAGAATATTCTTTTAGATTCATATGAAGAAACTCTCTAAAGTCCCACCGCCATCATGTTTTCTCCCTTGTTACTTGTTATATGCAATACACTGATGTAGGTGAGATGATAAATACATAGGGGATTTTGTTGATTCTGTCTATTGAAATGAGGCTAAACTACCTGAGATTTTAAGCCCTCATATGTCCTCTTTCTCTAGAGAGCAGGAGTTAAGATATCTGTATGGTACTGGCCAGTTAGTAAGATGTTTAGTTCGTTATGTTACCCTCAGAACTGGGAAAAAAAAGAAGTTCAAGACTCAGTTTGTTGTCTCCACACTGACCCCTTCTCTCTCCAGGATAACAGAAGAGATTGATGAGGTCACTAGGACATCTTCTGACACGGTCAACTAGGACTGTGTGCCGAGACCCAGAAAAGGTATTGCTGCCTATCTGACAGATGAACAGATTTCAGCTCAGAAAGCTACTTCAATCTGGGCTAGTTTAGTCTCCAAACTCCACTGCTCAGAACTCCAAACTCCACTGCTCCACAGCTTGATGGAGATGGCTGGCACAAATCAGGGACTGCTGCTTTCCTATACTTATTGCTATGCAGATCTGGGGCAGAAAGAGCACAAGGTGAGGAGGGATGATGGTGCTGAGCTGCCCAGGGGATGTGCTGCCAAGCAAGGCTACTTACAACATAGAGGTCTTGCTCAGCAGCTTGTTGTGGCAGGTGTTATTGTGTCTGACACAACTCTGGTAACCTAGCTGCACCTCATGGAGCTGGAGAGAGGCTGCAGCACTGTCCTGCAAACAGGTGAGGCATGAACTGACCACTGGAGAAAGAGATGAGAGCCAGATGTGTGAGTCTTGCTCTGCCCTAAAAAGTCAGCTCCAAGACCTGCCTGTTAGCAGAGCAAGCACACTCAGCAGCTCCAAACACTGTGCAGAAGATCACAGGCCTCATATCATGCAATCCTCACACCCTAAAATTTAGGTTAGCTCTGAAGAACGTCTGAACAAATGCCAAGATTGCTTACTGTGAACTTCTGACCAGAAACTAGACTAAGTTTTCCTGCCATTTTATGATCAGAGCTCTACCCTGCACACATGGCAGGACCCATAGCAGTCATGGTCTCCTCCATAGAGCTAGCCTAGGGGACACAATGCTCTCCACCTTGAACTGCAGTCAGCTATTGAAACTGAATGGAAATCAAAGCTAGCTTGATATCTCTGCTAAGCCAATCATCAGTAATAAGACTTCTCATGCCATCTCAGAGATCCTGTTCACACTGGGGCCATCGTCGCCCTCACTGAGTTGGGAAGGAGCAGCCTCTGCAGCCAAACCTGTAGCCTCCACACAGCATGGGCTTGCATTATTCCATCACATCTGTATCATGTTGCATGGTGCTTTGTATTGCTTGAGGACAGTGCCACTGGCAGGCTTGAGTGCTCCTATCTGCTTTGTTGGGAAAACAGCCTTTAGAGTCAGCTTCAGTTCCAAGTTCACTTCCTCCATCTGCACTAAGTTGCATGGGGGAATTGGAGCGTATCAGGGTAGGGACCCACTCCCTGCAGTCAACTCTACTGCTGAAGTGAAACCATGAGATACAGCATAGTCTTGTCTGCAGGGAGACAAACATGGGATCTGAATTAGCTTTAAATGGATTAGTTACACCCCATCAAACTCTTGTAGGCATGTTATTATTCAGAATTAAAGTGACCTCATTTCAGCATAGTTTAATTCCATTCATAATGGAGTTAAACTAAATCTGAAGATTAATGCTTTATTACAGCTGATAAATCTGCTATGCACCTCTGGTGAAACTGAATTAACTCTCTCAAGTCTTACTGGTGCTCGAGTCCTACTGGTGGCCAACTCAGTTATAGCATCTGCCGCTGCCTTTCATCTAACAAGGCTAGGAGAAAAAAACGCTTGCAGAGGTGGAATGCACCTCATCTCTGGCTGAAGGAGTTGGTGAGTGTCATCCAGCAGAGACTACTCCTGACAAAAGTCAACACTCAAAGAACTCTCTTCAGAGATTTATCAAAACCTGCCACCTTAGGCAGGTACCACAGTGTCTCAGTACCAGGACAACACCCAGGACAGGAGATCCTGTCACTGCCACTGCTGTTGAGAAACAAGAAGGTCCCTTCTCAACGGGAAAAAAATTGCCCTGGCAGTATCCAGTCCTCCCAAATGAAGGATGAAGGGAAGGAGGTGTACCCACCGGCCCTCCTTTTTAGCCTTTTCAAAATGGATGTCTTGAAGGTGCTCTCTGCACTGGGCTTCCCCTCTTGCAGGGCTCCTTCTGCACACTGCTACTTCCCAAAACTTTGCACAGGAGACTCAATATTTCCTCAACCTGACAGTCAAGATGACAATGTAGTGTACCCAGTGTTTAGCAGCTGGGAGATCACTGCTAGCTAAGGAATAACATTGCAGACTTCAGTCCAAGAGATTGGCTACAGTCACGGGGCTGTTCTGCTCCTCTGGTGTGCATGCATGGCTGTGATCCCCAAAATGACTAGCAAGGCTCTGGTTCTGCCTGAATCTGAACATTATTCACTTCATGAATATTTGTCCAAGATGTCAGATTCTTAAGGCCAAATGAAGCCTTTACTTCCTCTACAAATATTTGTGCAATGACCTATAACTACCGGCCAACATGCCTGCCAGCACTCCGTTAGATGACATCCCATTTTACAATTAACTATTACCATTTGATAACCTCTTGAGGTTAAGAACACAGATGTAAGATCTCCAAGATTCCTAATGGGAATACTTCATATCAGAAGTATGTTTCCCTTGAGGATGACATCACCACAGGGACACATATTTCAAATATTTTGGCCATCATATTTTGAAAGCTTCTTCAGAAATACAAAAATGCTTTTTGAGCTCTGAAAGAACTTTTCTATCAATCTCAAGTAAACATACTGCCATTTAACTCTTTGGAAAGCTTTCCCCAGTAACAACAAAAAGTGTCATGGGAAACAAAACGAATTGCAATGTAGCCAGAGAAAGAAGCAAGTTTTGTATATAGCATCAATGTCAACTGGAAATAGTTCTTTGCTGAATGCTATGTTGTCATTTTTATGAATGAAGGAGTTCAAATGGAGCCGAACTCACAATTTTATATCAGGACTCTCACTATTTGGGGTGCTGGACTCTAACTTCAAAACTAACAAATGGTCTCTGTACAATATGGAACTAGCTAAACTAAAACTCTAAACCTGAATTGCTCCCACCTGTTAAGCTCTGGTAAACAGTGAAAGTAGATGTAGTCTTACCTTTAGTTACAGAGTGAACATTCATCAGTGACTGGGTACTGAAGCTGAATCACTGGCTATTAACTTTAGGAGAAAAAGTTTATACATGTATGTGTGTGTATGCATGTATATCTGTAAAAATACATAATATATGCACATATGGGTGTTTATATAGATGTATAACTTGGATATGCAGCTATATGTACAATATCTTAGGGATTTTGTTGTGCTTTTTTTTTAATACCTCCTCCACCTCTGTTTCTGCCTTCACTATGTGTCTTAGACTACATATCTTAGGAAAACAGACAAATAAACAGCATTAACTATACTTTGAACTTGACTATACTTTGAACTACTGAAGGCTCCTTTCACTACATAAAGATAAATGCAGAGTTACTTCAGTAGAATTAAAGATGTTATCCTACTGAAGAAGCACAATGCATGAAGACGATGTGATCTAAAGAGTCATCTTTCTTATTTGAGGAAAAGAAATTGCTTTAAATAAAGTGCTTGGGAGATAAAAAGGAATGTTCATATTCCTGTCCCTTCTTGTTGGCAGAAGATGCAGCACTAGGTTCATTTTTACAGTGCCTGCTGCAAGGGCCAACAATGTTCCACCAACAAGGCTATGACCTATGGGATCTTCTCTGTAGTACGGCACTAATTAAATGCACTTTAATTTTCCTTGAAGCTGTTGAATAGGTCAATATCTGTTCTAAGAAGTCTTATTTCTCATTTTCATGCTAGATTAATTAGAAAGAAAAGTACATGAAACATGATATCATCATCTAAAATGTAACCACAAACAAAACAGAAAGGGTCATTAGGCATTGGAATAGGTTGCCCAGGGAGGTGGTTGATTCACCTTCCCTGGAGGTGTTTAAGGCAAGGGTGGACGAGGTGCTAAGGGGTATGGTTTAGTATTTGATAGGAATGGTTGAACTCGATGATCCAGTGGGTCTCTTCCAATCTGGTCGTTCCCTGATTCTATGATTCTATGAAATCAGTATTAATTTATACAGCTTCATTGACTTATACTATTGATTTGGTAACATAATGTGCAAAATTATCCCAATTCAATTTAATATTTCCTAATGACACTATTAAAATTAAACATGAATATATAAATCTTCATTAAATAAGACCCTTTTAAGTGTCCAACATGACTAACGTTTTTTGAATGAGGTGTTCTAGAGTTACTTTCATTCTAAAAGACTTCATAGAATTCCTGAAAATTTGACAGACATTCCCTAAAGATTTGTTAAACAAGAATGCTGATAATAGAAGTAATCATTTGAATAATTAATTATAACTGAAATCTTAGTGTAGAATTAACACCGTGTCTTAGTATCATACATTTGAAAATGTGAATAATTTATCTGAAGCTTGAAGAAGGAAAACAAATCCAATTCTGCTTTGCACAAGCTATATTAATAGCTGTGTATCTTGTGTATCTTGATGTGTTTATTTATACTGTGAGATGTATTAATTAAATTACCTTTTTAAAGAATAGTACTTTAAGGTAAGCTGTGGTTCACCTCTACCTGTTCAGACAGTCAGGCAGGGGGACAGTTCTACTGCAAAATATATTCCATACAATAGATGCGTATTATTCTATGTCTCAGCTACTTTTCTTTGTTCCACTCCCACTCAAGACTTGTTCTACTTAGGCTTTTCATACCACTTTCCAATCACTTCAGTTTTCCAGTACATCAATCTGATTGTGAAGTGGGACAAAGGAAGGTAGAAGAAAAGCAGATCACATGTGGTAATATGGTGCTTGCCTCTACCTTTTTACCGTATTAAAAATTATTACTACAGCATTGTTAGGATTTCATTGGAACTATCACTCAGAAAAATATCATCACTACTCATAAACTGATGAAAAAAATATATGAGGCAGAAACATTGTACTGTAAAATCTCCCTAACATACAGAGATTGGGTTAGCAGGCAAACAATCTTTTTAAAATGAACAAAGTGTTAGAAAAGAAAGAGATACAGAGAGTCCCAGGAATTGTGCTTTAAGTTGATAGATACATGAAAGTGAATGAAATATGCACTTACTAGTCTAACAGCCCAGAGAATTGTCACTCTATGAAGAAATGAAAAAATATTTGGAAACCTCAGTGAAGCTCACAGAGTGATATCAAATTAAATAGATTCGATTTTCAGGTTTTGACATCACTAGACAATAGACTTCACAAATCAGTAACACAGACTGATTCTGACATGACCTAAAATTACAGAAACACAGGAGAAGGAATAAAACACCCCTTCAAATTTAGTTGGAAGTACAGATGTCTCCACTTTTTCATTGGCAACTTCAACACAATCGCCTTTGGACATTTTATTTTTAGGAAACATCTGTCCAGTTTGGATCTGACATACTGCAACTGTGATTAGTTAGAGATGTTACAAAAAGCAAAATTACTTATGCAAGTCAAATCTAGAGAGTTAGTATATCATGAACACAAAATAATAAACTTTCTGGGAACAACAAGTTTAATTTCCCTGTTGCCCTTTACCCATGGACCCCCAAACCACCTGAAAAGTGTTATTTAATTACATATTGCACAACCTAGAGACAGGATGTATAACAGAAAATCAGTAAGTCTCCTCTGAGATGGAAAACAGCACATATACAGAAGAAATGTAATGCCACAACTTAGGAAGACATAAGGATAGAAGTCAGTGAAAATTCAAGTACACATAAGCAGGGAGCCTGTAATTATTTATGTTGTGTTTGAATGGGGTATCATCCTTAACATCAAGGCTTCTGGGTTCCCTGCTCCACAATGCTTACAATCACAGGTGGACAGCCATTTTTTTCCCCAAAAACACATCAGTGGCAATTCTTCTGTTTAAAATCTCATTTATGAGAACTCGGAAATAAATTTTAGGGCTGGACAGAATTTTTCAGACAAATAGTTTACTTGCCAAAAAATGCAGGAAAACTGAAGATATTTGGGAGTTTGGATTGAATTGAGAAAATTGTTTCAGCCAAGCAATACGGAGGAGGAAAATGGAATTCTGAAAATGTGAAACATTTTGTTCTGACATTATCAAAATTACAAATTCCTCCCTTATTTTCTCCTTTTTACTTAAGGAAAAAATGGCTAGTACAACCAAAAAGGAAGAAGAGAGAGTGACACTTCACAAGAAAAACCTGGCGTATGTCACACTTGGAAACTTTTCGGTCTGACCATTCCCCAGTTTGTGCAAGAAAGCCTCCAAACAACAATGAGCTGTAAAACAGAGGATAAGGATACATGCACATTCCAGCTGAGAACATATTTCTCCTCTGAGGTAGAGCAAAGATGCACCAATTGAAGCTGGAAAATGCTGTTACTAAAGTCTACTTATTTGATATATTTTCTTGTCTTACATAATGAGTTTGACGGAAAGTAATTTAGACAGCTTCTCATCTGCCTTGACTAGACTATTTTTGTACAGGTCGTCTTCTGCCTTTTAGTGGTTGCAAATACTGATCAGGTAAAGCTGAATTAACCACTTGGCCAAATACTTCTCTTCAGCAGACTACAGTTACCTGGAGCTGATGAACACAGAAGAAAGTAAAAGGCAACTGACCTGCTCACAGGACGACTGTCTCACAGCAGAAAAGACAACATCTGGTGACTGTGGAACCAACTTAAAGCAATTAATTTCTTACTTGCCGAAAGAGTGGGATGCAGTTTTCTTGAACTCTGGAAAATCCCTTCAATATGGTACATATTACCTAAGGTGATGGCCCTATGGCACGCATTGGACTAGTATACACTTGAACTTGTACAAAGAACCATCAGTCAACCAGCTCAAGACCAAGGAATCAAAGAAGAATAAAGCAACCTTTGACATTCTCTTTTCCTGTGCTCCACTGCAAGATCTGCAGATACAGCTAAGGACAAGACTAATGACTGCATCAGTTTCTGAACTCTAAAGGAAGAGCGACAATACAGTAAAAAAGAAATAATATTTTAAAAACTTTTATCTATATCTTCATGATAGAAAATAGTTCTAACAACAGTTTTTGTCTAAAAGCAGTTAGAAAACAGCAGATCTCATGGCACTACTGCATGCAGTCACAGCTTGTCTGACTGACATGCACACTGGCACAACCAAGCTGCTGTTCTGGTAGAGCAGGTTACTCAGCTGCAGATTTAGCATTTAAATAGATATAAAAAGATTTAAGTAGATTTAAATAGACTTTAATATTTAAACCGGTTGGGAGGAACTGGAGACTCTATGATGCAAGCCCTCATATTGAATTCCTTCTTGATAAAAAGCAGAGGGAGAGTGGTTACTCATAAGCTTGAGTGATGCTCAAATGTTTGATGCATCATTCCTTCCACTGTCAGAAGCTGGCAGACATGCAAAACATTAGAGGACGTACAAAGATGCACAACTTTGGGATGTGTATGAAGTTCTGACCCATTTCTTGCTGGATGTGAGATCCTACTCCCAGGGGCACATTTATGAATTATCCACAATACAAACTGTCAAGCCTCAGCAATTCAGCTTGGGATTCAGAGTCTCTGGAGTCTGACCCCAACCTGTTGTTTCTCATGACATCTGGACAGATTGGGCTGCCTTCAACTAACTACAGCTTCTACTGCTGGCAGAAATCCCAAGTGCAGCCATACTGCTGTTCAGTGGGTTCTTTTGCCCTTTATTAGTTCATACCTCCTGAAAGGAAGTTGTGAAGAGGAGGGATCTGGGCTCTTCTCCCCAAGTGACAGGGGACAGGACGAGAGGGAATGGCCTCAAGCTCCACCAGGGGAGGTTCAGGCTCGACATCAGATAAAAATTCTTCACAGAAAGGGTCATTGGGCACTGGCAGAGGCTGCCCAGGGAGGGGGTTGACTAACCTTCCCTGGAAGGGTTTAAGGTGTGGGTGGATGAGATGTTGAGGGACATGGGTTAGTGATTGATGGGAATGGTTGGACTCGATGATCAGATGGGTCTCTTTCAACCTGGTGATTCTATGATTCTATGATTAAACTCTCTCACAAGGGAAGAACCTGGCATCCAGAGCTGCAACTGCTAAACTCCTTTTACTCTGTATACAATTTTTAATATGGAGCTGAAGCTCCAGTTCATTGTTGCAAATGGAGAAGTGATGTAGGGCAGCAAAAAAATAGAACCCAAACCTGGTTTCTATATTTTCATAGGTCTCCTCACTTCTGCAGTGAACAGAAAATGGAAACAGAGAAACCTTTGAGTACACATATGGCAGAATCACATCTGATGCACCAGACTGTTGACGTGAATTTGGCTCAGACTAGCAGTGACTACATGTTGACTGATGTCAGTAAGGAATTTATCTCAGCTGTGTTTGTTCTCATGTTGATTTCTGGTCAGGGGTCTTCTCAGGGCCCAGAAGCTGTTATCCACCATAAGTGTGTGGAGAAATGCAGTCCATTTCCATAGGGAAAAACCTTCAGCTACCAAGATAATAGAGAACAGGAGCTGAAATGCCCGAGAATGCTATGCAACTAATCAGCTAGAGCCAGAACATGATATGAGATATATTAACTTGTTGAAGTCTTGCCTTTTGCAGTTTTGGATGTAAATGATCTCTTGCCTATAGACTACATGTGCCCATTTTCCTGCCTGCTTTTGCAGAAGCTACCCAACAATCTCTTCAGTGTATTTCTCCTTCCCCAGTTCCTATTTGTTGAAAAAAAATAAAAATCAACAAGATCTATAGTAGAATCCTCTATGGAAGGATTCCCACCGACACTCCCTTTCCCCTTTCAAGTCTGCCAGCTGATATCCTCAAAAGAGTGCTGCCTCATCTGATTCATCCAGGATAGTAAACCCTACTCCTTAAAGTATTTTAGATTATCTGGCTGGTGTGGACTGACACAGGTCAGAACATATTCCAAAACAGCCCCAGCAGGTAACCAAATAGGGAAACCATATCTGTAAGAAGGGGATGATGAGAAGGCAGAGTTGGAAGGCGAAGGGAGCAGGAGGTGGCAGTCCCTTCTGCCAGCCCAGCTAAGTTCACTGGTGAAATACATCCTAGGAACAGTGAAACTTCTCAGACCAGGAAAGGTTTAGGGCTGCAAGCAGGAATAGTGCAGTCTAACCAGAGTGACAAGGACCAAGCTCTGTGGGGAAGTAGCTTTACAATACACGTTTAAAAAGCTTATCAAATTCCACTAGGTAGTGTTTCTTAAATGAACACAATATCAACAACTCCTTCCTCACCTGTAAACAGAATTCCTCCACCTTAAGAGGTGAAGGACACATCATTCTATGATAGTTGTATAGTCTGGTCTTCACAGCTTTCCTTGGAGTTTCACAGAGATCAATGAAACAAATATCAGTTGAATTGTCCAAGTTGGGTACTTTATTCAGCCTTTGTACAAAGGAGATTGAGGCATGGGATGTTTAAATAATTTGTCAGACACCACAGCGCTGGGCAGAATGTTTATTTGATTTTCATGTTGGTCTGAATGTCAAATAAATGCTTTGTCTAATGCTTAAAAGCAGCAGAGAAAGGTAAAAATGTTTGTAATGTCTTTGTTTTCAGAGTAGTTCCTCCTTTTGTGTATAAGTAAAAGAAAGAAAAACATGGAAAGAAGGAATAAAAAAGATTCAGAAATTGAAAAGAAATAGTGGAATTATTAATTTCACCTTTTTTTTATTCTAAGTCAGAAAAGCAAGCTTGCTGTTTCTAAGAGAAACTGTATTTTTTCTTGATCTTTGGTGGAAATGGTCATTAGAGCAAGGAAAAAGAGAATTCATTGTCTTAGCCATTTCCAGAGTCCTGTTCTAACTCAATCATTAAGTCACAGCAGTAGTGTAATCACATCTAAACAGGATCAGTTATCTTTCCTCTTTCTTGATTCACATATGTTCAATTTTATAAAGTGCTGAGGAAAAGAAAATTGAGATTACACTACTTACAGATGTCCTGAGAATGCTGGAAATTGTTGATGGAATAAACTACCCTGAGAGATCACCTTTCCTTCATTTCAAAGCATGTGTTCCCTAATTTGGCTGATGCTGAGAGATGTTTTCTCCATGAGGCCTTCTGTCTCTTCCACTTTGGCAAGCAATGGAAGAAGATGATATAAGAGGAACTGGTCCAAACTCAAGCACATATAATTTAGACGTTAATTCATGTTTGGAAGGAAACTTTGTTTCTACTACATTAATAAATCACACCCTTTACAAAATCTTTTCTATGGCTCTCTGACAGTAATACTCAATGAAAAATGATACTTTTATCATGCATAACCTGTGAAAACCATCCCTTTGTCACAAGGAAGGATTAAGGCTATATGCTTTTCATTCTTCGCATATTTCCTTAACTGAAGTATAATGGCTTCATTTCCTTTTCTTTTCAATATGAATTTAGTGCTGATGAAAAGGACCAGCTTAGCAGCTCAGGCAACCGATGCATGTTTTTCATCCAGAGAGTGAGAACACCACAGTTAATCATGATGTAGAGTACCACCAAAGCCAATCACATTTAAAGTTGATGGGAAAACTACTTCAGGCAAATAACATGTTCCTCCCTACAAGATATATACAATTCTTATTGTCCCACTAGTGCACTTGAAAAAATGGTTGCCTAAAAAACATAAGATCTTTTCTTTAACCTTGTTGTTAAGTCAAAATGTGAACAAAGCAAGTGCCAGTAACAATTTCTTTGGCAATTTCAAAGGTGAAGTTTTCCAAGTAGTGTTTTTAAAACGTCCAGTACCCCAAAACAGGTTATTCTTAAGACATTGACCAGTCTTGCTTTTTAGACATTAATCTCATGCTACTACAGTTACGCTCTGCAACACGGCCATTCAAAGCTGGCTCAGGTACTACATATAAACATGTAGTATGCTTCACACTTCAGTTTAAGCATGCCTCCATGCTACATAATCAGATAGCAAAGTCACCACAGAGGACCTGTTTTCAGGCTCACCAGCCTTCCATCTGTGTGTAAGTCATGGCCATCCTGGCTCATATGTTGGGAGATTTCATGTTGAACTCTCCTTTGTGACTCTGGATCACCTGGGACCTTTGGTGCTTGTCAGCACAGGACTAGGTCCCAAAAATACATCAGAAAGTTCCCCAGCTCCATATTTTAAATGTAAACTTAGAATATTTTTAGGAGTATCTTGCTTTAATATTTTAGGTCAGCTACTTATATTTACTCATCAGGTGTTCCTCTCCCTCAGTCCTTTGTTGAGGGGGTTAACTAACTTAAGATTTCCTTAAAGACAGCTTTGGATGTCCAAGTTCAGAGCTTGTGTAAAAGGTCAGGAATTTATATTGTGGCTGGTGGATGTGAGTTTGATTGCATCTCAGTGAACACAAATGAAAACTAAATCTGAGGGAAGCTAGGTCAGCATAATGCTCTCCTAGGATGAGGGGAGGCAGAAGAAGGTGTAAAATACACCAACCCAGACTCCCTCCAGAATTGGAGAACTCAGATTCACATCTGATTTGGCTCCCATCGCCTGACTCAGAAAAGTGAACTCTTTCCAAGTCTGGAGACACCAGTACATTCTGTGCAAAACCCTTACAGGGATACTGTTAAGCTTGTCTAGCCTACAAATTAAGTTAGTCTTACATATCTTCGGTTTTACTCTGGAGGCACAAGCTGTGTTTAAAGAACCTCTTCACAGTCCAAATGAGGAAAACAGAATGGGATGCTCTGTGACCTGCTGCCACATGCTGGGGATGACATGTGGGCATATGTGCTACGGACATTTATGCTGGGGCTGCATGGACCTTCTGTTTTTTCAGACTGAAGAAAAGGAAAGAGAATGAAATAGTCCGTTCTAGGGCAGAAGCATTGCAGGTAAGCTTCCAGGAACCTTACAGTATGACATACTCTGAAAAGTACATGACAGAATAGGGACTGCTTGGCTTTCAGATATGTCATTGCTATACAAGCTGCAAGGAGAAAACATCTATAGATCAGAATCTGTCAAGTGAAAAGACATAGTGAAAGCACTTGTGCTGGCAGCTGGCATGGAATTTTAAATTCACGCTCAGATATAAAAGATGTTTTGTAGCAAAGCCTGTTAACTCCACAGAAGATTTAATAATGTCTTGCCTCCGCGAAGGACACTACTTCTTAGTGACAGGCTGGGGACAAGCAGGGTGGTACACGTGAGGCTTGGTTGAAGGAAACCTGCCACCACTTTCTGGAAAACCATGGAAAGGAGTGGAAACCTTCAAGGACTGCCACTTCCTTCTTTTCTCTAACCTCTGTGAAAAGCAGTAGTACGCACTGTGTTTGGTATAACTCACACACAAATATAGAGCAGT
This sequence comes from Coccyzus lansbergi, assembly GCA_033558105.1. Taxonomy (NCBI): domain Eukaryota; kingdom Metazoa; phylum Chordata; class Aves; order Cuculiformes; family Coccyzidae; genus Coccyzus; species Coccyzus lansbergi. The sequence goes on from JAUMJK010000101.1 coordinate 892,318, forward strand.
TATTAAAGTCCACTCCTCAGCAAGAATCACAAACCATAGTTTGGTCAAAAGTTTGTTATCATTTCTGTTCAGGATGAAATTTCAGGTATCTACACGTATAAGTAAACCTGGGGAATACACTGTAATCTCTCTTCCACTAAAATTTGGCTTTCTGATGGAAAGGTTACAAATAGAAAAGTAGGTAAAATTGGGCACTTGCAATTTTTTTTTAAAAAAAATAATAATTGGCAAGAACTTTTGGATTTGCTAATCCAAACACTCAGACCAAGGAAGTTTAGGATTTGTTTCTTTTTAATTCCCTGCTATCTCCAGTTCTGAATGAAGGATTAGTGTTTGTAGTGCCATGACTTCCCTTTCCCTCATCATCCCTTTCCACTTTCTCTCTCAATGGTAAATAGGCTTTGATGGAATCTGAGAGGATATCTATTTCTCACAGAATTTCTGAGATTTACTATAGCAATAAACATCTTTATGTTGGGGTTTTGGGGTCTTTTTTTAAAAAAAAATTAATTCTAGAACTGCCAGCATTGGGAATAAATTGCAGGAATTCTGGCTTCTTTCTAGTTACAACTGTAAGATCTTTCTTTTGTCTGAATTACCAGAAAAAAAAATAATTATATCAGAAAAAGAGGTCCTCAGAACTGGAAATGTGAAACTAGAATGTTGTTTTCTCTCAGGTATAAGCCTTGTCAAAGACCTGGGATACTTTCAACTCCATCATCTGCTTTGTAAAGAGCAGCCTCCAAGATCTCCCCAAATGAAAGCTGCATATGACATAGGCAGAATGAACGGCTGCTGGCAGCCACCTGGGTAGAAGGGTGGCCAGGTTCGGGAGTTCAGTGATCTCTGCTTCTGATGCCAAAGAAAGGCAGGGAGAAAAGTAGAGTAATAACTGGATTTTGGCCCAGCAAAGGAGAGCAAGGTGGAAATGCAGCAAGGAGGAGAGCAGTGTCAGCAGCCTGAGGCTGTGCGAAGTGTCTGTGAGAGAGAGCAGCAGCCATAGCACAGCTGTGTCCCAGAGACCAAATTTGTAATGACTCGGCATAACACTTGCCAGAAAGCTTGCCTACCCCCGCAAGCATAGAAGTTGTGAGTGGATGCTTTGGGCCAAATTAATCCCTGGTGGAAGCTCAGGAAAAGCCAGGGGAGGTAGAGGCACTGAAAAAAAAAATTCTTTATTAGCATCATAGCTTGGAAGCCAATTTTTATACAAGAAGAAGCAATAAGCAACCCAAATAATGCTGAAGCACAAGAGAACTTCTCTTTCTAAGAATTTCTGACTCCAAAGTTTTTTATCCTTGTTTCCTGCTGCTCCATCCATTCACTCAAGTGGCTGGTGTGAGTCCAAAGCCTATTATTTATTCCTCACTAAAGAAACAGAATAAAATCCTCTCTGAGAAAAGGGGTCCACAATTTGGTCAGCTTCATAAATGCAGACCAAGAGATTAGCACTAGACTGTGCAAGCAAAAAATCAGCCTGCTGCAAGCCCACGCTTTCTGCAGAGAAATGTTTTCCAGGCATAGGAATTACACCTGAAAACTATGCACTGTAACATGATAGACTGGGTAACATCTGCCAGGTTCTGAGAGTTGTTAAATATACAAACACATGTTTGGATAACCTCATGCAGACTTTTGTAGCTCATAAAGAAGACACCTAAGGGGGTATGCTTTCAAGAGCTGTGGTCAGTATTTTTTGTTGGGGTGATTAATACTGACTGGAAAGTGGGCAGTAATAGTGGTGAAAACTGAGAAAAATAAACTTCAGTAAAACTCTCCACAAAAAGCAGACGTTCCCAGGAAATGTTTAGACCAAAGCCAATTTTCCTTTGAGAAAAAGCACTAAAAGAAAACCATCAGCCCAAGCACCGTCTAACTTGGTTTTTAGCTTGCCACCAGGTGCTGTGAAGTGCAAATACACAGGTTTCCAGCTAGAATGAGACTGCAGGTGCAGATCTGCTGGCAATTCAGCAAGAATATGCAAAGCAAGTACCATCATGCAAACTGCAACCACATAAAGACAATTGTTCATGTGCTTTTCAAATGTTATGTGCAACTCAGTTTAATCTATGTCATGCCTGACCACATATAGTTAAATCAAAACAGGCTGTTGTGGGAAACAAAAAGGAAATGAAACAATGGCAAAGATAAGTTCAGGCTGAAAATACTAAGAGTTCTTTGATGAAACAATAGGGATGCTATTAATTGTAAAATACCCTGTGGGCTCTATGCAGGTTGGCAGCATTCACTTTTCCAAGCCTGGAGCCAGAATCAGAGAGGATACTAAATCATCAAAGCAACCAGGGCCTAAAAAAGCAGAAGAACAGGATGTGTCGCTGAGTGTTACAGAGAAAGGGTGTCAGTGAATGCTGGCAGCTACACAAGACACCCAGATGGAGAACCACAGACTTTGTTGCAGTTCAGCAGTCTGCTCCTGAGCCCATTGATGAAGGTGATAGGACTGAAGTGGAGCTCATGCTTGAAGGGAAAGATTAAATTCCTGCCTTGCACTACCCCAGGTCAGGGAGAGCTGACTGTGCTGATAGTTGCTCAGTATGAGATCTGTTATCTGTGATTTATTAGCTAAACCCCAATAGGGATTTAAATGAGAAATTATTGATCTTCATGAAGAAATCTCCTACTCAATCAGGCTGAAATTGCTTCAGACATCATTCAGAAAAAGTTCTGGAAAGAAAAGCACGGCATAAGGAAAGGCGTGAGGGGCAGAGTACATCATTCTGTGCTGGAGCGTGGTTCAGGAGTAGCAGCCCTGGCAGTGGCCCAGCCCAGCACACCATGCGGTGAGGTTCAGGCCCTGTTATCATTAGATCATGCCTGGGTGGTGCTTCCAGAGCTTGCATAGCATATGCCACCTTAAATATCTCTGCAGTAGGTGCCTACCCCTGTGGACCAGATGTGGTCCTCCAGAAATCTGCTCCTGAAACAAGACTCAGCTTCTGCAAAGACCATGATCAGCCCTGGAGCATCCTTGCTCTTGGCACAAGGTAGATCCTGCCCCCAATTTTGGACAGGTGCAGTGCTCTTGTGATGACCCTCCCCCTCTCCATTTCTCAGAGAGGGCTAAACTTGACTCCTCAATATTTTCAGATGCTGCAAAAACTAAGCTGGGGACAAAAAGGACTTCAAAGTCTTGTCTTAGGTAAGAATTCAGGGGCTTCTATGTGATGGGTTTGGTATGAGCTCCTTCACAGACTACAGTTCTTCAAGTCACTTGGATCCAAGTGAAGCATATCATGATTTGGGGCCAGAGAAAATAATTACATATCTAGTTATAATAGCAACTATTATCTCTTAAATGTTTGCTGCCAGATGTAGCAAAATTAGGATGACAACTATAGCTTAGCCATGTGTAGTTTTAAATTCACACTTATTCACATTCTAGTCAGTCTTGCATAAAGCATGCAAGGTTACTTTTTAAAAAACTATCATTTTTTAAAATCAAATATTTGTTTGAAAACAAATTCTGTTCTAACATAAATTGCTTTGATTGCACTTTAGTTTTGAGTAAAGTTATAAATAAATCAAACCAAAGCAAACCAGCATGTTGCACTCAAAGTGATTAACAGAACCTTTGACTTCTTTAGCTAAAACAATTTATCAATTCTAAATATGTTACATTTTGATGAAATTTTCATTGAGTTAAAATATGCCAAATTCTTGGTCTCACCAAGAGTCCAAGAGATAAAATACTTAAGAAATCAAGAAACCTTATAGGACATAATGTCATAAAATAAAGATGAAAAAGCATCAGATAATAGATCCTAACAAAGCTGTCCTAGCTATAAATAAATACAAGGGCTAATGCAAGAGCTAAATATGTTCATTGCCTAGATTTCCTACGTCCTCTGCTGTCCCCAGTGTCAATATGTAGACCTGGTGGTACCTACTGCCTGACTCTTTGATAAGCCCCCTAGGTTTTATCAGGGAAGCCTACTGGGAACAACTGGCAGCTCCAGCCATTCCCAAGGTCCCCACACCCTCAGAATCCCAGCAATGCTGCAGTCAGCAGTGGTCACCCCATGTGGCATCCCTCTGTGGGTCAAACAAGGCACTGCCATGACAAGCATCTTCAGAAACACTTTTCTGACCTCCACTCTGCACTCGCTCCATCACTGCCAGTCCACTACCACTCCCAGCCAGGGGGAAAAATCCTGCCCAGGATCCACTCATGGATTAGAGTGGGAGGCTGATCAGTCCCAGAGCCTGTTAGCCCACAGCTGGACAGCAAAAGTTGCCCTCTTTAGCAGCTGTTATGCAAGGTCCCTGCAACAGCCTGTTTGATCCTGCTTCCTTCTCCCCCCTCCCCAAAACTATCAGGACTCAGCCCAGCCCATTTCACATTACTGAACAAGCAATGGTGCAAACCTAGCCAATGCACAGCTCCATGAAGCAAGCAAGAACAAGCAGAAATGACCTTTTTTTGCATGCAAAATATTCCCTCTGTGCCATCAACTTCTGCCTCAGGATGCCTGTGCTCCCCCACAGGTCTCCCTACTCTACTTTGGGGCACTGTAGACCAATGTGGCGAAGAGCAGTGTTGAGTATTCACTTAGTAGAGCTGGCCAGCCCTCTGTGACAGAGCAGCACAAGCATGCTTGAGGCAATCTGGGCTGCCCTGGATTGCCTCTGTCCTCAGGGAGGAAAGGATACCACTCACATGAACAACTTTCTTATTCTCCTCTCTTTTTTCCTGCCACCACCTACACGGTTCTTGCCCTTGTCGTCTCCCTCTTACTATAAGGCAACTAGATAGTGCCCAATCTGATCTCTGATTTAATCCTTTCCAATCATATTTCAGGGTCCATCCCTACTAACTTGTCACTGTTTTGAGGGACAGCAAATTTAGTAGCATGGACTCAGATCATATCCATTCCAGCTGGCCTCGGTACCAGGGAACATACTGTGACATGTTTACATTTCCAGTATAGATATGTTCATGAGGACCAGGAAATATAAGGCAGAATTAAATAAGTACGTAAAAGATAATATTTTCCAATATCTACAAATTTTTGAGGAGATGACTGATGCCAAACATTTTTTTTACACTTGACATGTCAGCAGGGTTCTGGCAGGTGCCCTTGGTGAAAAACAAGCACGTATTTGTGCACATTCAACACCCTCTTTGGGAGATGTTGTTTCCTCAAACTGCCATATGTGTTGTATTCAATATCCAAGGTGCTTCACGGGAAAATAAAACATTTTTTTATCATATACAGAGTGCTTAAGCCTAAACAGATGAGGGAAAAATAGTAAAATAGCATGACAAAAGACTCCAAGCAGCTTTGGAAGTAACTACTATGAAGAAGTTGAACAAACAGTAACACTAATCTAAATGTTATATAATGAAAAAACCACACCTGGAGAAGAAGTTTCAACAGCACCGCTTACAGGAAGATTTTGATATATGTGGGTTGACACTAACATTTCTGTCCAGACTAGCAGAGACAGGCTGATTTCTCATAATGGCAAACTCTGGGAAGAAATATGTGGCTTAAAAACCTTATCAAGCAGCTTTGTAAATAACCAATATTGTTAAAAGGGCCTAGTTCTGAGACGGACCTGCACCAAATGCCTGGCAGACTTGGCATTGTCCCAAAATGTGGTGCCAGTGTAGTACTCTCGTGACAGGTGAGTCCAAATCGGAAAGCAGTCATCTCTGAGCTGTGATCACCATTGAAAACTGCCATCATATGTCAGAGGGATATTGTCTTTCATCCCAAGCTCTGGGGTGTCAGATAGTTGCTTGAGGAACTGTAGTTCTAAGATTTAAAGCCAAGCAAGAACAGTGTGCAACCGTTACATATGCTACCCTAATAGGCCCTTCACCAAGAACATCAAAAGCTTGGGTCCCTTCAGCTTCCAAGCACAGTTTGTAGTTGAACACAAACCCCATGAGCTTCAGAATAGTCCAGAGCACATGACAAAAATGAGAAGATAGTCTGAAACAGCTTATGTATAATCCAACTGGATGAGTCAGTGCCTTGTTTGGCTTCAGAGGGACTATGATGGCCAGAACTGCCGAGTAGAAGTGCAGCAGAAGGCAGTTCTGGTTACTGGTACATAGGGCTTGGAAAGGCATATCTTTGGTCTCACAGTATCAGCATAATCTCACTTCTCCAGCACAAAACTGTGATCACAGACAGCAATTATATCCTTGAATATTTACTATTGAGGAGCACAGTGAAACCTTCTGAAAAAGAAGACCCGCAACTGAGGTAACGGGCAGAGTCAGTGTTCTTGCCTGAGAAAGTCTTGTATGCACAATAGCAAAACTGAATTCAGACAGCAATGTCCTGTGACACAACACAGCACGGTGCTCTCCATCCAACACCACAGTCATCAAAGATTAGCTAAATTATGCCACTTGATAGGTTGCCTGATATTTTGTATCATGAACATTTTGCTCATTGCTATTTTTATTGCAGCTGTAGAAAGAGAATGCCTTATCTGCCTTTACTTATATCCTGCAGAAGTCAATTGGAGCAAATGTTCATGTTGGGCAAAAGCTCATGTCACAGAATGCTATCGGTTAGTAGTGAGGATCTTCATGAACAGAGTGACCTGTTGGACTTCTTAGCTTGGAATGATTTCTGACCAAGACCCTATGTCTGACTATGATCATCTGCACCAAGATGTGCCTCCATCTGGGCCGTGTCTCCTGTCAGTACACCAAACAAGACAAGGGTCATTTTTAGAGCACAGTGGCATAAGGAGTATAGAGCTTCTTACAGTAGGGGAAAAAAAAAAAAAAAAAAGCGGTGTTCATTTCAATAGAGGACAGGTCAAAGAAAAAGGAATTGACTGGTTAAAACATGAGATAACCAGAACACAATGACCTGTTTTTTTAATCAAGGCTGATAATGCAGAAAGAGAAGGAAGAAATTAATCAAATAGTGACCCAACTACTCAATTTTTTTAAAGTCAGACATTTCCTTCTATAAATAACTGGCATAAAACAATAGATGGCAGGGTGAAGGTTCTGAAAAATATATTGTTTTCATCAAACAATATTGTATTTGGAGATTAGAGAAATGAGTAATTATTTTTTTATATTAGCAAAGCCAGCTTTTTCAGCATCCACATGCAGAATGAAATGTCACTTCCAAATATCAAATTAACAGTAAATCTAGTTCTCTCATTTCTCCTGAGTTTCATTCCATTGGTTTTCAAGTCATGGAGTGATTTAGAATATCAGGGTGTTTCAGAAATAAAATATACTTTGTAGCATTTCAAGTCTAACATTTTGCTCAGATGTGCATTGTACAATTCAGCAGATTGTTTAAGAGAAAGTAACTACAGGGGTCAACAAACCTGACTCAGCTATGAAATTACTGGAAAAATGCAAGTTGGTAGATTTTAAAAAGTCTAAAATAGACCACATGATTGTGTTTCAAGCTTAAAATTAATTTAACTGATCTGATTAAAAAACAGTGTCAGGAGGAAAGATAGTAGAGGAATCAACATTCCTTGGTAGTAACTTAAATACTTTTCTGATTGTGGGGATAGATCAGAGTGTCAATACTGTCAGTGAAATTTCTCCAGTTTTTAATGGAAAACATACTGCATTAAAGAGGATCTAATCTAGAGATCCCTTGATCATTAAAACTCCCCATAATCAAAACAGGGTCAAAAGGTAAACAAATGAAATAAAATCCAGTGATTACAAAAATAAACAACTGAGTAGTAGGTGGTAATTTCACAAAGCATATGCAGTAGTTCATATTGCGATAGTGGGAGGACTGGGAAAAAATACTGTATTTGTAAAAAAAAGGATTTTTCTCTGAAAATGGTCTCTTAATTTTTTGGCTACTCTTTCATCCACCACAATTGTGTGGTCTGTTTTTCAGAGAAAGAAGAAGCCAGCTGAACTTCCTTTGGCCACTGTTATATTGTCTTGGGAGTAGAGTCAGGTTTCTCTTAAATAACTGAAGGCAAGATTGTTGTCTTATATTATATGTGTTGTTACCAAAGCTATTGTGGGTAAAGACCATACCCAAACCAGTGCAGACTGTACCAAGTCCAGAGAAATATGCCACTCTCTTTAGAAGAAACAAAAAGTGGTTTCCATTGTGCAACTGAGGAAACATCTGTTGCTAATCCATGGAGTTTGAGAAGACTGACTGGTAGCTGTGTTCCTCTGGAGATAGATTGATGGAGCAAGCAATAAGTCAGTTTTAAGAAAAAAAATCTTCACTGGTACCTCAGTGCCATATCTGTACCCTGAACATACCAAACCCAGGAGATGTGGTGTACCAGACTCCAGAAGGAGATGACGCAACTTGAACTGCAAGCATACCTAATTGTCCAAGAACACAATCTGGAGTTTGCCTGCAAGGCTTTGGGGTTTTTCTTGTATTCTCATGCTGTTTTAAGCATTACATATACCAAATGAGCATACAAGTTGTTGATAAGAAAATTAAGTTTAAAGGTGTCTGAGGAACATCCATAGACCATGAGCAATGTTAAGTCTATAATGTTCACATCTCAAATGTGTGATGACTGCCGGCTCTCTCCACATTGTCTAAGAAGTTGTCTTTAGCATTTGAGTGTCACTTCAGAGATCCTGTGTGTTTTCAGATCAGTCTTCTTTGGGGCACAACAACCCTATGCAGTGCTACAGACTAGGAGAAGTCTGGCTAGAAAGCTGCCTGGAGGAGAGGGACCTGAGGGTGTTGGTTGACAGCCAATGGAACAGGAGCCAGCAGTGTGCCCAGGTGGCCAAGAAGGCCAATGGCATCCTGGCTTGGATCAGAAATGGTGTGACCAGCAGGTCCAGGGAGGTTATTCTCCCTCTGTACTCAGCACTGGTGAGGCCGCTCCTTGAACACTGTGTTCAGTTCAACCAGTAAAACCCAAGTCACAGAACTCTCCATACCATCTGGAGATGTACATGAACATTAACTGAGGTGGTCTGGGCACTTCAACAAAGCTGAATGTTGTAATTTTGTAATAGGAAAAATGAAGTATGTTGACAGAAAATGTCAAAATTAAGAATGTTCTTGTTTCAAGCTATACATCGGCTTATGCCATGAATTTTCAACATCATGAAAAACTGTCCACATGAATGGACGATGCAGTTTCCAGATCCTCACTCTTGACCCCATCTTGGATAGTGTTTACAGGATGAAACACTCTGGTCCCTCGGAGGGCAACTCATTCCTCTCTGAAAAGAAGGCTCTGATTTTCCCAGCCTTAGAGTAGGTCTTGGATTGTGGTAACCCATGCACTTGTCAGCCTTATCCCACAAGTTCCTTTTAGTCTGAACAGTCTTTTCTATGGAAGCTTTTATAGGCTAGCCTTCTTAACACCACAGCACAATTTAATCCTTCAGGACAAAAGACTAAAAGATTTTGAAAGCAGTGGGTTTAACACACCTATGTTACCTAAAAGTCTGTTGTCCTTCAGTAGAGAACTTCAATGGCATTTCTTCATTATTTTTGCCTAATCAAAGTCCATTTCTTTTAATCTCATTCCTTGCATCCTTCAGATGTTGTTTGACTCAGTGTCCTGGAGTTTCAGTCCTCTTCATCCTGCTTGGGATACATGGTATGCCGGTGGGTATAGTTTGCTAAGCCCTGCAGCTGCACAGATATCTGGCATCAAAGCATGTGGCATTTGCAGCATATCCTAAATGCAATTATATCCCTCTTTGCCCATAGACAGCCAGAATCTCCAAGGACAAAACACATTTCCATACTGTAAATCCCTTATGGTATTTAAGGACACTTATAAACATATGGAATTCATCAATTACTTGAGAGCAGCCCAATATCTTCACGTTTTTTTCCTGAAGCTAAATATTCTACAGAAATATAGGCTATTATTATTATCAAGTCATGTGGCCAATAGCAGCTGGGAGTTGTGAAGAGATCATTGCCACTTTCTCTTTGCATTGTACTAGTCTAATATGTGTTTAAAGTTTGCTGGACTTATACAATTTAAAATAACCCATTGTGTAACAACGTTTTTCTGCAAGCAAAGAGATGGAATTCAAACCATATTGAGCAGAAGTAAAAAAGCCCAGTGCTAATAAACTTAAAATTACTGAGCTGATTAAGTTAGGACAAGCAAATCACATTCTCTAGATTTCTGTTAGATTTAAAATAAGCGGAGCTTGAAGAAAATGGATTCAGCTGTTACTGACTTATATATGCACACAATTTTCCATTGGAATGTCTGGGGCAAATTGTACTGATACAAGCACAGGAGCAGCTGGATGTATTTTGATGAAGCAATAAAAGAAAAGAAGGCAGTTTCAGACAGCAGTTTGATATAAAAAGGAATTTGTCTGAGATTGTTATGGTATATTAGATTAATGCCTGACTGATAGACAGCTGAAGCCAAAGACTCCTTTTGATGGGCTTTGGATAAAACCATAAAGGAGGTCATAATATGACCTGCACTTCATCCTTAGTTATTGCAGGTGTTACTGTTCCAGCTACAAATTGCTGACAAATAACAAATACTGAGGGACTTTAAATATTTCCAGCAGATGATACCAGTCTCAACATCAAACAAAGACTCCATGCTTCTGATTAATGAGCATTCAGTGAGTTTTCAGTACTTTGTGATTACCCTGACCTGCAGCTTCCTGCAACCACTGAATGTTTGTTCTACTGCTGTACTTGCACCATAGGTCCAAAGGTCTCTCTCGTGGTGAAAAGTGTAATGTTAGAGGGGAGATCTGTCTGGGCTTTCTGCATAAGCCTGTACACTAAACCATTCTTTCTTGCACAAATTAAGAGCCGGGAGAACAGCATGATGAAAACATGTTAGAAGAGAGGTGAGCTAGGGCCAGCAGAGGCCAGTGGAGCAGAGTGCACATTTCTGCAAGACACAGAGTCCTTCCAGCTCTCTCTGTTCCAGAAGGTGGAGTTGTCCCAAGGTAGCATAACGCTGGCTTTTCTCCTTTCCTCTCTCAGCAGCCACTTCCTCTACAGAGCTTATCCAGCCAGAGCAGAGAATAAGAACATTATTTTGATCAAGGTTAATCTTATCTTCTTTCTGGAATGCTGTTTCAGCTAAAGACTGACTCAGAACAGAGTGTAGTTGAGGGAGTCCAGGGACTCCTATTTAGCTGAAAGATGAGATGTTGATCTATCCCAGCCAACTAGAAACACTGTGGACAGAAGCTTTTTTAAATTATTTTGTTACTTATTATCAACTAGCTCCTTTGAATAACAATTATAATAACACAGGCAGTGTCGGATTTCAATCCACCTATACTTTGCAAGGCATTGAGTAAATGCTATTAGGCATCCTTACATTTTTTTCTCATTAGCATAAATCCATAAAACATAAAAATCAGCAAAGCTGGTCTGATTCATGCAACACAGTAGAGTGTACCACTCAGTTTCTGTCCAGGCATTATGCTTCCAGCACTTCTGTCATTCCCCGGAAGTCTGATGCATATCCTAGATGACAATAAACTACAAGCATGAAGAACTTACTTGAACTACATGGAGTTCTGAACATAACATCAAGACCAACTATTATCAAGACCATAATACTACTACCATTGTATCATAGTGACCCTTTCCTCTTTATTCTGTAGGGTTGCTCCCAAAAGGAACTAGCCTAAGATAGATTATCCAATCTGCAGACAGTGTAGTCCACTGTGACACCCCCAAAATTGTTCCAGTAATATCTAGAGCAAAATTAAAGTATTTTCTGTGGTCCCAGCATTATTCCAAAGTAATTGCTCCTCCCTCAGAAGGCTCCTTTGTATATTCAGCATGCTCCACTCATCTGCATCATGCAGAACACCATCCCACTGCCTGCTACACAGAGCTTGACTTGATTTATGCCATCAGTACCTCTCAAGGTAAGGCAGGTAGGGATTAGTAAGGGTGCTGTTGATGCAGAATCTGTACAGGAGATTTCTGGCTTGCAGTCTCTCTTATTGGTCCAAGTCTGGTCCAAAAGCTCACCAGCCCTCTGGAGTCCTTGCAAAGTACAGTGTGTAGGGAAGAGAAGGTCCCTTCCTTGACACGTGTGTGCACTTCAAGTGAATTTGTGAGCAAAACCCATTCCCTGGGACAGTAAGTTCCCAAGGCATTTCATGAGATACCACATTTCATTCTTGACTGTTGTACAACACAAAACTCTTTATGCCTTTCCACTCCCATATACCGTGTACTTGAGGAGGGGACAACAGATCTTGTGGGTCAACAACTTGTTGCACAGAGGGTGTTGACAACAGGGATTTCTTTTTTACAACCATGAGACAATCTAGCAACACTAGAATCACACAGGGGATACACCCGACAAAGATTAATCAATAAAACAGGGCTGAGAGGAGACACCTCAAGCATAAGTATGAAAGAAATGCCTTCAGGATAGTGTTATAGAGAAAGACCTCATTTCTTCTTGAGGGATCTGTCTGGAAAAATCCCAAGGAAGACAGTTTTAGAAATCAAGACCAGAACAGTTGGTTCATTTTCAAGGATTGCCCCCTCTATGCTCCAGAATAGTCCATCCTGAGGCTCAGGAAATTAAGCAAAGGTAGCAAGAGACCTTCATGGATTAGCAGGGAGCTCCTGCTGGCAAAACAGAAATATAAAAAGGAAGCAAAGGTAGAAGCAAAGACAAGTGACCCAAAGGGGATATAGACATGCTGTTCATATGTGCAAAGAAAGGGTTAGGAAAGCCCAAGTCCATCTAGTGAGGGATATGAAATACAAAAAGAAGGGCTTAAACCAGTATATCAACACCAACAGGAAGACTAGGGAAACAGCAGGGCAGAGAACCTGGTAACAAAGGACATGGAAAACAGAGGGGTATTTCATGCCTTTTTTGCCTCAGTCATTACTGGTCAGACCCCTCTTCAGGAGTTCGGGGCCCCTGACACCTACAGAAAAGTTTAGAGGAGAGAAGACTCATGTTTGGTAGAAAAGGATCGTGTTAAGGAACATTTAAGCAGTTCAGACATGCACATGTTCATGGGAAGTAGTGGGATGCATCCATGGGTTCTGAGGAAGTTGGCTTGTGTTATACCATGGCCAGTTTCAATTATGTCTGAAAGATCATGGGGTTGAGGGGAGGTTCCTGAGGACTAGAAACAATTGATGACATGAAGTCCAGCTGGAGGAAAGTCATTACCCAGACCTGTTGATCCAGACCTGTTTAACATCTTCATTAATGACATGGGTGGTGGGGCAGAATGAACTCTCAGCAGATTTGCAGTATACACAAAATTGAGAGGAGTGGCTGCTACATCAAATGGTTGAGTTACTGTTCAAGGGGACCTTGAAGTAGTGGGTCAATAAGCACCTCATCAAGTTCAAGAATAGGAAGAGCAAAGTCCTGCACCCGGAAGAGAATAAATGCCATGCAACAAGACACATTGGATGATAATCCTCTGGGAAGCAGCTTTGCAGAAAAGGTCTTTGAGGCTGCTGTTGGACAAGCTGAACATGAGCCAGCAGTGTGCCCTTGTGACAAAGAATGCCAGCAGCCTAGTGGACTGTGTTGGAAAGCACATTGCCCACAGGTCAGGAGAGGTGATTCTTCCCTTCTGTTCAGCACTCATGAGATATATCTGGGTGCTGTGCTCTAGTCTGGGCTTCTTAGTACAAGAGTGACACAGATATATGGGAGCAACTCCAGTAAAGGGCCACACAGATGTTGAAGGGAATGAAGCATTTGACAAACAAAGAGAGACTGAGTGAGATGACACTGTTCAGCCTGCAGAAGAAAAAGCTCAAGGGTGTCTTACCCATGTGTATAAACACCTGGTGATGTATGTAAACAAGATGGAATCAGACTTTTCTCAGTAATTCCCACTGACACAAAAAGGTACAAAAGGCACAGAATGAAATACAGGAAATTCTGTTTAAACTTAAGAAAAACTGCTTTACTGTGAGCATAGTTGAATACTGGCTCAGGTTGTCCAGGGAGGTCCTGGAGTCTCTAGCCTTGGAAATATTTAAACTGGACACAGTCCTGACTGGACACAATCCTGAGCAACCTACTGCAGCTGACCCTGCCTAGAGCAAAAGATTGGACCACAGGCTGGTGCCTGCCAGCCTTATCTATATCATCATACTGTGGTTTGTCATACAGCTGAACTAAAAGTTATCAGGGAAGCTTCTACTTCCAACATAGAGGAGTGCAGTTCAGGCTATAGCCTCATCTTTCAGGATCTTGCCCCTCATGAATGAGACACTGGCAGAAAAGGCATTTGAAGATGGAGGAATCTTTCTGCTCTCTTTAGACTTTTTCACAGGCTTCATGTCAGCACCACTGAGGGTTATGAACTGAATTTCATGTTAAAGCCCAGTGTTCAATTTGCAATGGAGAAATGGCAGACAGCAGGAAGCGGAGGCATTGTCAGAGGTTTAGGTTTTTCTGTGAAATATGCCTACAAACCAGGGCTGAAAATCTGGGTAAGGTGGAGGCAAGGAGGAATCCACAGCTGGGAGGAGGAAGGGGAAGGACATGATGAGTTTTATTCTAAACATATGTACTAATCATGGCACAGAAGAGAAAGAAGGGCGGGAAACTGCAGCTGGGAGGGGGGAGGGCAGACAGAGGTGCTGATGATCGTTGTATATATATTTGTTAAATCATAGCTCCAAGCAGGGAACCAGGGTGGGAATATGCAGCTGGAAGGTGGAGGGCAAGGGAAAAGCAGCGATTTAAAATTCAATATTTGCACTGAGTATGACTTTGAATGAGGACTAGGGGTACAGCCTTACAGCTGGAGGTGGGAGTGCAACAGGAGAACGCTGCTTTCTAGGTCTGTCACATTAAAATATGCGTGTCTTCCCTCCAAGAAGCCCTGTCGTGAAGGCTGTGTAAATTTTGTGGAATAGGAGGGCTTTTATTTTAAAGGAGTGAGGGAGAAAGCTTGTTCACCTGCTGAGTTTTTGCTAAGCTCTTGCAGATCTATTACAAAATTACTCCATAAACTTTTACAGCTGGCCCCACGCCAGTAAAATGTCATTATTAATACTGCTATGGAAAGTGCCAACAGAAGTGAAATACTCTTGGGGAGACACTGCAAAAGACATACAAAACCCCAGACCTTCAGACAATCAGAAGAAGGGAAAGGGCAGAGAGAAGAAAGCTGCCATATGGACCCCGTATGAACTAATGGAGCTTATACCAGAACAGGGATCAGTCAGGAAGACTGGCCAGTGCTAGCAGCTTTCCAGTGTAGCAGGCATAAGTGCATCAGCTCTAATCAAAAGAAGTAGCATGGGGATGTGTTCAAGGCAGGGAAAGGGACTGTTGTGTGGTTTAGATGGTCCACAATGATAAGCATGAAAATGCAACAAGAAGGCTATGGTGAGGACATGACCTATCTAGCACTGAATGCTTTCATCCTCAAAAGCAGTGAGTGGGAGCAGCAAGTGCTCAAAAACTTACCTTGTGGTCATCCCCTCCTCCCTTGGCCATAATCTTATGCTACAGAGCTGTGTCGTGAATTCTTTCAATCTGTGGCACAATCAACTGGAAAGGTAACCATGAAGAATTGGTTCGACGTGGTTATAATTTGAATTCCTCCCACATCTGTGGCAACACAGACAAAAGTTTCAGAACTACAAAGAAAAAATGGATAAACGCTTCTGTATAAAATACATAGATACGTTTATAGATCCATATACATGTTCTGGACTTACAAACAATCATAAAACCCTAGAGAGTGTGTTGTCATCCAACTCTTGATTTAGGGCTCACATGGGTCAAGACAAAGTAAGAAGCTCTGCTGTCTCATGCCACTTTGACATTGATTTTCTGTCACAGGCAAGGCCTTAAGCTGGAGATTTAGAAGTGGATGAGGAGAAATAATTGCCAAGCTTGGAATAATCTGACCTGGAGTTAGTCTCAGACTTGGAGCATTTTATAGGTAATGGAAAAATCAGGTCTATAAAACCTTGTACATCCATCCGGACCCCCAGTTAACTTGGTTTCAATTCCTGTCTGGCTAATCTAAGGAAGGCTGAATGTCAGTCAAAGAAGTCACATTAAAGCATAAGTTTTTAGATCCTTTTATTACTGAAAATTTGTCATGTTCTCATCCTCAGGTTGTTGGGATATTCTCTGGCTTAACCACTTTCCTGAACAGGATTGCTTTATTGAATCAGGGCCACAGAAAACATCTGTCTCTGCAGCATAAGGGGTGCTCTTCACAAAGCTCATCATCAGAAAGTCCTTCTTAAATAAAGCATTAAGGCAACTTTTTCTCAATCTTTTTATTTTTGCTACTAATTGGAGAAAAAGCACTGTGAAATAAAACAGAGTCTGCATCATTATCTTGTAACTAATCATGATTTCTGTCTTTGCCCTTTGTGTGGCAGAACTGCTTAAAATAATAAAATTAGTCACTAGAAAGGAAAAAGTCATCTTGCCCTTTTCCTGCCAATGAAAGATTATTTCCTGTACTTTCTAATGTCTCGTCCAGATTAACTTTAAAAGTCTCAAGGATTCAGCAATTCTCTTTCTTCTGAGAAAAAAAGCCTCCAAAGAGCTCAAAGTTAGAAAATATTTCTGAAGTATAATTTAAATGTCTTCTTTGCTGGATCTATTTTCATTTAAACTTCTTCTTCCCATTTAGTGACTTGAAGCAATGCCCTTGTGACTTAATAGATCAATTCATACTTTTTATATCTGAAACTAGACCTTAAATATAAAAAAAAGAAAACAATTATATGACTTAATGAACAACTCTGCACTGCTGCTATCAGTGGTTTCTGGATGCTGACACGAAGAACACCACAGCACAGTTTGATTCTGGCATATTCTTGTCTTTTCATCTATAAGGTCAATTAAATGAGTGCTAACAAACTAATATACATAATTTCTGTAGAAAAACAAAGTTATTTGTCATTATGCTTCATCTTAATAAACTTTCTTCATACATTCAGAAATTACTTGCACTGTGTTACGTTATGTTGCTTTACATTGTAAGATTTTACTTGACTTTTATAATCCTTACAATTTGATTTCATAATAACAAATAGTTCTGGAAAAGTATGAAAAACCTTTTATTCATTATTCAACCCATGAAACTATTCTATAGATAACAATATTGAAGAAACCTTCAACTACTTGTATCATATACTCTCAGAATGGCGAGGTCTCTCATACTGGTTTCCTGGGTGAAGATGACACCCATGAGGTACAGGCAAATGGTTTGGATGTGGTCATGATGTTGATGTATGGAGCCTTCCCCCATGTTTGGTAAGTTCATCCCTGCAGCGGAGTGGAGCAGTCAGCCTGTGCCTTGGCTTGACTTTGAACTAGCCAAAACAAATGAAAAGTCCCCATGGACTTCAGCAATGAAGATCTCAAGTCTTCTAAACTTTACATCTTCATTCTATGCCCATACTTGATTACATTATAATTTATTTGTCTGCATATTTAGCTAGATTTATGATAAATTAGAAAACTGAATATTACTGAGAAAAGTACTGGATTCAAATGTCCTATGGAGTGTCATAATTCCCAAGCAACAGGGCTGATTAATTTTTTCTTGATGCTTACCATGGTGGGAGATCAGGATTTAAATTCCAGGTGAACAGTGGGTCTAACCTAATGCATGTGGTACCAGCTCGTTATTTCAAAGTTTTTCTGTGAAAAGTTTGTTCTGACTGTAAATATTCTAAAATTCAAAGTCTCATTTTTCATTGATGCAACAATTCTTAATCTTATAGCTTTTCTAAAATCATGTTTTAAAAAATGTGACCCACACATTAATTTTTTTTTTTTTTTGCATAGATTTTTTTGGCTAGGTGCATCAGAAAAAAAGTACTCTTACCTTGTTAAGACAACAGACAGGATACTTCTCCAGTTTACACTGAACATATAATGGTCTAAGAATAAAAACATCAGTGAAATCTCTCTTGATTTGCCAGGTGGAAGTAAGAGGAGAATCAGATCATTTTTTATTTCTTTTTTGCAGTTTTTCTATCCAGCCAGACAGGTGTGCTGGCCACAGTATGTTACCATATGTCAGGAGAAATGGTTTTCAGAACAGTTAATACTATACTTGGGAAAACTCTTTATGGCATATGCCATTTAATGTATACACATTTTGTCCATACAATTGTACAATTGGGTAAAATATACAAAAATCCAGTCATATTTAAGCCAATGCAAATATTATTCTCTCAAGATTCCAGGAAGAGATTAAGTGTAAGGCAGTGACTTGTGCAGTGTCTGCCAGCTGCTGGCTAATTGCATGCCCATCATTATTGCATCCACATATACAATGTGGGTGAAAATTCAGAGAATGACCACACTGCACAGAACACTTCAAACAGCAATGGTCATTTTGAGGCAAGCTATTATACATTTTTAGAGTGCTAAAACAACACAGTTGTTTTAGGACCCTTTGGGACCTAGAGCATCATAGCACTGAAAACAAAGTACTGGATGTGTTTAATACAAATGAAAAGACAGAGATAAATATATTTGCACAAGCGTTACAATCTTTTCAAACTTCTTTCTCAACTAAGTATGAAATTAGGAGAAAAGTACTCCACACTACTCTTTATGTATCATGTCTATCAGCAAATATTTTATAAGACAGGACCCTGGGAATGTTATACATTATCACCGGGGAAAATAATTAGAGTAACCACGATGCATGCAGAGAGAGGGAGACATTTTAGAAAAACATTTCCTATAATTGAACTGACAAAATGTGCAGTTAAATATTATACACATGGTGAAAATTACACCACAATTAATGGCATGCCTTTAACATAGTTCATTCTTAATGGTTTTTAGTAGTTTAGAAGAAGAGACATATCACCGTGTCCTTTATGTTATAATATCGCCAGGCAACAATTCTCAACAATGTTCATAAACCAGACAGTATTGGTGCTCACAGCAAACTTCTGCCTACGCTTCACAGAGGGATGTTCAAGATACTTCTCCTTGACCCCAGTTTAAGTCGCACGTTAAAACTGAGGTATTAAGACAACAGATGAAGAACGTTCTCCAACAAAATTGACTCATTTTGCTGAACAATGTGTTTGTGTTTAGGAAACTGCAGTATGATTTCCCCTTTTTGCTATATTTCACATCTTGTTGCATGAAAGCAATGTCATTGTGTTAATTTTTAATCCTAACAAGTGGATTATTTTGATAGTAGTTTGTGCTTCTAAAAATTATCTCTACAAATAGAACATTTTCTCTTGCTAAATGAAAACAAGTTGTCTTATTTTCTGGTTCCTCCAGATGTAGGAGACAACCAGGAACAGTCAGACATGGCTAGTTGTCACCTAAGTAAATGCTAAACTTGTATCTCAACACTGTATTAATAGATGTTCAAAAGTGAATGTGAGTATAGGAATATCAAAATAATTTATAATCTCTTCCACCACTTAAAGACCTAGTGATATTCACAGCCATTAAATGCCTCTTCCATGTTCTGGCCACACAGCATGGTTAATTACTCTCAGGGAACTTAAATTCCCACTTCAATTTCAACAGGACTGCATCTAATTTCTGTTCAAATTTCTTATACAGCAACAGTGTTTTGCCGCAGTGAATATCAGAACATAGGCCTCCAAGGAACTTTCTGGACCATTAAGTTGATTCCCTTGTTACTGCAAGCAAACACATTGTATAATTTCTTTCATAGGGTTCGACAAAAGTCATTGAGGTTTGGCCTCCGTTAGTCAAGTGGAGAATATTCCAAAATATATTTGATCTAACAATGAGGACCTGCCTTCTAATTTCCAGCTTGAACTTGTTTCTTCTCAGTTTATACCCACTGTACATGTGAAAATACTTTAATTTAGCTTAAGCAATTCTTTTCTCCCTGTTGCTTTCTCCCGTGCCCTCCCCTTGTATTCATTTTGCCAGACTGAGCAAGACAAACTCCTACAAAGACAGATAGTTGTTTTGAACCTGTTTGACTCCTCATCTGCATCTGCTAGGCTTTCAAATGGTCTTTCTAAATCCTGTGGTTCAGAAGAGGTCTAGCCAGAGCCTTGCATGGAGATACCAGTATTTCGTTATCACCACTGGCAAGAACTTCCCTGACAAACTCTGAGACTGCATTTGTCTTTTCATTGTTACATTACAGTGATGGCTCTCAGTCAGTCTTTGGTCAATAAGTAAAAGTGGGTTTCATTTGATGTTCCTTGACAGGCCAAACTCAGCCTGACATCAGTCTATTCTCACTTTATTTCCACTTTTTTTGACTTCTATATCAAATGCTTCCCTGTAGACCAGCCCTTTTTTTCAGCTCCTGTAGGTTTCCCGCTTATTCCCAATATTCTACCCAGGCCTCCATCTGCCAGATCTGAAACACACCCCTCCATAGTTTCCCTATTGCTTGTGATGCTTTGATATATTCCTCAACATCTTTGACTTGAAGGAATTCCAAACCTTCTCCACTTTGAAGACCCTGAGCAACCAAGCCCGAGCTGTCTTTCATAACCAGTTCTCTCAATTTAACAAAGTTTGCTCCACTGGAATCCAAAATCTTAATTAGAGAAGCATTTTTTTGTTTATCCTTCAATTTAAACTGAGTCAGCTCAAGACCACTCGTGCTAAATAGTTGCCAAGTCCTGTCCAAAATGTGACTGAACTTTATTAGTGAATGAACTGATTGCTGCATGCAGTACATAAAACCAAACCCTGACATTTCTCCTCTCTCCTCTTTATTCTTGTATAGGTTTGCTGAAATAAATAGAAGTATTGTTTATGTAAGAACTAAAGGATTAGGTCTGTAGTTTGTAATTCTGTTTTAAATCCCTTAATGTGAAAGATGCTACACAAATAGATTATTATTTAACTTGCTTTTTATAATTCACAAACTATTATTGGCCATTGAAAGTTTATGGAAACTTGATGCAATTGCAGTTGGCATTGACCTTTTCACCAGCACAGGAGTCCCTAGGATAACACAGATGTCATATGTAATTAAATTAATGTTGTCAGCACAGCTGTTTAGTGAAATAAAGTAAGATAAAAAGAAACAATTACCTAATTTGATACGGGATCTTTTTAATTTTTTTATTTACCTTACGCTACAGTTTGCAACTTATTGACTCATGCAGTGCCAGACAGATTTTTTTTTCCCTTCTGTAAAACCAATTTAACTTACATATACTACTGAGAAGCATTATTTGAAATGATGAAGTTTAGGAAGCAAAGTCGACAAGAACATTTTATATAGCTAGCATGTACACCCTGGATTCTCTTCTGCAATTTACTTATCAACTTAACTTGATTGTTTTCAGGCTAATATGCACAATTTGGAAAACTGAAATATCTTTCTGTAATGCTCAAGCACAATCCCATAAACTGAATCAGTTGTTCAAGTGATCTGTACCTCAAGACCCCACAATGAGGTATCTATTACCAGGAGCTCTAAGCAAATGTTCTTTTAATTAGCTACATTTATCTTTAATCCCTGTTTTGACAGAAACTCTAACATAAACATACATTACAAATACAGAAAATCCAGCTCAAAGTATGGTTAATTTTTATGCTTGACAGCCATTTGGAAAAAATAACTGTGACCTTTCTGGACCCTAGAAAAAAAGTCTTAATGTGATGTCATTATAACACACTTTCAGAAACCAAGAAGAAACAGTGGCATTTGTAGCTAAAGTACAATAACAATTCTGAAACCATTCCTTAATGGCAGTAAAACCCTTAAAAGACCATTGGGCCTTGTGATGAGGCAGCTGCAAAATCACGTTAAATAATTTCTGCAAGGACAACAGTAATTATAAACCTGATTAAAGTTTACCTACATTTCATTCCTAGAGTGTCTGAAATGTGGACTGTGAAAACAGATGGTTACAGAGCACACGTGATGGATATATTCCATCAAGCATGTCCATTGCCGTGGAAACAACAGGAATAACATTATCTTTAGTGTCTATTTCTTCACAAAACTGTTCATTTAAGTGCTGCTGCCAATCTAAGCAAAATCCATATGAATACTTAAGAATCAGCTCAAAAAAACAAGTCTACTTCTCTCCACCCTGCAGTAAGTGTGTTGGATGTTGCTGAGTGTTGCAGGAATGATAGCAGTGCATGTCCTCTCCTTGGTCCGTGCCACATTCAGCTGCTTCTCTACAGCCTATCTTCTCTTTTATTTTTTTTTTTTTGAGGCAATTTGATTTGGGTTAAAAATTTGAATTGCCGTATTCTGACAGCACAATTTTTATCAAATGAAAAAATAAGTGAGGTGATAACAATTTCTTCCTTTCCCACTTTCTGTATCAATAAAAGGACCCAAAGGAAGAGTAGAAGGGAGAGAGTTTGAGAAAGACATGAGACAATACAGATGTGTTTTACAGGAAGTCATAACCCAGCAAGTAAGCATGCGGATTAGAAAACAGTAAATCTGAAGTGAAATGAGGGGATATATACACGTAGATATGATAGACAGCATATCTATACTAACCTGAGACGCTCCTCTCTGTTATGGATATTTCATTTTTAAGAAGGTAAATGCTGTATCCTCTCTGCTAACCTTTCCCTCTCATCCCATTCCATAAAAATATACAGGAGACAGTTCTATATGCAACAAGCCATACCCAGACCTCCAATAGCCACACAACAACATATTTTCTGGTTTGAACTCATCTCAGAAATGTACGGGACACTTCAATGATCTGAAATGACTTTATGAGTTCAGTGACTGCAGAAGAAAACAGAAGTTCAAAAGGATCTCTGATATTTGAGCTGCTTGTTCAATCTCTCCAATAAAAGGATACATGAGGCAAAGGCTCACCTTGCCCCTAGCAAAGCACAGGCAAAAATCCTATTGATACTACTGGGGAGTGGTTAATCTAACTCCTTCTCCCTCACAAAGTACACCTATCAGGTCCATCCTGTGGCACGTATATGCAGGTTAAAGATTTTCAGCCACAAAATTGTCTCACCATGTGTTCCCGTAGCCAATGAGCTCAATGATGTGTTATGCCACACAGTCACTAGATCAAGATTCCTGGACAAAACTTGTGAAAACATTCCTGGAAACACCTGAATCTGATTCGTGCCTTTGTTCTATGCAGTATACATATATACAAAAATAAAATGTCTCTAACAAAAACTTCAGGATTTGAAGATGACATACTGAGTAAGACTGGCTGCATAAGAATTTCACACCTCAGGAATCCAGTGTGGAATATGCATCATGGTCCCTGTGGCTCATGGAGGGAACATGAGGGAAGGCTGTGATGCAGAGACCCATACCAACACAAGATGGGAGTTAAACAGCAGGATTTGTGTGCCTTACAGCTTGGATTGTCATAAGATCATGCCCAAATCACTTGTGCTTTGTTGGTTTGAGTGTATAAGCAATCACTTTATACAAGCAGTAGCTGGGGGTTCTCCCCCAAGTTCATCTTCTCACCCAGGGGCTCGAAGTCAGTGACAGGGGCACAATGGCCACAGACAGCTGAAATTTCTCTGAGCTGCAGATATTCTCGTCTGAGGGATATCACGTTACTTTGCCGCTTTCCATTTTCACGTTCAAAGCTCTGCATACCTGTGCCCTGACCCCTACTTAAATCCAGTGTCTTATCATATTCCCTCTCCATCCTCCACTGAGGCCAGTGTTTTTAAACTAACTCCCTTGCACTCTGCTCTTCGCAGAGAGAATTTTATTGTTATGGGTCAATATTTGGGCTCCTTGGTTTTGCAAACAGGATGTTATTCTTGGTATGAAAGTTGCCTGGTGCAATTGAAACAATGCACATCGTATTGTGCAAAGTGCAACATGTTGTTGTTGTTGTTGTTCTTGTCCTTACTGCACAAGTTAAAATATAGCACATTTTTCTGGGCACAGCACAGCGACTAAACATTTTAAAGCTAGCCAGAGTCTCCCACAATGAAGACCTTTGTTTTGCTGCTCTGTAAGAAGTTAGGATGCCCATTTGTCTCAGCAATTGCAGCTGGTGTACAGGACAATCAAACCTATGCTGTTGGTTTTTTTCCTAGGGTAGGATCTTCTTTGTTTCCTTTTCGTTCCCCCTTACTGAAGAGAAGCAAGAACAAGTGCCATTGGTTTCTGCATTGCAAAAGGTACATCCCTAGCAAGTAACTCTAAAAAAAGTAAAGCTCTAAAAAGAGTAACATCTCCCCTCTGTATAACTGCCTGCAGGGGACATGGCCATAGCCACTCATCTTATTTAAAAAAAAAACCACTCTTGAAATTCTCCCTGCTTCTGCCACATTACTTTTGTTTCAGTGTTGCTGAAGGAGCAGAGTTGTTCACCTACTCCTTCATACATAAAAACCATCTTCATGTGCCTAGGTAAGGGAGGCTCCAGAGGAACTTTGAATATTGCACACACACTCCCTCAACGACTGCCTTTGTTTTCTGAAATACCTGTAACCTGGGACCCAATTATAGCATAGAGGATGAAAAAAAACTACCACTGAAGTCAAACTCTGTTCAGTCACTGCCTGACTTTACCCTCCACATCTCTGATTTATTCCTTGTCTTTCTTCTTGCCTTTCTTCTGACACAAATTAGTCAGTTGGTTGGGGTTCTTCCTCCTCAGTTGCCTCTGGGGTCACCCTAAGTCTTGCAGAAATGCCAAGCCATTTCAGGCAAACAATACACACACATCGCATATGGTTCTATACCTCTTTCCTGCCTTGTCTTCCCAGAAAGCAAAAACCAAGTGAATTTGCTTTGCAATGTGTAGTTTTTAATTTAGTATTTGCTGTGCTTTCCACTTTTATTAGAAAAACAGTTCAAAGAAATAAGCCTTTCTTTGGACCAGAAAGTCATGCTACAAACGACTAGAGAAAATTTGTGTCCCAATAAATGTCCTGCAGTTATTAAGGGGAAGTAAATAGACCAGACAGAAAGGGACTGGAAACAACAAGGTGGAGCAGCTGCATGCATAGAGTTAAAACATGTTTGTCATCTGCTTTACTTGGACATGTATTTTACATTGTGAATTTATTATTATTTGGCTTAATAAATGTGAATTCTCACATTCTTCCAAAGTTATAAGTAAGTCCAGATATGCTTCCTACGCATTTCTTCATGATCTCAAGTTTTGTTTTCTAACCTACTACATCCATGATTAATTTCAAAATATATGCAGAAATTAGGCCTTGTCAGGTGCATTTATCATATCAGATCCCCTTTGCTGAGACAAGATGTACAGACCTCTAAACATGAAAATAAACTTCATTCTCACTGGAGACTATCAAATACTACAAAACATAACCACAAATGAAATTCACAGAAGGTAGAAGTAGAAAGCCATGCTAATATAGAAATTGACAAAAAAATATCTAAAATTACTTTATCTCATGCTGCAGAATAAGGATGGACAGGAGACATGCCCCCTCCTCATCCATCCCCTAGAGTTAGATCCTTTACACTTTCACAGCACATTCCACGATTTGAGTAACAAGGAAGAAAGGAAGGAAGGGAGGAAACAAGGAAGGAAGGAAGAAAGGAAAGAAGAAAGGAAGGAAAGAAGAAAGGAAGAAGAAAGGAAGAAGAAAGGAAGAAGAAAGGAAGGAGTGCCTTTCCTCAGCAACTACTGCAAAAGTGTGCTAAGTCCATGCCATCTTTGTCCACAACATCTACTTAGATAATAAGTATTTAGAGGAAGAGATCAGGTTCTAACTGGTGGCTGTTAGTGGGGAAACTGAGCACATAAGGACTAAGCGTTGCCTGGTTCTTTTTTGTTCCTACAATAAAAGAAGTTAATGATAATATTATTTTTTCTAAAGGCAAATCCTGCTCAGCAGAGCAAAAATATTTATGACACTCCTTGTATAATTGTTACCAGAAATTATTTTTTAAGCCAGAGATAAATTTTTCTACAAGACCAAGTATGTTTGAAATTACCTTGAAGTTGTTTAACATAATTAGCTTTCAGACATTATTTCTATGTGTTAAAAATGTACTATGAAGAAGTAGAAACCTGAGAACACACTGAAGTGCAGAGTGGGCTCAAAGAATGAAATGAAGAGAGGATTATATATTACCAAAAGGAAAGGTTCCCAGATTTGGGAACCAGTCTACTGATTCATATCATCTGAAATGAGATCTATTTTCTTTCTTTCTTTCTTTCTTTCTTTCTTTCTTTCTTTCTTTCTTTCTTTCTTTCTTTCTTTCTTTCTTTCTTTCTTTCTTTCTTTCTTTCTTTCTTTCTTTCTTTCTTTCTTTCTTTCTTTCTTTCTTTCTTTCTTTCTTTCTTTCTTTCTTTCTTTCTTTCTTTCTTTCTTTCTTTCTTTCTTTCTTTCTTTCTTTCTTTCTTTCTTTCTTTCTTTCTTTCTTTCTTTCTTTCTTTCTTTCTTTCTTTCTTTCTTTCTTTCTTTCTTTCTTTCTTTCTTTCTTTCTTTCTTTCTTTCTTTCTTTCTTTCTTTCTTTCTTTCTTCCATTATGGGTTTTTTTTTAAACTCCCTAGGAAAGTATTCTGATTCTGAAGAAGGCAGTTGGGTGAAAGAAGATGAAGTGAGTTTCTCAAAATCTATGCTATTTTATAAATAAACCCACTAAAATTCTCCAGAGACAAAAAAAAAATACAAAATCATTAACATGCAGAATCACCCATGTTAAGAAATGAGAAAGCCCTTTCCAAAACCCGATCTGGCCAGTCAGGTTTTTTTTGCCAAGGGTCAACTTACAACTGCCACACAGGGATTATTTTAATTACATTGTCCAGACCAGCTTCAAAAGTCCCACTTTCCCAGTCATTCATCTCAGTGAGTGTCACGTAAGTTGGCTGATGGCTACTTTCCTCAGCCATTTCCAATGAACCCATGGGGAAGAAAGAGGAAAACTGTCAATGCCTTACTCCTGAAAACAAAAATGAAAAAGACATATATGGAAGCACAAAGTTAGCTGGATGTCCCTTGAAAAGGAGATGACAGAAGAGGAAAGAAATGCCACTAGGACTGATCTGCTGATTCACACAGAAGAAGGTGGATAGTGAGGAGGATGAGTCCCTACATCTTGCTCTGGCTAGGTCAGCTGTTCTGCGTTCTCCTCCAGCTACAGGAGGAATGGGAGCCAAGAGGGAGCCAAACTTGTGTACTGCCTTTAGAGTAGGTCTCTGGGCTGATTGTGCTAGTACAATTACTGCTCTGCTCCTTCATTCCCTTGCTACTCCAAACAGTATGCAGTGATGATTTTTCACATATTTTGTGCCTTGTGTTTTGAATTCATGAGAACAACTCAGATATTTGGTATGCAACACATTGCTGTTACCCATTGAAGGCAAGATCCTCAGTGAGGGTTGGAGGGTTTGCATGGGGCTACACAGTGTTGGCCCTTCCCAGCTCTGGTCATGTTCTGGCCATGTCTAGACTTTAGACCTCAGAGCCCTGTGACTCTGCACTATAGAGAACAATCCTGCTTGGAAAAGAGACAGAGGTTAACATTGACTTATTTTTGCAGAGGTAGGAGAACATGGTTGGCAGCTACTGGAGAACAAGAGGAGTTTTTTCTAGTAGCTCAAGCCTCGCAGCCCAGGGGTTTCAGTTTGTTTAAGTCCATCTCCTTAAACTAATTATTGCAACTGGGAGCGGACCAGTTGCCCAGGTCCAGCAATTTAGGATGGTTTCCCCATATTTGTGGTTTGGACATCAAACTAGACCTCAAACCAGATGAGGTGCTCATTCTCCTCCTTGCTTGTCATTGGCAGACAAGCCAAGTAGCATCTCTCTCCCCAGGGCCAAAGAACCAGCATTTAGAGGTTACACAGTCCATGAAAGTGTGCATCAACCGCAGCTTGATAAGTCTTTGCTGTCCATCCTCAGACTGCAGCTCACTCACTGTGCTGGTCCAGGCAGCACACATGGAAAAGACAACCCTTTTCTTCAAGCCATTGTCTGTTTCCTAGCACCAGCTCACAGCCTAGTGTTATGCACAGGGCAGAAAACAGCCAGGATTGCATGCAGGACTGAAATCAGTCTCTTGGATTGCATCTTCAGAGAGCTCTTCCCACCCCCTACTTGCAGAAGTCCAGCTAACCCAGCACCAGGACAGCTTGCCTGTGTAGGGGAAAGCCAACATCTTCTCCCAGCCCTTCCTTGCAAGCTGGTGGGGACGTGGATCAGACTGAGTGGTGGGGTGGCCAGCTTCAGCAGCAGTGCATTGGGTGGGTGAAAAGAGGAATGGGGCCACAGACAATGCTGCCCTGCCAGGGCAGCACAGTTCTCACCATGACCACACCGCCCACGTGTCAGGACTGAGAGTGTTGCTTGCTTCTGTGTGGCATGTGGAGGCTGCCCAGCTCTGTCCAGGCAAATGAGAGGAAGCAGGCTTTCCAGAGGGGTGATCTAATTTACATGCAGTTTATGCTGCATTCTACAGGAATAATTTTGACTCCCTGATTTCCTGATTGTAAATCTTACTCCTGCTGACAGAAAGAGTAATTGCCACAACCAGAGTCAAACTGACTGCTAGGTTGAGTTTTTGTTCTGATGTACGATATATACAGTCCTGTGGAGTAAGATTTAGAAGGGTAAATACAGTATTGGTGTATACCCAAGGTACCTTTGAAATGCTTTGTAGTGCTAAAGTATATAGAAGGCTCATTTACTGTGTTGGAAGATTAAATGCAACAGGGATGTTTCTACAGAAACAAAATATATATGTATGCTTTTATTTCCTATTCTCATACATAATCTTGTTATTAGTTTGAAACTTTCCAGGCTTTCTGTAGGTGATAAAGAGAGGAGAAAAGTTATTTCTAGAAAGCTAAGCAGTTCTGATTTTTTCTCTTTTTAAACTAAACATGCCAGCTTAACCAGAAAGGTGTAACCACACTCCGTTTCAGGAACAGGATAGCAATCAGGCCAACAAAAGAAAATAAATGAAAATAAATTGGTCAAGCCAATTTCCATGAAGAGATGCAGCCAAAGGCCACTGATCTGTTCACAGGGACACCCACTGCAACAAGGTTAGAGGGGATAGCAAAGAGGTCTAATGTTGTGAAGAGAAATGCAGCCGTTAGAAGAAATAAGGCTAGGGGCTTTTTCTCAGTTTGCACCATGCCTTGCATGCCTCTCCTGTGAGTTTAATCACACACTTCCCAACCTGCTTGCTCTTGCATAAAGTTGTAGAGATGGCTCAGAAGTGTTTAGCAATCACAGCATGGATTTGGGAGCAGGAAGTCAGTCCCATGCTTTCAGATGTTCTGTGTTCATCCAGTGCTGGACTCAGGGCTGCCACCCACATAGTTTGCTCCCCACACTTCGCTGTGTCTCCGTTCAGTGACACAGCTATTAATATATACTGTAGTGTAAATCAGACATATTATTTGTATTTACTTAAACTCATTGAGAGATGGAGCCTTTAGGGGTTAATCAACTGCTCAAGGGGAAAAGGATATTTTGATTAAGGTTTGGTAGGTTGAGTTGGATTAATATTGCTGTAGATACAGAGAAATGGAGTAATAATCCCCTATGTATTGAAGACTTCATTTTCCTAAGATCACCCCTTTTCTAGATGGTCATCCTTCCCCATCCCTTCCCACATTGCACATGTTGCGTGGACATATCACCACTTATAGACGATAAGGAAGAAGACAGTCTTGCAACCATTTCTCCTTCTAGACTCTTCCCTGGAAATTGTGTCAGCTGAACAAACATTCCCCTCTGCTCAAGAAATGAGGAATGAGTTCATGACAGAGTTGATAAGGGTGGAATCCTCCTTCCTGAAACAAACATACTCATAGGATGGGGAAGATCTACATCCCTGCAATTGTTCAGCCGCCTTCTATCCCTTCCCATGCTCACCTATGGTCATACAGCAAGAAGAGCCACTGGCAAGTTAATTTCATATCCTCAGCACTGTATCACCTGGTCCTGGTATCATTTAAAGTGTCTGAAGAGCAGTTCTGATATGTAATAGTAACCTGACCTTACTTAAGCATTTACCTTAAGTTACCTTGCTTAAGCACTGTTACCCAATAGACGTCCTATACAAAATAATGACTTTGAAAGCCTTTCTATCCTATTTTTCAAAACAATCCCCTCGTACCCTGCCCCAAATTGAGATCTAGTAATATTTAGGGAGTTTCCTATGGAAATACTTGGAAGCTTCTGAATAATTTGGTATTTTAAATGATCCTCTGAAAATCTGCAAAAATAGCTCACTCTGTGAACTAAATCTAAACAACATCGCACAGCCTTGTGAAAACAGACAGAGCATCACTTCACAGGAATGTATAAACAGAGGACTAAATTCTCCCTTTCTGCAGGGAAAACTGGCAACATGGAAAGTCATTGTAAAATTTCTGCATGGCCAAGGAGTCTATGGCGTTACCCACAAGGACTGAGATTAATTGACATGAGGAAGGGTACAGCATGGATAAGCAGTAACCCACAGAGATACATCTCTGCACAGCCACAGCAGCTCCAGCCTAGGCAGCCCAGGGGGACAGAGGCTACAAAAACCTCGAATCTTGCTTGGGAAATATCTCTTGCCCCATTCGCTGTATGAGACTAGTCACTAGCCTGTTTGTATCATGGACATACAGGTCTCAATGCCATTTCTTATTCCCTATTTCACAGTCCCTTGAAGCAGTTATCTGTGGTGACTGCTTGTTGCATTGCAGAACTTACTCCCACAAATGCCATACCCTTTATTTACACTGTCTTCATGTAATTAATATTATTCTTTGTTATCCTTTATTGCTCATACTGTGAAAACCTGTGAGAGAAATGTGCAAAGCTACTCCACCTGCAGAAGTTGGGAGTGCTGGGGTAAAACACAGAAATCTATATTCTGAACTAGGCATCTATCGTGTGTTTAAGCCATCTCCATACTGTTCTCCATTTGGTTTCACAAGTACATCACAGAAGTCTGTTTCAGTTGAAGTACTACACATAGAACTATTTTAACAGTCTTTCTTTAACTCTGAGATCCTTAGACATAGTTTATTAATTCTCCAGAGACATATATTGATTCCACTCAAGGGAACCTATCCCGTAAGAGAAAGGTATGTTAATATTTTTGTTGTTATAGAGAGACTTTAAAATACACAGATTATTACACTTGCCTCCTAACTATGTATGGCTACAAGTGAAAAATAATGATATAAATGAAGTCATGCTTTTTATAATGTGACTACTAGAATACTTTTATGTGGGTAACTACTATTTGGGATACATTTAAAATACTTAGAAATTCCTAGGTGGCTGCTGTTTCAGCATACTGTATTAATCAACTCAGGCATAATTGTGTGATGGTCCAAAAGTCAAACTTTTCCTTAAGTTTCCTGACCCTGACCTGAAGAAAATGTTATAACAAAATTTCAGATTGGGTTTCTTCAAGGCAACAGTTCCTCTTACCTAAACATACCTTTGAAATGGAGAGAAAGAGCTTGCTGATAAATGTTTCAACACCATACTTTATTAAAACAAGTTATTTCTGTTGTTTACTATGTGGTTAGGCCATGATGAAAAGCAGATCTTCACCAATACATTTTTGTGCAAATTCCTTACCTTTCTGTTTACAAAAGAAAGTGAAGTACCTATCAGTGGTATTTGTCACAGAGCACTAGCAGCCAACAATGCATGCTGTCAACTGCTTAAGGTTTCACTTCCTAATTAACTTTCCTAGAAGCAAAAGAACTGTCTGAAAACACAAAGCTCTCACATTTACCCTCCTGCCATTCCATCCTATTCATCCCTGGTCCCATGGCTGTGGCCACTGAGAGCAACAAAGTCCTGAAGGAGGATCCCCACAGCCCAAAACATTAAGGAGGTAACCTGAGCAGCCTGACTACATAGCAAATTAGTTATCTGCTTTAGTGAGGGCTTTTTAAAAATATTACAGCTCAAATAATCCCTCCACAATGCTAATGCTTTTCTAAAAGAACACATTTCTATTATTTTTCCTTATATAAATAAATCCCCATTCCAACTCCATAGTTTCTTCCCAGGCTTGTTGAGTAAATACACTCTTCTCAGGTGCAAATCATCTTTTGTTCTACCATAAATTAAAAATACTAAACATAGCTGAAATTATTGGGAGGGTATTAAGATCTACCTGAATGTGACCAACAAAGAAGAGAAATATTCCATGAGCCATCTCACCAGTGCAGTTATGTTTTTCAATTACAAACCAGTTTTAATTTGAGTAGTTCAAAATGCAGATCAGTACAAAAGTAGGCATGAATTCTGCCTATTTCAGACTTAGTTCCCTATTTCTTCTCATAATTAACTGTGGATCTACTTTGAGTATCGGGTCTGACTTTTAGAGCACAATTGGTTTACCTGAAGCAAACTTCTGTGACTATCAAAGGATGAACCAGCTGAAAAGTGCTAAACACAGATGTCAAACACAAATACAGTTACACATAACTTCTACAAACAAGCATCAGCTAACTCTCCTTTGAACAATGTGCTCCATCTTCTGCTGTTTGCTGACCTTTTGGGCTGGATCGGTCTTTTATTACTCTTACCATGCTTTAGAAACAACTTCAGAATGAGTCTCAAAGGCACAGAAAATCAACATGTTTTTCTACTTTAAGTTTCTTTCTTGTCACAATGCCTGTAAAATATTAATTGCATTATATTTTGAATGTCTCCAAATGAATGCAGAGAGTGAAGCTTTTCTAAATATAAATATGCAAGCTGATCAATGCAGCACACATTCTGATAGCTAAATTGCAAAATGACAGATTCATCAACTGAACGAGCTGCTATCAGATCACATCAGCTGGCAGACATCTCAGAGGAAATAGTCAATATGTGTGGAGCTCTGGCAATTAACTGTTTACAGGTCTAACACCTGCCCTAGTGAAAGTATTTATTTCACAAATCATTTTAATGGCCGTTTTCTCCAGCACACAAAATACTTAGCCTCAAAGGTAAAAAGTTCAGCACCAGCCACCACTCTGCTGCAGCACACAAAGCAGAAAGGGAAGAAAGAGAGACAAAGCACTACAGAGCCGGGTGTTGAGTGATTTCCCTGCCTCTCACTGCCACCCAGGTGAGCTAGGACACTGGAGGGGGATGGCAGCCCAGCCAGTGGTCGCCTGCCCAGCCTCAACACCACAGTGTTTGGTCAATGGCCAGCACAGCCACCAAGCCACTCACCTGCAAAAGAGCTTCTTGGTGTTTACTAATAAACAGTGGGACATTTTTACACCCATGGGAATGGAGGCCAGCAGTGGTACAAGGCTCTATTGAGAGCCAGGCAGCCCTCCGGATGGCACGACACAGCTTCCCCCTTCCCGCTGTGCTCTGAGAAGTGTGCTCTGCTGGGGTAACGCCTGCCTAACTACTCATAACACAGCCATCATCTTTAGAGTAGCAAAGACAATGACACTAGTAACCACTACTTCTCCAAAAGACTTTCTGGTCCCTTGCCAGGTCAGTTTTCATCAGCTGTGACTATAAAAAAGTAAAATTTTGGAGAACTGGGTGACGTTACACCGCAAACCTTACAAATACATCAAATCCAGCCTCTTAAAACCAGACAGGATAGCTGCTTAAATTGCCATCTGCTCATGAAAGCACTGATGATCTGTTTAGGAAAGCATGACTAGCAAGTAATGATGCAAGTAACAATCTGATTTGCAGTAAGTTTGTTTCAGTAAATAGCCATATTTCAAGTCAGCAGACCCACAGGTACCATATTTCAGTGGTAAAATGGAGAGATTTAGATTCCTGGTGATGTCTAATATGAAGTTGAGATATTGTGCTCTAAGCTCCACTTCTCCTGCAGATTCATGAATATATAAATGGCCATAAGTCATTAAGAGCCAACGTGTTGGTGTCACTTAAGAGCAACTTCTGGCCTTAGCTACCTTAAGTGTTTGGAAATTACCTTCTTTTCCATGCCTGGATCAACAGTCCAGACACACAGTGAAGATTAATAAGGTGATTCCTTTCTATAATAAAACAATATTTATATAATGAAATAAAATAAAAGTATTAACAACAGGAAATCCCATTTCCAGTAGGACAAGTCCAGATAACATTTCCTAAATACAACTTCTAAAATGTAAAGTGTAGTGGTTACCGATGAGATTGATCTAAATTAAATTGATGAAGGCATCTCAGATTTCAGAAACAAGACGTCTGTTAGGATAAAAAGGAAAAACTACAGAAGCGAAAACTTTCTCTCCTGGGTACCAACTGAACAAACATTTCAGGAACTTTCTTCAGGCCATTTTTAAACAAGGCATTTCAAAATTTCTGTACTGGCATGGTCATGTTTTTGAGAGCTCATGAGTTACCTGAGAACACAGGAAGTAAGGTGTGCCTCCTGTCATGGTAAATAACCTGACAACTACCCACTAGCCTGATTTCAGTTGTTGTGCTTAATGTTCTTGGCAAACTGGTGTTCTTTTTTTTCTTTTTTTACCAGACTGATTCTCATGGGGTTACTGCTCATGTTTGCTTACATAGCAGTTACATTCAGAAACTGTCCACACTTCATAACCACTCTCCCTCATGGGCAGCAGGTAACACTGCAACACCCGAACAGAGACATGTAATACCACGCTATGAGTTTACAAGGAAAAATTTGGTGTAAAAAAGCTGTGCCTGGCAAGCCAGCATACATGAATTTTACCATACATACCTGATTTGTAACAGTTTGCTGGACACCACAGGACATACAGAAGATTATCCTTGCTCATGCAACAAGGTATTTAAAGAGGCATCCTGGCAGCAGAGGACTGCTTTACATCCTAAAACACCTTGACTTCCCTCCCTGACCCCTGCCTGCCACTCATGCTTTGCAGACCTGTAACTAAACCTGGTGGGTATAGATACCCCTTTGAAAAATTCAGTGTTCAGCAAAAAGATGCAAAATGCCTATTTTTATTGGCTAAAACACAAAATGTTCCGATTAGGAAATGTACTGACATTTATACAGATGAGCTGCAGCCCCAGAGTCTCACACCCATTTTCTCCTCTGAAGATCAGGCTACACCTATCCTGGACATCTCCTCAAAGGCTTCTTCTTCTAGAGAAGATTCTTCACAGAATCACTGAATGGTCAGGGTTAAAAGGGACCTCTGGAAATCATCTAACCCCCCTGCTAAAGCAGAGTCACCTACAACAGGTTGCACAGAACCATGTCCAGGTGGGCTTCGAATATCTCCAGAGAAGGAGATTCCACAGCCTCTCTGTGTAGCCTGTTCCAGTGCTCTGTCACTGTAGAGAAGCTTTTTGTCATGTTAAAGTGGAACTTTCTGTGTTCCATTTTCATAGAATCATAGAATCACCAGGTTGGAAGAGACCCACCAGATCATTGAGTCCAACCATTCCTATCAATCACTAAACCATGCCCCTCAGTGCCTAGTCCACCCATGCCTTAAACACCTCCAGGGAAGGTGAATCAACCACCTCCCTGGGCAGCCTGTTCCAGTGCCCAATGACCCTTTCTGTGATTTTTTTTTCCTAATGTCCAGCCTAAACCTTCCCTGGTGGATCTTGAGGCCATTCCCTCTTGTCCTGTCCCCTGTAACTTGGGGACTACCTGTCAGGTAGTTATAGAGAGCAGTAAGGTCTCCCCTCAGCCTCCTCTTCTCCAGGCTAAACAACCCCATTCCTCATAAGACTTGTTCTCCATCCTCTTCACTATCTTTGTTTCTCTTCTCTGGACTCGCTCCAGAGCCTTAATATCCTTCTTGTGGTGAGGGGCCACAGGTGGGTGAGCCTGTTGACTTTCTATCCTGTCACTGGGCACCACCGAAAAGAGTCCGTCTCCATCCTCTTGACACATGCCCTTTAGATACTTATAAGCATTTATAAGATCCCCTCTCAGTCTTCTCTTCTCCAGGCTAAACAGATCCACATCTCTCAAAAGCACATGTGGAAATTCCAACATTTTTTTCAGTGAGGGAAGAAACAAAATATTTCCATCTGAAATGAAAAGGAGAAGCTGACTAGTCCAGTCCTGGACTATCCAAGAAGTCCCACAGCCTCAGCAGGCCTCAGTACCAGGGTCAATCTGGGGATCCAGGTTACCAACAAATGAGCAACCTTGGCAAGAACCTCAACAATCCACGGCACTGCTAATGCATTCTGCCAAAGGCAGACAGGCAGGAACATCATGGTGCTCTCACCAGTTTCATCCAGGCTCCTGCTGGGCATTAGTGTTGTTTTGTTTTCTTCCTACTACACATTGTGGCTTTTGAGCTATTTTAGGTTTTCAGATTAACATTTTCTTATTTGCTAGAGGGCACTGGGCACACAGAAATAGGGTGAGTATATCCAGATGCTCGTATGGGCTTTTCAAGACACAGCCGTTAGTGCTTGGGCTTTGCACTGGCAGGAGGGGGGGAAACCAAACCCAAATATTCTGTTACTGTCATAAACTCTTTGAAATCTCCCACTTTCAATACTTCTAAAATTAGGGCCATGCACCATTGCCTCACTATACCCTTTCACTCTGCTCTTTATGGATATTCTATATGAGGCTGGTCTACAGTTTCTGTCATCATTAGAGGATTTCATGACAAATGGGCTATAAGCCTGAACCTTTAATCCTTCCTATTCATGCGAGCGTAGAGACCCTAGGGAGCACCAGCATCATATTCTCACAGATGAGATTCTCTCAGTGTGAATCCGTTTCCTCTAAGAATACCCAAAATCCGCCTCACCAATGGCAGTTTTCTTAAGGGAGGTCCTTATAACTGCTCCATGTGAAACTTCACACAGACAACAAACGTTTCATTACACGGGGCAAAATTCCTGGACACAAGGAAGTCAAACAGCAGAACTCCTGTTACCATTAGGACATACCGTGCAAATCATATAGTCCAAAGGCTACGCATGGAAACACTGTCAGTGCCTCCCTGTTTAAAAATATCTGTCTTGGGTTTATTTTCCCTATTATTTCCTGGTCCATAACAAGATACAAGAAATACTGGACTTAATCTTTCCTGGAAAGCATTTTAATAAGCCTAATGGACCTCCTATTATATTCATTGAGAGCTGAAAGATTAAGCTGAATTCTCAGATGAAAGACTCACGAGCAGGAGAAAAGTTAAAACATCAAGAATTAATTTTGTAAGAAAAAAAAAAGAAGAAAATAGAGATAAGTTTATACTGGGAAAAAAAAAGACATATTCATGCAGGTAAGAAATATATGGTCAAGATCCTTAAGCACTCTAGATAATAATGTGTGATAATGTGACAAAATAATTCTGTAGTTATGATGGCCTGTTTCCAGATTAGCTTAAAGTTATTTTAAAAGACACTTTATGCATTTTTAATCTCCTGATTGTCCTAAAAATAGAGCTAGTGTTCTATGGATGCTTTAACTATAAAAAAAACTCATTTAAAACATTTTTTGCTTAAATTCATTCTTATAAACAAGTTTACTACTTCATTAAATGCACACAAAATGTCCAGACCTGGCCAGAAATTTAACATGGCTTTGAACCAGATTAGTCGCACCTAAAGGGCCTAAAGTGGCTGGAACTCGCTGGTAATTCTGAT
This sequence comes from Coccyzus lansbergi, assembly GCA_033558105.1. Classification (NCBI taxonomy): domain Eukaryota; kingdom Metazoa; phylum Chordata; class Aves; order Cuculiformes; family Coccyzidae; genus Coccyzus; species Coccyzus lansbergi. The sequence goes on from JAUMJK010000101.1 coordinate 929,713, forward strand.
CTATATTATTGTCTATGGAGTGTATGATAGGACAGATAGCCTTGGATCTCAACATCTAAACTTTTGGCTGTGCTCCTGCATCATTCCTCTGAGTACAGTAGGATTATATGGGCTAAGCAAGAGAAAACTCTAGGAGTGGCCCTCCCTAAAGTGCTATATACATACAAGAAACTGCAGGTGCTGACAGTCTGGGCAGGCTACATATGTTGTTTGGGCAGCCCAGGTCTTCCAGGCTTTCCTGCAGCAGGAGCATTGATCTGAGCCATTCATCTCAAATGAAATGCCTTCACAAAACTTGTAGGAAGGTGTTATTTCTCCTAAGTCTTGTTAATTTGGATAAACGTATACTAAAGTGGAGAAGCATTCAACAGTCAGGAAATATGGAAATTAGGTTTGCCTGTATAACAAACATTTAACTAGCATTTTACTGATTTTTATTACATACGGCTATTTTATCACAGGATCCCTATCCTATTTAATTCACAAAGCAGATATCTGTTAGAATGGACCCAAATTATTAAAGAAAGATTGTTATCTGTAGGACTTCTTCCTTCCATTAAAAAATGAATTAGGCAGGAAACTACGTAAGGAGTACAGAGAAGTTCACGTCTGCATCTTCTGAAAACTTGGATACCAACTCAAAGCCAGATATTTCACAGGTAGTCACTAATTGCAAAGACTCCATTTGCTGAATGTCTGGCAGGAAATCTTGACTCTTGACTCCTAAGCATTTCAAGATACAAGCCCCAGGAGCTAAGTCCATCTCACAATATGTACTCTGCAGACCTTTGCCCTCTCAGAAAGGGTGACCAGTATAAATAATCACTTCTGGTACCAGTTCCTAAATATTTTATGAGTCCACTTCTACAACAGCATTAATACCCCTACATACCACAATTTTTTTTATTGATGCAGTGATTAGCATGAAGAAATATATCTCTATTACACCCATCACTGTCCCTAGGAAACAAACGTACATTAATGAATCTGCCTGTCATCAGAGCTAGGGGTGAACAGGGCACAGAAAATAGATACATGACATACTCACTGCTCATAGAAGGAACATAGTAGTGTTAGAAGCTGCTCAGAAATTAAGAGTTTGCACTAACCGTGTGGGCCCTAAGAAGCATTAGCTCTGTGGAAAACAAATCATTTAAGGAAACAATTTGGACTTGTACAAGGAAAAAAGGGGGGGGAGGGGCAAATGAAGGCTGTGTGACCTTAATATTTGCATTTTAATATTGTCTATTCAGTGCTTCATTTTGCAGTCTTGATGAAGTTGTTTCAAGAATGAATTGCTTCAAACCTATGAAACTAGAAGTGGGTAGGGCAGTTGAAATTATGCAAACCAAGATATGTCCAGCCAAATATAATTTTTTAGTTCCTGGTCAAAGAGGTTTCTGGTAAGCATATACTGGGATTTTTTTAAAAAAAATTGTAATATAACCAAATTTTACAGAGTGAAGATAACCAAGAGTACAGTCATGACACAAAGGCCATATTTCAAGTCTTGAAACCAAAGCCTGATGGGACTTTGAATTATGGATTTGGGATTTTTTTTCAAAATATCAAAAATATGAACATGCAAATATTTTAACAAGCTGATTCCTTAAAGCTGAAAAAATTCAGTAAGAATTTTCCCAAAACAACCCTACCCCTGCATCATGCAAGTAATCTTCATTTGGGTGGAAAAGAACCATGAAAAAGTATGAAAAAGTTCAGCTTAGAGAAAACTGAAAATATGTAACATCAGCAAAATTGCTTGTAATAGTGGTTAAATATAACAGTGTGTAAAAACTTAATCATAAATTATTTCTTCAGATATGTCCTGTGCAAAATATGATCTTGCACAATGCAGTGCAGCTGAACTATAGAGGAAGTGTCTTTTTTTAAGCAAAAGCATTTAACAGACATAAATGTTAAACTTGTCCAAGAATCACATCTTTAACTACAGATCCAACTTACATCTAATTTTAGCTTAGAAAGTGGTTGGAAGATTTACTTGTGCAATGCCAGAAAACCTATCCAATGTGCAGTGTTGTAAATTGCTGACTGGATGCACCTTTCTTATAAACCCAGAGATTTAATCCCTTCAGAGCAAATCTTAGTCTTAAAAATGTCATCATGCTTGGGCTTTCCAGCATGCTTTATCATTTACTATTATTTATATTCTTACATATTCAAACTCGCTAGCAGAAAAGGATCTTCACTACCATAACCCAGAAGAGAACAGAAAGAGGCACAGTGACTAATTCACAAGATTAACAACTTATTTCTATTTAAAACCATTATAAGTGGACATTTTTTTTTTCATTTTGCACTGTTAATTAGTGCTTCCTTGATTAAATTCACTTTCTTTGAAGCTTCTTGGTTATTAAACAGTGCTTTCTAGTTCAAACTAATACTAAATAAGAAAAAATGTTTAGTTATACAGCAGAGATTAAAGCACTTCATCATACTCTCTGTTAACAGGAAGTAAAGAAAACACATCTCTTTGTCAAATCATTTTCACAAAGTCTCATATATTTCATCAAAAACGGCCATTAGTGTTATTTCAAAGACCTGCTTGTGGTTTCTGCTAACTACTTATTACACAACCATCATTTTATAATATAAACCAATGACTTGGTGATAAAGCACACCAGTTGGAAACATAAACAGATACATTATGTATAACTTAAGTACTGCCTTCTCTTGTACAAATTCATTCAACGTCACTTAAAAGGAAAAATCAAAGGAATCTTACATTTAATAATATTTAGATATTAAGGATATGCCTAAACTTAGCAAACTAAAGCAGTTCCAAATATTCTGTGTTGCAGAATACTGAATTCCTGGTTAAAAAATTAAATGCGATGGAAAATACTTATGATCCCTTGATAAGCAAAGCTAGGAATGAATTGGCATATAGAGGAGAAAGAAAAGCCAAAAACAGCAAGAGTTGTGCTGTGCAGGGCTTTTGTAATGACTTTGTGGCCCTATTTCCCAGATTATGTTTCCATTTTTTTTAAATCATACAGGCAAGGAAGTACATGAAAACCATTTTGAAAAATCAAATACTTCTACAGAACCATTTACATATTTTTATAACTATCCAGTGGTAATGCAGACCCAATCCTAAAACGCATGCACAAGCCAGTAACTTCACCTGCAGGATAATGCTCTTGTCTCTATCAGTGGCTTCAAGGAAAGTAACACTCCAGCTGCGCAGCAGAGTTTTCCTGTTTGCTGGCATGAACAGTCTCGTGTTCAAGCCTTTACTACTGCATATTTTAAATGAAATCTCCAAAAATTTATCATTCTTCACCTGGTAGCAAGAGATGAATTGAACGGCTCTCAGAAGGGAATTTTAACACACTATCTCATTGTTTAAAAAAAGAAAATCCCTAGAAACCAGTAGAGTAATTTCCATTTCTCTGGACAGTCTCCATTAGCTGTCTTTAAAATTGCCCCTTTAAATGCAGCCTCAAGAATACTGCACTTCTCATGAGTAATTTCCCAATGGAGGAAAGACTTCCTTTAGAAATACTTGCAACATGGTCTCCTACAGCATCCTTATGTCCAAGGTGAGTCTATACAATCCTGATGGCTGGACTACAAGATGGAGGAAAAACTGGTTGGGTTGTCCATTTAAAGTGTAGTGGTTACTGGATATTACCCTATATAGTGACTTGTGAAAAGAGGAGCTTCTCAAGTGTCTATCCTTGGACATGTTGGGAAGATTAGCTACAACAAGTGTAAATTGGAATAAGAGAGATTCAACCTGGATATAAGGAACAAAATCACCCTTAACTTAACTTTGTAATAGGTTGCCCGGAGAGGTTGCATAGTGACTTTCCTTAGAGGTTTTCAAGCCCAGCTGGGTAAAGACCAGAGCAACATGGTCTGGTGTATTTGCAACTTCCTACTAATACCTTTTGTGCTCTAACTGATCTAGATCTCTCTTTGGCAAGGCACTGATAAAAACCTGCTGTATCTGGCTAAGACCATTCAGTGTTGCATCAAAGGCTGCAAAGCATAGATCTAAGCACTGGTCTTATACAAGGACTGGGCAAGTAAAATGGGGAAAAAAAAACCCCACAACTATCCCTGAAGTTATCCAAGCCTCAAGCAATCAAGAAATTAAATTAACCAGCAGAGTTCATAAGGACCACTGCTAGAGGGAGGGAGAAACTGCTAAAACTTTGATCTCTTCAGAAGGCTGGTTGGTAAAATCTCATGGGAGACAATACTTAAGGGCAAGGAAGCCCATGAGGGCTGGGAGTTATTCAAAAAGGAGATCCTAGCAGCTCAGGAGAAAGCCATCCCCATGTTCTGGAAAAAAGAGCCACCAGGGTCAAAACCAAACTTGGTTGAACAGAGAGATATTGAGTGATATCAAGAAGGGAAATGTTTGTGGGCTCTGGAAGAGTGGACAGGTCTCTTGGCTGGACTACAGGAAAGAAGTGAGGTTCTGTAGAGAAAAAATTAGAGGGGCTAAGGTTCAACTAGAAATCAGGTTGACAAAGTCTATGAAAAATAACGAAAAAATCTTTCTATAAATATATAAACAATAAAAGGAGGCCTAGGGAGACCATACAGTCCCTATTGGATGCAGAAGGAACAACAGTGACAGGAGATGAGGAAAAGGCTGAGGTACTTAATGCCTTCTTTGCCTCAGTCTTTAATTGTAAAGAAAGTTGTTCCCTCTGTGTACAAACCCTGGAGCTAGAGGAGCAAAATGAGGCTCCCATGATCCAAGAGGAGGTGGTCAGTGCCTTGCTTGCCCAACTAGACACCCACAAGTCTATGGGGCCAGATGGGATTCACCCAAGGCTACTGAGGGAGCTGGCAGATGTACTGGCCAAACCCCTTTCCATCATCTTCCAGTAGTCCTGGAAGACTTAGGAGGTTCCACTGGACTGGAGGCTGGCTGATGTTGTGCCCATCTACAAGAAGGGTCACAGGGAGGATCCAGGGAACTGCAGGCCTGTCAGTCTGACCTCAGTACCAGGGAAAGTCATGGAACAGGTGATCTTGAGTGCTATCATGAAGCACATGCAAGAGAACCAGGTGATCAGGCCCAGTCAACATGGGTTCACGAAAGGCAGATCTTGCCAAACTAACCTGATCACCTTCTATGACAAAGTGACTCAGCTGTTGGATGAGGGAAAGGCTGTGGATGTGGTCTTCTTGGACTTCACCAAAGCCTTTGACACAGTTTCTCACAGCATTCTGCTACAGAAACTGTCAGCCTCTGTCGTGGACAGGTGCACAGTCTCCTGGGTGGAAAACTGGCTGGATGGCAGGGCCCACAGAGTGGTGGTAAATGGTGTTAAATCCAGCTGGAGGCCAGTGACAAGTGCTGTTCCCCAGGGCTCAGTGCTGGGTCCAGTCCTGTTCAGTGTCTTTATCAATGACCCGGATGAAGGCATTGAATGCACCCTTAGCAGGTTTACAGATGACACTAAGCTGTGTTGAACTGTCAATCTACTGGAGGGTAGGGAGGCTCTGCAAAGGGATCTGGACAGCCTGGACTGCTGGGCAGAGTCCAATGGGATGAGGTTTAACATGGCCAAATGCCAGGTCCTGCACTTGGGGCACAACAACCCTATGCAGAGCTACAGACTAGGAGAAGTCTGGCTAGAAATCTGCCTGGAGGAGAAGGACCTGGGGGTGTTGGTCGACAGCCGACTGAACAGGAGCCAGCAGTCTGCCCAGGTGGCCAAGAAGGCCAATGGCATCCTGGTTTGTATCAGAAATGTTGTGACCAGCAGGTCCAGGGAGGTTATTCTCCCTCTGTACTCAGCACTGGTGAGGCCACTCCTTGAATACTGTGTTCAGTTCTGGGCCCCTCAGCCCAAGAAGGATGTTGAGGCTCTGGAGTGAGTCCAGAGAAGAGCAAGGAGGCTGGTGAAGGGGCTGGAGAACAGGCCTTATGAGGAATGGCTGAGAGAGCTGGGGTTGTTTAGGCTGGAGAAGAGGAGGCTGAGAGGAGACCTCATTGTTCTCTACAACTACCTGAAAGGAGGTTGTAAAGAGGAGGGTGATGACCTCTTCTCCCGAGCGACAGGACAAGAGGGAATGGCCTCAAGCTCCACCAGGGAAGATTTAGGTTGGACATTAGGAAAACATTTTTCACAGAAAGGGTCATTGAGCATTGGAATAGGTTGCCGAGGGAGGTGGTTGATTCACCTTCCCTGGGGGTGTTTAAGGCACAGGTAGATGAGGTGCTAAGGGGCATGGTTTAGTGTTTGATAGGAATGGTTGGACTCAATTATCCGGTGGGTCTCTTCCAACCTGGTTATTCTATGATTCTATGAAAACAGAGACTCATAAAACTTTGATTGAATTAACAGTAAAATAAGTAATAATTCATAAGTTTCTGAGATGTCCCAAACTTGCACAACAGTTAACACAAGCACAAGAGGACAAGAATCTTTCCACTGCTCTGATGTTCACAGTTTACTCAATTTCTACATTTTGTTCTTTCCTTTAATCTATTAGGATTTTTATGCTATAAACAATTTATTCTGTCTGTGTGTGATGTTCTGTGTGTACGACCATTTTATACCAACACAATTCCAAGACAAGACAATTCCCAAACTCATTTTGCGTGGAATCCTGGTATTTTTTGAGTGTTTTTTACAGAAACAACAAAAAAAAAAGGAATTTAAAAAAAATGTAATCTTTATTTTTATCAAACCAGTAAATGTTGCTATTGCATTTTCTGTGTCAGGTTTCTGGAGGATGTTTTTTTCTTTTGACTAAACTGAAAATGTCACTGTGTTTTGTTCAGAATATTTCAAGTCTTAGATAAATAAACAATAATAGCAAAACTGGCATAGCCAATTGACTTCTAACCTCACATAACTCTCACTTTATTTCTTCTACTGTATCCTGTTGAAAGTACCAGGGGAAAAATACTAAAAGTGAGGACTTCAGTGGCTGCCAGTGCTGGCCTGCCTCCTATTCTTCAATGCCTTATCCCAAAAGAGAAAGTTAAAATGCAGAGTGTTAATTAATCATAAAGCAATCATAGGCCAGTTTCTTGCAGTGCATCTCTAGACCCATTGTTATAAAGGAAAATATCTGGATTCCACATAGTATGATGTAAGTAAGAAGAGGCAGGATGCTCCAGGGTAATATTTGGTACCTAACACTGAAAGAACACAAGAGTGTGCATCAGTATAATACATATGGTTAATTTTTAAATCAAAGAAAGAAAACAGGAAAAATGGCTGAATTTAAGCTATGAGAGTTAATTGCTTAATGAAGAGTGACAAGAGTATACTTTAAAGGGTCATTTTATAGTAAGAACAAACAGTGCCCTCTGTGGTTTAACAGAAAATGTAGTGTTGGTTTGTTCTGCATTGTATTTTTAAAAACAGAAGTTAAGAGCACCCAAAATTGCCCTATTTAGTCTAATTACTTAGCTTGATGAAAATCCTCAGTCATTTTAGCATACTTGCCTCAGGAATGCAGATTACAAGTAGCAAACAGAAAGTAATCCACAAATAGCTTTAGAATCCTGTTTGAAAAATTGGCCTGTGAGCTATGTAGGTCTAAAAGCCAAGTGAGTACATTATGATCCAAAAAAGTGAACGATTTTTTAAAATGATTTATGTAAACTAGGAAAGAAAAACTCACTTTAAAATAAACTTGACTGTGCATTGTTGATATGATCACATTTTAGAATACACTGAGAGTTCCAAATGGCCCTCAGATCAATTTTGGGAAGTAAACAAAGCTCCGCTTTCAATGAGATTTAGGTTTTAAAACACAAGATATTAGGTATAGGTTAATTTAAACATTCATTAAATCCAGACTGCCATGAGTTATATTCCATGGTTTAAAGTGATGACTAACACAGATAACAGTCATGCTTTTGCAATCTGTTACAGGTAATATGTTAAGTAAAATACTTTGCACAAACTCTAAAATAAAGGATCTTTCCAGTTAACAAAAGAGTCAAAATTAAAACATAATTTGAAACATGCATTGTGTTCTATATGTGAAATGAGAGAGTGTGTCTATATTTTATACGCTCACACACAGGCATCTGTGCACACACACACACATTTTATTTTAATACATGCCAGATGGGAAATGTACTTTACTTCCAGTTTACTTTTGGGGATGCAAGCGTGGCAACCTTGCTGTCATGCTTTCACGGTACAGAGAAGCTCTACACTGGCTGCTGAGGAGCTCAGCTTCTGCCAGGGCTGGTAGCACCACGGCCCCAAGACCTAGGGTGGCAAGTTTTGTTACACAGGAACAGTGCCAGGTGGGACACACCCTGGGGCACCCATGGACCTCAGGTGGAGGAAGAAGCCAAAGTCAATTTCTATCCCCTGTGAACAAACACTTCTGCAGATGGGAGGAGAAACTATAGCCCAGAGAACTAAGCTCAGAGACAGATCTCAGCATCCCCTTTCAGAAGGGAGCCTTTGGAGTATTGAAGAGTTATTGTGGATTTCCCACCTTGCTTGCCTCTCCCTTGCTTCAGATGATCTTTGCCTCTCTCATCCACGTTTTGGACAACAGGAATGGGAGACAGTTCTGCAGACTGAGGTGGGTGCTGATGGTAAACAGATGATTCCCAAAGTGGGATCTGAACCATGCAGGTGTCCCCTGCTGTGTATGTTGCTATGATTTTTGCCACTATTAGTATCTGGAAAAGTCTTGATGACAATTTATAATAACTCGTGTTTACACTCCTACAAGCTCTGATCCATGCACCAAGACTGTCCTGGACACTTTGCCAAGCTGAAAGAGGCTGGCTGTCACCCAAAGACCTTACAGTCCAAGCAGAGGTGAGAGTAGATGGCGGAGTGGTCCCCTTGGGTATGTAGCATCTCACCATGTTGAGTCCCCATCTGCCCCCATCTGCCATCAGTTTTTCCAAAATTTTAAAATACAATGTCTAACCTGCCTTTGGGAGAGATACAGAGAAAATCATAACTCTCCACAGCCCAGTTTCAGTGATCAGTCGTCTGAAACGCCAGTGTGGTGTTCTCACAGGCACCAGGATGAGATCTGCCAAAGCAGGTGGAGGAATAGTAAAGCAAGTTCACAGTATAATAAAGCAATTACTGCACTTCATCCATGGCTACTTATAAAAGTCTCTGAAGATGTAGAGAATAATATAAGCACTGAATAATAATCATAGAATTATAGAATCATCAGGTTGGAAAAGACCTTTGAGATCATCGAGTCCAACCATACCCCTCCACAACTAAAACATATCCATGAGCCCTTCATCTGTTCCTCTTTTAAATACCTCCGGGGATGGTGGCTCAACCACCTCCCTGGGCAGCCTCTACCACCACCTGAGAACTCTTTCCATAAAAGAATTGTTCCTAATGTCTAATCTGATCTTCCCCTGGTGCAATTTCTGGGCATTCCCTCTCATCCTGTCACCTGGGAGAAGAGAGTGGCTCCCACCTCACTATGACCTCCTTTCAGGTAGCCACAGACACTGATAAGGTCTCCCCTCAGCCACCTTTCCTCGAGGCTAAACAATCCCAGTTCCCTCAGCCATTCATCACAAGACTTGTTCTCCAGCCTCTTCACCAGCCACATTGCTCTTCTCCAGACACGCTTCAGAACATCAATATCTTCCTTGTAGTGAGAGGCCCAGAACTGAACATAGGATTGGAGGTGCAGCCTCACCAATGCTGAGAACAGGGGCACAGTCACTTCCTTGGTCCTGCTGGCCACATTATTCCTGATACAGACAAAGATGCCATTGGCCTTCTTGGCTACCTGGACACACTGCTGGCTCATGTTCAGTCAGCTGCCAACTAACACCCCCAGGTCCTTCTTTGCTGGGCAGATTTCCAGCCACTCTTCTCGTAGTATGTAGCACTGCACAGGGTTGTTGTGTCCCATGTACAGGACTCTGCACTCAGCCTTGTTGAACCTCATACTGTTGCTTTCAGCCCAGTGGTCCATCCTGTTCAGATCCCTCTGCAGAGCCTCCCTACCCTCAAGCCAATCAACACTTCCTCCCAGTTTAGTATCACCCGCAAACATACTAAGGCTGTGCTCGATCCTCTCATTCAGATCATCAATAAAGATATTGAAAAGAACCAGACTCAGCACTGAGCCCTGGGGAATACCACTTGTTACCAGCCTCTGACTGGATTTAAATCCATTTACTCTGTCCCATATCTGGAGAGCCATCAGTGGACAGAGAGTGAAAAATGAACGCACAAGTATCTATCAAAACACTTAATTTAGAATACTCATATTTGAAAAGTATTATAGTGTAAAGTATTATTAGAGTTAGCTGGATGTCTAAAGGGGATATGGAAAGATGAAGAAATTAAATATTTATTTTATTACCCTAGGTGTCATTTTTGTTAAGACACCTGGGTGCAGAGTGCTTTCTTGGCTATGCCTTCTATAAACTCAGCATTGCAGGGCACAGCCAAGACCTGTCTAAATAATCTGCAAGGGCAATTCCACATTGCTGGTTACTATTGATATAAGAGCACATATATGGAACCTCCTGCTGTATTATTCAAGCACCGACTTATGCCCTGGCATGAAACTTTAGCACCTCAATCATGTGATACCCACAAGCATTTCTCGGTTCATAAATAGTGGTTTATTTACCTGAAAATCTTGGGGAAGACATTTCTATGTCACTATTTTGGATTTGCAGTTTTGTAACAAGAAGCTGGTCCTGCACAAAGGTCCTGTCAGTGTTCCCTTTCGTTTTACTAGGAGGCAAATTATTTCAGTGCAAAGTCTGGGCTTTGTGATTAATGTTTACAGAAAAAGAGTACTTTAATCATAAGGGAAAGCATTAGAAAAAGAGTTCAGGAAAGTGGTCACTCCATCAAAACAACAAGAAAAAAAAGGATATACAAAATACAATATGTATTTTTAAAAAACCCACTTTGAGGTGTTGTAGCAGTGTCTTATGGGAGCTGTGGGCAAATCATTTCCTGTCTCCACTTTCATCCATGGTTGAATATCTTGGCAGGACCTCATCTCCTGGGGTGCCAGAATGACTCCCAGGATACATGGTCATATTCTCACAGTGAATAGGATCAACTGATAATACCTGTGAAAGACATAGAGGAGGAAAACAACTCTTAATGGGAGAAACTCAAAAGATTCTTAAATTATTGCTTAGTCAAAAGCCATCCAGTAGGTCAACTTGGAGAATAAATCTACCTTGATTCTTAAAGAGAGCCTGAGGCTCCTATTTTTCTCATTAATATCTAAATATATGCCCCTATCAGCTTATTTCCAATTTACTTACGAATCAGTGTCGCGCTTTAACCCCCAGCAACAACTGAGTGCCGCACAGCCGCTTGCTCACTGCCCTATAGTGGGATAAGGGAGAGAATTGGAAGGGTAAATGCAATGTAAACTCATGGGTTGAAATAAAGACAGTTTCATAGGTAAAAAAAAGACACACAGGAGACAAAAGCAAAATAAGGAATTAATTCAACATTGCCCATTGGTGAGTGTCCTTCCCCTTCCTGTTACAGCCAGCTTTTATTGCTGAGCATGACATCACATGGTATGGGATAATTCCTTCATGTCTTGGGATCAGCTGCCCTAGCCATGTCCTCTCCCACCTTTTTGTGCACCCCCAGCCTGCTCACTGGTGAGGTGAGAAGCAGAGAAGGCCACGGCTCTGTGTATCTGCTCAGTAACAGCTAAAACACCCCTATGTTATCAACACTTTTTTTAGCATAAATCCAAAACATAGCACCATACCAGTTGCTATGAAGAAAATTAATTCTACCTGAAACAAAACCAGCACAGTCGTGTGTTCAAAGTGTTGCAGGTAGCATGAATGGCTCCCCATGGACACCAAGAGATGTGTCAGGGTAAAATGAAGTGCTCTTTGAAAGTAATTTAAATAATAATGTAATAACCAGGTACAGTCAACGAGGTTTCACAAAGGGAAAATCCTGTTTAAATAATTTGATAACTTTCTATGATAAGGTCACCTTCCTAGCAGAAGAAGGGATGGTGATGGATGCAGTTTTTCTGGATTTTAGTAAGGCTTTTGATATTGTACGTCATGGTACTCTTCTGGACAAGCTGTCCAAGTGTAAGATGAGCAGATTCACAGTGGGCTGAGTGAAGAACTGTCTGGTTCAAAAGGTTATAGTGAATAGGACTACATCTGGCTGGTGGTCCATCACCTCAGAATTCAGTTCTAGGGCTGGTTCTGTTCAACATATTTATCAATGATCTGAATGCAGGAGTTGAATGCATCATTAGCGAGTTTGCTGATGATAACTAACTGGGAGGTGCTGTTGACTCTCTTGAGGGGCAAGATTCCTTGCAAAGGATTCTGTATAAATTGGAGCATTGGGCAATGATTAATGATGTGAAATTTAACAAGTCCAACTTTGTGATTCTGCAACTGGGACAGAGTCACACTGGGCAGAGACATAAATTGGGACAAGAGCCCTGCCTAAAGGGAACTGAGGTTGATGCCTCACAGCACACTTGGTATGAGTCAGCAGTGGCCTCACAGCCATGACAACAAATCACATGCTGGGGTGCATCAAACACAGCATAACCAGCTCATCAAAAAAGGTGATTATTCAACTGTGTTCAGCATTTGTGTGGCCTCTCCTTGAGTATTGCATTTGATTCTGAGCCCCACAATTTAAGAAGAACTTGAATGTGTCCAGAGGAGGGCAACAAAGCTGGTGAAAGTGCTGGGAGAAATGTCCTATGATGGTGACTTAGGACTTCTCTGGTTTGAAGAGAAGGAAGCTGAGGGCAACCTAATTGGTCTCTATAGCTTCCTGAGGAGGCAGAGAAGAGAAGGAGGTACTGAGCTCTTCTCTGTTGTATCCAATGATAGGACTCCTGAGAACAGATCAAGGCTATGCTAGAAGAGGTTTAGCCAGGACATTAGGAACCATTTCTTTACCATAAGGATGGTTGATGCCCCAGACCTGTCAGTGTTTAAGAGACTTTTGGACAATGCTCTTAACAATATGCTTTAATTTTGTGTCTTGAACTGGTCAGGCAGTTGTACAAGGTGATTATTGTAGGTCCCTTTCTACTGGAATAATTTTATTTCATTCTAGTCTAGTTTAGTCTAATCTAGTCCAATCTATTAAACAAACCTCTTCATATACTGGTATATGCCCATCTTCATGTAAGGAGACCCCCATCATGTTACTGAAAAGAGAAAAAAAAAATCAAATCACAGCACATAGAAAGAGCTATTAATTTACCTGCTCTACCTTGCTGACAACACAGGATGCTTCTACAACAGAGCTTCTTCAGCACTATCTGGTTGGCTTTCACGCTAGTCTCAAGAACAGTCTTCAACCAAATCACAGTCTTCCACTGTTTCCCTGCAGATGCAATGTTGTGCTTAACTTATTTCATAGGTATCTACCTGATCATTAGCTGAAAAATCATTCTGTTACCTCTTGCTTTATGCCAGTATTGATTACACACTGCTACTCACCAGAACTCCATTGAAGTCACGTAAAGATTGCAAAAGACTTAAGTTAGGATATCTCTTGCAGTAAAGGTAAAGATAGAAAGCATGCAGCTACCCTAATCACTCCACTATCCTTTCTCTTCCTGCGGTGAGTTGTAGCATCTACTCCAGTTTACTTGCTTCTGCAGCCAGAGAAGTGGGTGCTCTACAGGCAAGGAGCCCCTTCCTTGAAAAACCCTGATCCACCTCTTGAGTATCATTATACTGTGCCCTGAATTCTGTACTGTTCCAGGGGAAATGACAAATCAATATAAGTTACCCTGTTTCAGAGAGACTCAAGGGAGACAAACTTTTCCCAGTATTTCCAAGATTATGACCTATTGAGTTTTCAGCTTCATGTGCAGTTCTGTGAATAAAAATTATATGAGTACTTAGGAATGAGAAAGGCTGGCTGATTGTTTGCTAGCTTGGATCTTTAAGAGAGAGAAAAAGAAAAGTAACAGGACATAAGTAGCCCCATCATTTGTTTGTGGGAATGAAGGCTTCAGAGTCAGCACTCTGCCTTGTATCATGAGGGAAGATGACACCAGTGCAAGAATACCTGTTGCACCAAGACAGGATCAGACATGCATTAGACTAGCACACTTTGCAGATTTTCTCTGGACAGGAGACAATTGGTAAAATGTGGGAAGCATGGGTCCATTCAAAGCTTCACAGCATACTCTGGTGGTCACTGACACTCAGCGTAACCTCAGTTGACCCAAAACCTCTCAGCTGATCTCCAGCTCAGAATTTATCCTCTTTGCTCTCCAGATTCCTCAGCTTTTCATTCCTTTCCCCAAATTCTTCCCTATCAGTCCCAGCCTTCCAGACAGCATTACAAATTCAGTTATTCGTACAATAGAACAGTGTATTATTTTTATTACACCACTACAGTTTGTACTGCTTCTGCTTCGATCTTCTCTACAAAAACATCACATAAAAATTCCCTACAGTAATTATATGAGTGAGACCATATCTTCTCTTAAAAATTTTGATTTTAAAACATCCTTTGAAGGAAATGTCCAACATTCGTGCAATATATCTCAAATGGTTAACACGACTCAAAATTGAAGAAAATGACTCCAAATTTGTCGAGCTGCAGCTCACAGTCCTTAGGTTTTGTCATATTTGTTTTGTCCCATACCAGAGCTCTACCTCTTAGCAGCAATTGACTGAAGACTTCATGAGACAACCACCAGTTCTAGGTAGCAGGAGTACCTCAGGCTTTTATTCTGAATTCTAACTTCTCTTTTTATTAAAATAATCAGATTGTACCCCATTAGCCTTTCACAGGAGTATATAATCTTTCACCTCTTCTGACCTCCCTGCACCTACCTATGATACCTCCTGTGTTCACTGAAGGATCTTGTCAGTTTATTTAGGAGATTGTCTTCCCTGGCAGCATCTTTTGGTTCTTTACTTCTAACAAGTTGGAGTTACCTACCTCATGAACAAGGCTCATCTTCTGTTTTCCCAGAAGTGTGACCTTGTCTTTGCCAGTGTGCACAATTCAGAATACCTGTGTTTTTTAGTAGCTGCCCGTCCCCAGTTTCCGCATTGGTGTAAACCTTCTTCATAATGCTTTTATTTCAGGTCTTCAGTTACAAAAATGGAAGAAGACATGACCCAGAACCACAAAATGTAATTGTAAATAGACATATTCAGCAGTGGTGATTCACTTATCATATTGTGGCATCTGATCCAGTTTGTACACTCCAGAGAGTAAATTATATTGTTCTTGAATTAAAAGTTATACTGTACTAAATCAAACATTTTATAAGACTTGATTATCAACCACCTTGTAAGCATACTAAAAAAAAACCCAAAAAACCCAAAACAAACACCAACCAAGCTAACAAATCAAAATACAAATAACAGGTAATTTCAGAGATTTTCCCTGAAAACTATGGGTTTAGGATTAATACCAAATTATTAACTTCCTCCATTCTTTATTAATTGAGACTTTCACCAACAATTCCTTTTTTTTTGCCACATGATGAGTGCAATGGTAAAACTTACCTAGCCTGCAATTTTACCCTTTTCAGTAACTTCAGGTTTTGCCCTGTCCTCTAACACTTTGCACTGTACCAAGACTTACTGAAAAGTAGTATTCTTCACTGAAAGAGTTTTTCAGCAAGCTCTTATAAAACTTAGATGAAAATTATCTAGACATCCTGATTTTAAAATGCCCAGCCTTAGTAGATGCTATTTAACATTCTCTGAGAAATTGTTGGACTGTAAAGTGTTTCAATATCAGGGTCAGCAAGAAATATAACTAATTAACATGGCTTTTCCCCAAATACACAACAGAATTATTTGCTTAACAGTTCTGTTATTCCTCCATTATAGTTTACTCTTCTTTCATTTCTCCTTTTGATAGCAAAAATAATTTTGTTACTAAGCTTTCAAACCTATCTCCTACTGTCTCTTGCTGTTGTAGACAGCAATTTGTTCCTGTGATTTTTAATATCTATTATCAGGCTTTTGGATTTCTGATTTCTGTTAATATACTAGAATATATGTATTTCAGAGTTTATTTTATATCCACATAGTAATCTGGTTATAACATACTTATGGTCTAATTATGGCATGTCATTCTATGATTATTTCGTTTCTGTCCACTAAGATTTAATCTGGTATACTAGTAAGTTATGATAAATTATAAAAAATTCAGTACGTCTTGAAAATTCTACAGATGTTGACAGAATGGGAGATCCAGCATGTCATTCAAATTGGAATTCAAGCATCTTATGGGGTTTTCATTCTAGCACACAGTATAGAAAGGCATTAAAAAAAAAAACACTACACTACTTTGATTTTGTGATTTCCTTTGAAAACTAATCAGAAATAACTCCTGTTTTCTCACAGAAAAGCATTTGATGCAATTTTCGTGACTTTATGTGATCAAGTACCATGGGACTGCAATAGACATATCCAGACTCTTTCCTACACAGCCATATCACATAATACTTTGCATACTCAGATCTTAATTTTTGTCACTATAAAACATTTCCTTAGAAAGCTTGAATGATTTGAGTAGATTTCTTTCTGTCACCT
The DNA here is from genome assembly GCA_033558105.1 of Coccyzus lansbergi. NCBI lineage: Eukaryota > Metazoa > Chordata > Aves > Cuculiformes > Coccyzidae > Coccyzus > Coccyzus lansbergi. The sequence continues at coordinate 946,235 of JAUMJK010000101.1, forward strand.
CCAGGTTTCAGCAGCCCCTTCTAAGAGATGAATATCAGAGCTGGATGCTGTATCACTATCAAAGCCACTCTCCTACCTATATAAATACAACGGTAAGCAACATACAAAAACTCTTTTTTCAAAGATTCAGCTGATTAGAAGGGTGAAACCACTGCCCATTCATCTCTTCACTACTGTGCAGAAATGCTGAGCCCAGCCCCAAGCAGCTGTGCCAGCTGGGACAATTTTCTATCTGATGCTGATTATCTCTGATGTACCAGAGTGAAGGACAGTTTATGCTGTACAGCCACAGTACGCATATTCCAGGGGAACCTGTCAGCTGCTGAGAACAAAGCAGCTAGTTGTGTCGTCATGCTCTGCTCTCCTCCTGTTCTCCCAGCATCACATTCTCCAACCATAACTCCCCCAGAACCGCTTGCAGGGGAGGCAAAAAGAGAAAGGGAGAGGATGTCCAGTGACTCAGAGAGATATAATAGCCCATTTTATGTAGCCTGCCATTCCCTTTCCCCTCTTTACTCTTCCTAAATAGGCTACATTCAGGGACTTTTGCATTCCAGGCATGTGAGTCCTATGGGCGGCATCCACTGATGGTAAGGCTGCTGAATTTATTACCAGGTTCGGAGCACTGGTGTATAGACAATTAAATACTTTTTTATCACATTCCTTTGTGCCTCAGTTAATTTTAACTTGATATCTTCATGGATGGAAAACAAGCGCTCATTTGTTCCCACTTTTACGTTAGTTATCCGGCAAATCTAGTTGTCCCATTACTTATAAGGCTGGGAGGAGGCCCCCTGTCCTTGGGACTGAAAGTGGTATCTGTTCCCAGTGTCAGCCCCACCTCCAGCCAGCATCTCTCTTCACCCTCAGCTCCCCAGCTATGCCCAAACCTCTGCCCATGATCCCCCTGTTCATGTTCCGGCTAAGTATGGCAGCCCAAAGGAAAAAAATGCTCATTAAAATTGATATGCTTGTGCATATAAAATAAAAGCGGTATTGGGACCTCGTATAAAGAAGTCCACTTTATTTCTAACCTGCCTATTCCCCCATCTCACACAGACAGGACTGACAGAAGTTTGATGTAGCCCTGAAACCAGAAGTTAGTATGGCTCTGGCTTGTCTGTTTTGCTTGTGAGTCCAGTCATAATTTGAATGAGTCCTAAATTCTTGGAATCATGGCATATAATAGGAAAACAGACATTTTCAGTTTGTCATGGGCAATTTAAGGGGACAAATTAAAGGCCATGTTCTATTTAGGTAGTTCTTTTCCCATCAGATTTCAAAGGACTGCTGACATGCTTCTCAAGACTGTGTTGAGGAAAGAAATTTTAATAACTAAGAGCATCAGGAAATGTTAATAGTCAGAGTCTCATCCAGCTCTCCATATTGCATATTCATACTGACACACAGCACACTGATATTCTTCATCTGTACTCCCAGGCATAAAAAAAGAAGGGTTAATAAGAAATTCCCTTTCGCTTAATCATAGTTTCTTAAGGGTTCCTGTCAGGAAACACAGCTACCAATATGATGAAGTCATTTTAAAGGGATAACTAAATAAATAAATGCTACCCCAGGGATGATTTTCACTTTGGCTCCAATTTTAATCAGGATAACACCCCAAACCAGCATGGCAGTGCTTTTTCTTTCATTTCATGCCATGTTCAAGTGATGTTGTTTCACAGCTTTAATAGTCCTGTCAGCATTCATCAGCAAATCAAGACAGCCTCCAGAATACCATACAAACACAGTGGATTTTCAATTAGAACAGAGCAGCCTTTAGCACACCAAATACATGTTAAATTGATATTTCTCACTACAAGCTCAAGATTACCCAGTTTCAGCTGTTTCCAAATGAAGCAAATCAAGTTTAATGTGGGTTCAGCTGAACAAATGTATTTTCTTAGGTTTACGGCAGCTTTTAACTTTTAATGCCAGGTCTGTTTTTTTCAAGACGATGTTATGTTAGGAAAATATTACACTTGCCTATGTGAGATTTACAGATGACCTTTTTACCAGACAAAAGTCCTGTGGGACATGGGACAGAATATAAATCCCAAATTCTGCTCCATCTAAAGCTGATAAATAAGTGAGGAAGATTAAAAGGGTAGTTTAATGAGCCCATTTGTTTTCTAATACAGATGTAATTATTTGCCAAAAATTGTCCTTCCCACATTCATTTTGTTTTGAAAAACAATGACTCCCTCATAAAACTATCTAGTTGATTTTCTGGACACAGTGTTTTTCAGGAGGTCAGTGGTTTGTGGTCTTGTTGATGTGGATCAGAGGAAGGCAAAGTAATTTGCTGCTTTTTCTGAAATCTCAAGTACCACAAGCTGCTGCATCATTTCTTATTAGTATCTGGGAATTAATAAAGTGTACTCAGAATTCCCATCCTGTTCCAATTTACAGTAACAAAACACACAGGAAAACTGTGACTTTTGTTACTTCTTTTTGATTTCCAATAAATTATGTGGATCATATCTACTGGTCCATTTCCACTTCACTCAGAAGGTGTGACCTTAAGCGAAAGGAAGACTTTCAAAGGTTAGCTTGATTCACTGGAAGAGTGCAAGTTATTTTGGCGATCGTACCTAGCTCCTCCTGACCCACATTGCTACTGCAGCAGCTAGTTGTGCTCCCTGAAATCAGACAACATGCACTTCACTTGTTCCTTGCCCTAAAGAGCAAGAGGAAGGACTGGTGAGGACTGCAGACCATCCCTACAGGAAAGAGACTTCTAACACAGCAGCCTTGCCACCCACACACAGGGGCTCACTTGAAGTAGTACAAGAAAATTAGTAGTCAGGCACATTGTTCCTCTTCCCCTCTTATCACTCACCAGAGAAGTCTTGCCAGTGGACACAGCCATATTTCCCATAATAATTCATGAATGATATGTGTCAGTTCACTCCTGGAGATGCTTGTTTTTGGAATACATGCTTTTGCCTGGTAAGAGGCAAAACCACAACAGACAGAACTAAAAAAGCACAGCTAGACACCTAACTTGACTTGAGGATTTTGTTTTGGTGTCCATCTAGGTGCCACAACTTGTCCACCCATTTTGAGCTTGAACTGAGGGACTACAGATCTTAAAAATATTTTAAGGGAGCTGTGTCCTTTGAAAAGGGATTAAGAGTTGGGAATGTGCTGAGCAGGTAGACCACTACATTGCCCAGTGGAAAACGAGTGACAATTCAGAGGCTATGCTGCTCTCCATGCCTTGCTCCTGTGGTGGGCTGAGAGTATGAGAGCTGCAGTTATCAGAGGGCGCAGCATCACTTATCTTAAGGTGACCTCACATCTCTGCTCGCTGCCTCGCTGAAAAGGTCCGGAGGACAGGACAAGGTTATCATTATAGTAAGATGTTCAATCTCAGTTTTTCTCAATGCTTAACCCAAAATAGCCAGAAAGAAAAATAATTTTAAGGTAATCATCAAGGCTAAATTAAATAAGCACAAACATTTCCTTAACCTTTAAATGGCAATGAAGCTTTGAAAAAAGGGTTCTGTACCTGAAATTTCATGTGTAAATTATGACTTCAGTTTCAAAATATATCTTGGCCAAATTTCTGGAGTAAAAATCTTAATCTTCTGTGGGAAGCTTACTTCCAAGAAACAATTTACTATTCTGAGAGCAGAGAATAAGTAGATTGACAAATGCATCCCTTTGCATGTAACTGTTTTAGATAAATACACAGACATTATGATAATACAAAACTCAGAAGGACTGAGACAGTGTCTGCACTTTAACATTTAGCATCGGTTTCAGCTCCATGCTAAGGCTCAGACCTGAAAGACGCTGAGTATCCCCAATTCAGCACACACTGAAGGGTACAATTTACTTCAAGCCTACATAGGGGCCTTGAAAATCAATGGGAAATTAATTAACAGACCAAAAGGAGTGGAACAAAGAAAGTACACTCCATCAAAATTCAAGGAAACAAAATTAATCAGAAATAAAGTGACCTCAGCTGTGCTGGTCTCTCTGTTAAAGAAAGAGAAAGTTCATTTCCAACCACATGAGTTTCCCCTGTGCAGTTTAGCAAGTGTTTTCTTCACAAGTTCTCGCTCAGGGTGAGATGTCAGCCTTCTGGGAAGCATTGTGTCATTAAGCTGGGGTTTGATGGGAAATATGACAGCAGACAAGGACAGAGTTATCTTTATTCCAAGAGCAAGTAACTTCAGTGGTTTCTAGGTGGCACTTCAGATGTTGGCTTTGACCCCTGTTGAAAGACAGACTGCATTCATATTCTTTTCAAGGTACTTTTCATACATTGTGTATATGGGAAAAAGGCATTTAAGGTTTAAAAAAAACAGGGTGAAAATACAAGAGTTGGTTCTACTTTTGCTGGTGCTCCCCTTTAATATGTGACATTAGTAACTGCATGTTCTTTGAAATCTTGCATTTTCTGTATGAGGGAAAGAAAGCAGCACTTAGTGACTAGAAATAATTTACATAATTAATTCATAGAAAATACATAGAAAAGCACTCACAAAAAGCTGCCAGAGAGTTGTGAGAAGCAGCCTCTTCCCTCCCATTTGGCACTTGGCAGACTAAGTCCCACCTAGTACGTAGCAGTCAGGTTCAACTACCTCAGCTAGCTGGGGGAATTTATGCCCCAGTTCTCTTTCCCCTGAAAATCCCTTGGGCTTAGTGCTGGGAGGATCAGCTGAGAGGTGAGAGATGTGGCTTAAAGCTCTGAGGTCCCCATGCTCAAATTAAATCAATTTTAGGTGAAAATGGGCCAGCACCTTCTCTTCTAACAGATCCATAAAGATTTCCAAATGCAAATGCCTCAGACTCTCTTACAAAGAGAATATTTAACATGTGAGAAACACTACTGGAAATACCTTAGTGAAAGAAAGGATTTGTTTTCCAAGTTCAAATAATTCAAATAAAGAAGTACTAGGTAGCAGAAAGGAGCTCACGTAAACATTTCACAAGTGGGTAGCAGGGAGCAAAATACCAGAAAGGAGTAAATCAATTACTTCTCTCTGCCAGATAAATCATGCAAAGCGTAAGCTTTCTGGAGCAGATACTTTGGATACTTTATTTTCTCTACAAGCTGGTACAATGTGCAGCAACACAGGACCCCAAATTTTTAATGGGGTCTCTACACACTGCAGGAACCTGAACAAAAGCCTGCTTGGAAATAAGCCAATAAAAAGGTAGACACAGCACTGAAACAGGCTGTTCAGCCATGACTGCATCACTTAAAGATCTGCACTACTGAAATTTTGTGCCTTCTTGCACCAAGGATGCTATAGTCAGTCCCCAAAGCTGCAGACACTCGAAATCTGCCTTGAATCTCATCTGCCTGTGCACCATGCAGTTTATAATCTCATGCTGCATTTTCTTTCCATGTGCCTCCACTTAGAGAACAGATTAGGAAACAGTGCCAAAAGGAAAAAGGCCCCAGCAAAAAATTACATGTTGATTTCCAGTCAGTTTTCATTAAGCACATGCAGCTTTGGTGTCATGTTTGTAAGTGGGCAGAGACATCTCAACACAGCTTCAAAGATGCAGAGAAGAGCAGCTTGAGGCAGGGAGGAGGAAATGTCCCCACTGGAAACCCTAGACTGATTATTTTGTATGCATGCCCCCCCTCCAAAAAATTACACTGAGTAATCCATGTGTGCTTAACCTTTGGGCTTTCAACTAATTAATTAAAGTTGCTCATAGTACATGCAGTGTCAGTGAGGTAATATTTCATCATGTTACAAATAGAAACGGTTTTGGCACAGCGCAGTCTTTTCTTAGTCCAGATTGGAATAACAGGGGTTATATAAATGCAAATTACATAATTTGACAGCTGTGTAACATCAGCATGTTATGACTTAAAGATCTAAATCCCAAGACCCCTCACTGACCGGTGAAATCAGGCTCCTGTTGAATTTTGCCAGTGCAGGGGCCTGCAGAAGACAACTCTGGTGCAGAGCCCCTGCTGCCGTACCTTCCTTCCCTTCCCGTCAGCAGCTCATCCCACTGCCCTGCTCTGGTCACTTGTGAGCTTCCTATGTGTACTCCTCCTCTTTACCCACCACCAGCTATTCAAGAGTTTCCTCCTTCTCATACCCACCATGTCTTCTTTCTTTGCTATCTCTATCTTTAACTCAACTGGCCTTTCTTTTGCTTTCTTCCATCTTGCAATCTTTCTAACCTTCCTTTATTTACTTGTTTGAAGTGCTTCTTCCCACTCTTGTCAAAATAGTTTCATGCTCTTTTAATTGTTTATTATAATTCAGAGGCTTTTTGAGCACTTATGGTCTCTTCTCTCATTCTTCTTGTCATTATCTTTCCAGCCCACTGCACTTCTCCTTTTTCCCTATTTTTATTTCACTGTCTCTTTCTTAGCCTTCTTGCCTGCCCTGCACTACCCAGCCACCTGCCATCCTCTTCACTTTGCCACAGCAGCACCATGGGTGCTGGTCTGGGGCCATCTGCAGGCTCTGGCATGTCACCCCACTGAGAGAGCTCATTGGATGGAGGATGGGCATGTTGAACAAAGGGATCCACAAAATGTATCCAATCCCATAGCCCAATGCAAGGTGGCCTTGGCAATGCAAGAGGTTGAGGTGCCCCATAACAACAACGACTACTCCCCCTACAGGTACTTCTACCCCAGTAAACAAAACAAAATCTAATTGTTCCTTGTTAACTCATGTACTTCCTAAACACCCTTGATGAGGCTGGAACAGAAAACATCACTGATGGTGAAAGGACAAATCAAGATTACTGTAGGCCTAGAGAAAAAGGCAGAACAGTGTACCTGCTTAAAAGACCTCCACCTCAATAAGGATTCATCCATTATAGAATCAAAGAATCACCAGGTTGGAAAAGACCTCCAGGATCATCGGGTCCAACCATTCTTATCTGCCACTAAACCATGTCCCTGAGCACCTTGTCTACCAGTGTTTTAAACACCTCCAGGGATGGTGACTCAAACACCTCCCCTGGGCAGCCTCTGCCAGTGCCTGATGACCCTTTCTGTGAAAAAATTCTTTCTGATATCTAGTCTGAAATTCTCCTTGCGTAGCTTGAGGCCATTCCCCTTTGTCCTGTCCCCTGTTACTTGGGAGAAGAGGCCATCACCTTCCTCTCTACAACCTCCTTTCAGGTAGTTGTAGAGAACAATAAGGTCACCTCTCAGCCTCCTCTTCTCAAGGCTAAAAGAACCCCAGTTCCCTCAGTTGCTTCTCATAAGACTTGTTCCCTTTACTAGCAAAGGGAATGAAGCCAACAAAGCCCCTTCACCAGCTTCCTTCCTTCAGAGCCTCAACATTCGTCTTGTAGAACAGGGCTCAGAATTGAACACAGTATTCAAAGTGCGGTCTCACAACTGCTGAATACAGGGGCAGAATAACCTCTCTGGACTTGCTGGTCATGCCTTTTCTGATACAAGCCAAGATGCCATTGGCCTTCTTGGCCACCTGGGCACACTGTTGGCTCATGCTCAGTCCCTGTCAACCAACACCCCTGGTCCCTCTCCTCCAGGCAGCTTTCTAGCCACTCTTCCCTTAGTCTGTAGCACTGCAGATTAATCATTTCATTATCGCTTTCTGATCAATACCTTGTTCAAAGTAGGAATCAGCTTGGTTTGGCCTGAGCTATCGAAGAATTGATCATCTGCAGATGATACATCACCACCACCCTGCTCTCTGTACCACAACTTTTCCTGCTTTCATGCTGTGCTTCTTGTCCCAGTGACCAACATACCCTGAAGGCACTGTAGCAAACACCTAGTTTGGCTCCTCTGCAACTCCTACAGCCAAGCCAGGCCATCAGAGTTGTTACTGTTATTGTTGGCTCCTACCACATCTCAGAGGAACCCGCTGCTTAGATCTGGCAGAAAAAAAATGACTCACTAAGTTTTTGTCTCAGAAACAAGGCATACATAGAATTAGCTCATTTGCAATCTCACTTTCTGCCCTCTTTCCACTGTGTCCAGAGCCTAACCTGAGTGTACAAGACTGGAATTTCCCCCAGGACTCACTTAATATAACCCTTTTGTCACTAAGCCCCCAGAACTGATACACTTCACAGATGATATTGTCTCACAAGCCCTGCTCTACCACTATCCTCAGCCAAGGCTGTGTATTACAATCTTCTTCACAACAGAATTTTGTCCTTCATCCTGCTCAGCATCAAGCCTTAAGCATCAGAAGGAGAAAGGACTGACAGCTCTTCAAATGAAACACAGAATAAACAGGATCACTTAGATGTGGAAGGACTTGAGGATGGCAAAGTTCTGGAAAAAAAGGTAAGGGACATATGACTTTACTATTGAAAATATCTCACTTTCCAAAGTAAATAAACTACATAAATATTCTTTTTTTTTCCTAGAGTTCTCTAAGAAAGAAAACTCTGCTGATCCTGGTGTCATTGCATTTTATATCACAGTACCTAGAAGTAATTTGTAAAAATTTCCACATTTCATCCTTTATAGTAGACAGCAATTGCCTCTGTTTGCAGATAAAGAACAGAAGTTAGGTAAGTTGTTTGAGTTCACATGGAGCTAGGACTGAATGCTGGTCTTTTGACTTCCAAGACTGTGACTTAAAACATAATCCTTCCCTTTTTTTTTGACTGGCATTGCAGCTTCTACTGCATTTAAGACTCAGCACAGTGGTCATCATAATTCTACACTAATTTTCATCAATTTTCTGCATCTCTGCTCTGCATTTAATTACTTCAAAATGTATCCCTGAATCATTTAATATACTGTATCTGCTTTTGTGTGTTAGAATAGAATTATCAAGTGGTCTGGCAAAGCTCATCATTAAATACATAGATCTTCAGGGAAAAATCTGAGGGAGATGCAGAGATATTTCGTTTCCCCAAAAATGCTGTGGCTAGCCTTATCCATGTTTCCAAGTCTATTAGAAAGTTCCAAAGATTGTAAGTGAGAAAATAACTGCAAAACCCAATTTGATTAATGCAGCTTCCTTTCCAGGATCAATGGAATTAAACAGGAGTTTTCTGAATTTTTCAATGTGTTAATTATTTATACTTATTCAACCATGAAAAACAACAGGCTGATTATGAAGAACAGGGAAAGCAACAAGTAGGAAAGAAAGAAGTTGCTGGCAATAAGGATTCAGTTTGCTAAAATGCTTATTACAAAGCAACAAAAATCAGCACGACAAACTTGAGTTCTTAACAGAAAATCAGCAAGCAGCATCTGTAGTAATAGTAGAGTGCAGAATGACACAGCCAAGACACAGACTGACCTCTGCTCTTTACAGGAGATACAGATGGTTTGGGAGCATGGACCACTGGGGAGGATGAAACCACAGATCCCCAGAGGCACTGAAACTGTAGTGATTAATGAGGCCTGAAAATAAATATTTTATTCCAATTTTCTTAACAGGAAATTCTGCATCTTTTCCTGTTGATCTTTTTGTATTAAAAAAATGTAGAAAAGTGACACAGAAAGTGCTGAAATGTTTGATAAACTTATTTCCAAATTTGAGAAAAACAATCCTTGGAAATACTATTTTATAGTAATATGCAGATGGTATGTAGATTGAGGTGAAAACCTAGTTGCTGGCAGCATTTTCTAATCTCTAGAAAAGAATTAACTGGCAATTTGCACCTTGGCTGAAACATCTGAAGACAATCACACAGAGAACAGAGAAACTGCAAAGAAGAACACAAAGTTATCCCAGCCTGTAGGGTGACATGTGGTTGCTGCTGGGCTTGAGTTGACTCTGTGCAGGTATGACTCAAGTCACAAGCTCTCTCTGGGGAGGGTTTCCTCTCTGCTTGGACTGAGGTTAAATGAAGAAACCACCAGAAGGCAGCCCTCCCATGGGCAGAACACTGCCTCCCCTCACTGCTGGAACTCAAGATCTTTCTTCAGCCCTCCTGTTCCCACTCTTCTGATCACCATTGACTCTTTGCCTGCCCTTTGGACACTGTGTAGAGGACTTCTGAGGCCTAACAACTGTGTCATCTCTCCAAATTTCTAGGGTAAATAAAAAGTGAGGCATGCCCTCTTCCCCAAAAACACACAATAGGAAAAGTAGATTTAACAGTTCACTTGAATGAGTGTGCCCAAGATGCCAAAGGGAAGTGAAGACCATAGCACAGGAAGAACACATAATTTTCTAGGCTGGGAAATAATTTGAAGTGCATTAGCACCAAGGACCACAGGACATGTCCCTACAAACACATAGATTTATATACTGGATGCAATACCACAGAATAGATGTGTGCTCTAACACATTTCTGAAGAGCGACAATCAACCAGCTCTGCAGTGCAAAAGTACAGCGAATCACATTTTTCTGAGATACTTTGAGTCTCTTGTTCCTGGGATCATTCCTGGGATGCAGTGTAATTTATAAATCAGCCCTTCTACTAGACTGAGGCAAAGCCTACAGACTACTCCTTTTATTTTTAAATTATGTCATTCAACCAGTTCCACCAAAATCTCACACCTTCACTGGGCATTGCTTATATGGTACAGAAGGGAAAGTTTTAAATTACACATTGTATACAGAATATAGTTTTATTACCTCCTGAAGTCTGTAATTTTAGCAAAACAGATCTCTAGCAGCATGCAAATCTGGATTTTATTATTATAAGTGTGATTGAATCTGATTTGTAAATGAATTAATTTCTGAAAATATGAAGTCATAGAAAATTGCCTACTATTAGTTCAATATTTTTATCTGGCACAGCAAATAAATTCCAGTTCTCCTCAGTGAGGAACAAGGAGAGAAGTACTGCACTTTGAAAAACATCTTTTTTATTAAAACTATTCAGTAATAGTTACTAGCTGTACCTCCTTTGCTTTTAATTAATTTTCAAAGAAAAAAAACAGTGAAATTCTCAGTAAAATCTCCTTAAAGTTATATTCTCCACATTTTTAAAGAAGTTTTTTTTCTTCTGTGATAGTGTAAAAAATTGAAGATAAAATACTCTATGTTACTGAATACTTACTTTATGTGCTACATTATTAGAATGAGTCTAAAAACTCAAGTGTATTTCTATTTCTCCAGACTTTCAGGGCTCAGAGAAAAGGTTGCTTCCAACTATGTTATTATATCCCAGTGCTCTTTGTAGACAAAATTTGATCTTTTATTGTCTGCTCATTCAAAGCTGAAAATTATACACACTGACTTGAGTTCTTCAATGTCTTTTCATCTCATTTTGTTATCAGATACCCAGAAAAGAAGGAAGCCCTGGTAACATGATTTGGAGACTATCACATTTGGCAAATCATGCTACCACGGTTTCCTTCTTTCCTGGGTATCTGATAGCAAAAGAAAGAAACACTGGTAGCATGATTTGGAGACTATCACATTTGGCAACTGAAGGACTCAGATTTGAAAAACAACTCCAAATTCACGATTCCTATCCAGGGTTTCCTGGCAAGGGTCAGCTTGCTGAAACCCCCTCTTTTTTAAGTTAAAGAGATCGGTATGGCTATTGCTACTGAGTGGCTGACTTGGGATTTGCGACCTGTCCTTCTGGAGGGTAAGTCCATTGGTGGGATGGAGTTGGGTGGGAGGTAAGCGGATGAGGAAGTGATTGAAGCTGCACGTGAGGACCAAGTGTTAGGTGCAAAGTGGTCAGTACACCTCTACACATAGGCACAAATACGTGTGCAGAAAGCTTTTGTGGATGTGCAGTAACTGATAGGTTCATGAGGGCAATAACCGCTTCTCCTGGGATCTCCCTGAGTGTTCCTCTTCTGAATGCCTGTGACTTCCCTCAGCTGCCTCTGGCTGCCTTGCTCCTGGCTGGGGTGGTGGGAAGGGTTGTAAGGACCTGCCCTGCCATCGCTGTGCCCTGACTGTAACTACATATACCCTGGAAAGTTAACTGAATTTGAAATTGTGCCTTACCATTAACTGAATGCTGAAAATTAAAATGTATTAATTTTAAGGTGAAAATTACTTTCACAGAGCAAACTAGTAGCAGCAACCATACTCCTACTGCTATTCTGCTTTGCATCAGTGGCAGCACGCATGACTGGGGACAGCAGTGAGGATATGAGATGTATAATACAGCTCAGCAAATAGAGTTTGCCCGTAATTTCCCTAGTAGTGTAAAGGTGGTCTCTTTGGGTGCATTTAAAACTGTCAGAGGTACTGTGGAAAGTTCTTTGTCTAGAGATGAAACACAAGTCTTCTGAAATCATAGGAGTGAGGTCATGCTTAAGAAGGACAAAGAGGGAAGGATACTTTTCCAAAGGCAGTCACCCACTGTCATAGACTTACTACAGGCCCAAACCTGGCCAAAAGAGCAGGGAGGACCTGACTGTTACCCAGAATACATTATGGATTGACTTAGTCCTGCCCCACTGCTTTCCACCATCCAATTGTTTTCCATGATGTTATGTTGAAAAAGATTTGGTGCATTGCATTACTCAGACTTGCTTTGTGGGCAGATGCAAGTACTCCACTATGGTTTGTGCTGACTTCCACTGAAAAAAAAAAAAAAAACCCAAGTCCAAAGCAATTAGACAGAGTTTCCAACTCTTACAGAGCTACAAAATACAGCATTTCTGTGTTAGTATCAGTTCAATTAATAGTGAACCACAAGAAGCTGTTATAAGGATGTTTTAAAAGGTAGTCAAAACCAAAAAAAGCAATTTTTTCAAAAATATCAGTTTAAGAAAGCAAGAGACAGCTGAATGCTCTGTGTAATAAAATTATACATGTGTGGCAGTTTCTGTGAAGTTTTATTTTCTTTTTCCATTAGATCTGAGAGAATCACAGAGTTTCCCGGTGAACTGACCAAATGATTTCATTTCTTCCTTCTTTGGATTGGATTAGGTTTTTGCCATCTGCATAGTGTCCAGAGTACTTTTGAGGAAAAGTCATTTCCTAGATGTAGTTATGTAATGACACATAGTCTTTTACCATCCTTGAATGCAGTCAATGAAAAGATAGAGCTAAAAATGGAGAAAATTATGTTAAGATCATCAATCACTGCCTCTACTCTGCCTCTTTTTACGCCTTCTCTGTAGGAAGTTATTATCTCCCTTTCAAATTTATCTTCCGTTCTACTTTGATTCCTAAAGAGCAGAAGTATAACACAGACCGTATTAATCCCATTCATCTACTTTTGCACTGAGTCCTATGATTTCTGGTATGAAGTTTTCAGGAGTTGTAGAACTCATTGTTTCCCCTTCTAGTTCAATTATTTTTCCAGCATCACATAAATATTTGTCATTATTTCCCTGCTGTATGTGTTTGCTGCTAAACCGCATCCAGGGTTTTGCTCTGCCTTTGTTCTTGAGGTTAGAGACCTTTACTACAATGCATTTTCACTGTGTGAAAGACCTTAGAAGTTCATTAAATAGTTGCATAAGCATTTAGACCGAGCTCTTCACATCTTCACCTTAATGGCTCTTCTAAACACTCTTGTATTCCTTACAAGAGTGCAATGTTCCAGACCTATAAATAATATGTGAAAAGGGGAAACCTCCCTATATTGACTTGACACACACCAGCTCCTGTTCTCATAGTATCACACTGAAAGCTGATTCTCAGTTTTGTGTCCAATATGCTTCCTAAATCCTCACATATTTTCAAGCAGTAGACAACTATGGTTGTGTTATTTTACCTTGATATAGTGTCTAGCATTCTGAAAGATACAGAAGAACTTAAATATTAAGATGAAGAGAGTACAGAGAATATGAGTCTGTGCCAATGTATGTATAATCTCATTGCACCCCTATCACAATAATTCTTAGGCACTTAGAGCACCTTAAGCAATGGTACTGCTGTCTGTTTTGGATGTTTCAGTCACTTCTTCACCTGCTTCCTGAGTGTGGAGAGCAGAGTGTGCACTATGAGTTTTTCCTTTTCCTGGGATTCTCATTCATATATTTTTTCATGAAAGTTTCATCTGCTCTACATGTACTCAGGGAGGACAAAGCTGGGCGACGTGCCTCTTACATATGGCGTGGAAAGCACTGAGGCTTGGGATGCTCATTATTCCCATAGGAGTTGGCTCCACAGTCTCCAACTGGCTGCCCAGAAACTCCTGGTTCTACTACAAGGTCAGAGCTTGTCTGTAAATCTGTCTGAAGACTACTGCTAGCTGGATGCTCACTGGGCGTTAGCATCTGTTTAAGACTATTGAGCAACACCAAAAAACAGTTGGGGTGAAAATGTCAAGTTACATTCATAGACACTTCAACAGGAGTGCAAGATGTTAAGTACTCCAGTTGCAAAAAGGCTAATATTGCTCTGATTCCCATGGAAAATATATTTAATGATCATCTGCAGTTCAGTGGTTTAGCTTCACTTCATCTGTAGAAATGGATGTCTCTTTTAGCAAAGTAGTCACAATCCTCCATGCTAAATCACATAAAGAATCCCAACTGATGAATCAAAAGTACTGCTCACAAATAATTGTTTGCTCAAAGTGCTATGAAACTGAATAAAGAACCTGGAAAAATTATTACAGATAAGAAAAAAAAAAACACCTGGGGGAAATAAAAAAATAAAACAAAACAGAGATGAGATAAAGCTTCTTCTCATTGCTTACTGGTTTCCAATGAAAATTGAAGTGTTTGTTACTGCAAGAGACTATTACTGTTCCCATCAACTCACATGTAAGAGCCTCTCAAGTCAATATTTGTAAATGACACCCCTCTATCATTCATCATCCTTCATCCTCCATCAATCTCCCTTTCTGTTCACTATTCCAGTCTGTGGAAGTCTCAATCGATTAACACAGTGTAACCAATTTTCACAAGCCACAAGTTTCTTTTAAAGAAAACATTTTCCCTAGCTGAGGAGTAGCACCAGAAACTTATTTTACCCCAGGTCTCAGTTCATATGACACCTATAAACAATAAATCAAAGTACCAGCATCACCCTTTTAACCTCCACTATTACTCATTTCTGTTGAATTTAAAAGGATCTTTTTAGCTTTCTTGGATGAAATGACGGCACAAGAATATGATGGGTTGGCATAGGCTGCATTTGGTATCATTGTAAAATGAAGTTCATAAGGTTCATACAGTTACTAACATTTTAGAAGTTGGGAAACATTCTGTCCCAAATGACTCAACAGGTGACTCCTATAAATTACACAGCACGTTGCAGTGGTGCAGTAAGAGGTCAGTCACCATTTCCATTATAAAACCCTATTTTAACAGTTTACTAGACACCCATTAAAAAAACATTGTGCAACCTGAATCTTGGCACACAGGCATTTTTTACCTTATGAACAAACTTTCTGTGCTACAGAAAACAAAATGATCATCTCAAAGTCACGTTTCAAATTAGACCAAAATTTTCAAAGCTGATTTAAAGAAAAACCTCTGAAATTTTTAGAACCTGTCCTCATTTGTTACTGAGGATATTAAGTTTAACAATAATTTGTTCCTTTACAGCCTATAATTTCTTGCTAACAGATTTTGAAGGCAGGTTATTGAATTTCCAACATGATAATTCCTTTCACAATAAACATCACAAAGGGAATCTTACACCACCTTCTAGCAGAAGGACATCTCAGGCTGAGGTGAGTAAAATAGAATAAATGCAAATATATTCTTTAAAAAAAATAATAACTTTGTCTGGACCCCGATTCCCTGTTGTTAGGTGCAATAATAGAGGTGAAGTAATTATTGCTAAACAATACCTGAACATTTAAGGTCAAAATGAAAGGGAAATTATAATCACCTCAACATTTCATCTATTTTTCTAATTCCAATATACATACAGTGAATTTTAAACATTCACACTGTAACCTTGACCCCGAATAACTCAGAGATAGTAGCTCAGACACAGAAACAGGATTTTGAAGTATAGAGGGTGCTTGTTTCAATATGTGAAATATTAAAACAACTTCAGTAAGTATGTGTTTCTGAAACTTGAGGCACCCTTCAACATGAATTCTGTGCAACATAAAGCAGGTGTGTTTGGTGCTTCTTTGCATTAAGCAAGAAACTCAATTTTTATAGGTCGTTAGCTCACGTGTTTGTTGCCCCACACTTCAGACAATGTTACCTGCCTGTGTTGTAGAGGTATCATCATGCTGGAGGTAAGTAAGAGGTAAATAAGGGGGTTCACGGACTGTAGCCCCTAGCTTGGCTCTTACATACTCACTCCAGTACACTATACATGTTGAGCACAGTGCTGTTATTAGTCCCATGGGAGAGCAGCCAGTGTCATAGACCTTTCAGAAGATCTGGGTGGAATACAGCAGGACGGCTGCTGCTTGGTTATATGTCTGCTCTGCTCTCCTGAATGAAGCAAGAAGACAGACCTACAGCTTTGCCTCTTGTGGTTTTGGCAGTAGATGACTGCAGCTACCAGGATGGTAAGACTGCAAGAAATCTCACTCAGCTGTGGATCAGTTCAAAACTTTGCTGACAGCTTACATCTCTTTTTCCCTGACTGCCTTGTCTCTGTGACACAGGGAGTGGGCAAGGCAAGCGTGTGGCATAAGGCTCTTTGTTAAAAATTGCTCCCTTAGTCCACACTTTTGTCTTGCTCTGTCTTTTGAGATGTAACTCTCACTGAGCGTGCTAGGACAAACCATAGCTCCATCTTCCCAAGATACATCTTGTACCATGCTTTTGTGACTAATGCTTCAGGTTGCTGTTTTGGCTCAATCCTTCAAAAACTTATTTGCTCTGAGCAAATAAGAGGTCTCAGTGGTTGCTAAAGGACAGTTCACATGCAGACAGGCTGGCTCAGGTACAAGTGTTGGCAAGGTCAGTGTTATTTCCATGCTGTCATTCAGGCAGCATATATCCTGCTTCTTCCTTTAACTGAACTGCGAAGTCAGATGAAGGTTGTGGAGGGGTCCTCTGTTTCACACCTTCATTTCACCTTACTTTTATGCAGGGAGGTGTGAGGAGTCAGAGGTTTGCTTCTGCTTTGTACTGTTGTAATTGCTTACAGAAGGAGTACAAGGCAGATCAGTGGCAGTAACAGTCAACACCCCAGGCTGTTCCACTAAACAGCATGCATTAATTTGTTGTAAGATCAAATAAAACAGAATAACAAAATCATAAATCTGAAGTGTAGGTGAGAAATGCCTTGTTGATAGCTTCCATTGCTGAGCTTCCATCAACAAGATAAGAGAAATTCCTTTAACTTGCTTCATCAGCTGCCACCTTGTCTATCTCAGCCGCTCTTTCTACTGGGCTTTTGCTCCAAATCACAGCATTATTAACATCTGAGTGTATTTAAGCATTCTTGGAAGAATCCAAGTGAAACTGGTTTCTGTTTTATTTTGACTTCTTATCTGAGAAATCCCACATCGGTAATGCTTTCTGTTCTTTGTTGCAGCTTTCCTTGGGACTTCGTTCATACTTTCACTTGGGACATTGCCTCATACCTACTCATGTGCAATACCCCACACATCGACTGAATCTGTCTCTCTCCATAGCAATACAAGAAGGATAAGAAAGAAAAAGAGAGAATATAGTATCTGAATGTCTACAGAGAATAGGTACATCCTCAGAATAGTTTTATTTTTAATATGTTCCAGGAAAATCACTGTATATCAGCCATTTTCCAATATAACAAAATCACTATCTGCTTACAAGTGGTCTGGGATAGGCATAATCAAGGTCAAGCCTAACCAAGGAAGGGTTCCATGTTCTTGCTGGCCCAGAAATCTCCCCTTGATCAGAAAGACCCACAGACAAAAGAAATTCCTTCCTATGTGGTTTCAAAGCTTTCGTTTGCCTTTGCTTTCTTCACATAAGTACAGAAACAGGAGATAGTGTACAAATGTTCCAGTGAGAAAAACTTTTACAGTCTCAATGGGCAGAAGAATGTTTGCTAAATATCTTTCACATTTTGAGAGAACTATATTCCTCTTGAGACTACTCCTCTGCTTTCTTTTCATCTAAAGGATGTGAGAAGGGTAATCAAAAGGACATACTTGTCTGCAACAACTCCCTAAAACCTAGCTACAAGATCTATACGTGTCACTCCTTGATCCACGCTGTTTTTCATTGCTACTTTTGTTGGTGCTGTGTAGGTAGTGATAATTCCTCCAGCTCTACTGATTTCCTGTGGAAGACAAGATGCTGGTTTTGAACAGACTGCATGACAAATATACTTTGGATTTCATGCCCTGTAGCTTTTCCAAGCAGGTTTTTCTCTTTAAAACTAGTAGGGTTATTGCATTAACTGCACCCTCACTCTTTCCAGCTACCAAATACTCTTGGCTCCTAATAGTTTCCCTATTCCTGTTTCCAGAGTAGGTGGAACAGATTTATAACTGCCTTTTTATATTAAATTACTCTGTTTTCCATCTTTTCACAACAGACATGGAGAAAGTAAAATTCTTATTACAATTATGCACCTGTAAACACAGTGTATGTGGGACTGAGTCCACTTAGGAGCCACATCACAGTCCCTGTAACAGATTTGGGACTTTGTGCTTGACCATTCTAATAGAGTTGACGAAACTGTCATGAAGATTAACTTTTGCACTTTCATTTTATTAAGAGTAGTGCACTGTTCCCTACATATTTCAGAAAATACATGCTGAAATTCTTAATGATATGACAGGCAACACTTTGCTAATTGATAAGGTTCAGAACAGATCCATTAAAGGAAGACATTTGCCAGGCTCTGTACATCAGACTGAAATTTCATTCATTAGACAGTAATCCTGTAAATTAAATTAAAAATAAATTAAAAGTAAAAAAGAGGGGTTTCCAGGAGAATTTTTTTCCCAGGTTTAAGAACTTAAATTTGCGGGAGCTTGGTTGTATACTTGATGGCAATGTCTTATTGCATGTGTTTAAATATCTATTCACAGTTTTTATTCAGAATTGACAAAATTCCTTTTTATAAATGAGAAATCTCTTTTTTGATGAGAAAACTAACCAAAGAGATATCATTTTTTTCTAAATCAAGCTGATAATTTCGGTGGTTTGTTGACACGTAGGGACTTATTTAAAACACTGGAGCCACCAGAAAATGACATGAATGTTTTTGTGGTGGAAGCCTTGAATAGATACGGAGGTCTGTTTCTTTATGCAATGACCAGGTAGCAAATGCAGAAATCCTGAGAGACTTAAAGAAGGATGGATTACCTAGATTTTTATTTTAACGTGAGTAAGTAATGCAGAACATGAAGTTCCTCCAAGCTTTGACAAGAGCTGACACGTTCAGCTCAAGTAAGGCAAGACATCCAGAGCCTCTGACCTACAAGTCATCTCTATAAGTAGGCTCAGCTCCTGGCAAAAGCAAGTGGCTTAGTTTACCCCATGACAGAAACCACCAATATTCCATATTATCTTCTGCTTGTCCCATGGTACATGAGTGGATAGGGACACTCACCAAGCCTTACCTGAGGCTCAGTGATTTCCCATGTCACTGTCATATACAGTTCAACCCTTGTCAGACATCCACACTGGTACCCACAGACCAGCATTATGGCATTGACATAGACTTTTCTTAGACCCATCACTTAAGCTGGTGTTTTCAACTTTTTCTGCTTGTAAACTCAACTTTTATCCAGTTTGACTAAGCAATCCTCCTTAAAAATTTTAAACTTTTAAAACACTTCAAGTTTTTAATAACAGTAGTGATTATCCTTGGATTTTGGATACCTTTGTCTCTCTGTCTATGCACATATGTATAAATACACACACATATGCATATGGTTGAGTGGACGTAACTCATACGGCTTCATATATATGCTGTGAGCGAAATACGTTAAGTACCAAATAAACAGAGAACTTCTAACTCCTATCACAAAGACAGACAAAGTTGAGTTAAGTCAGTTAAAGGATAGCACAGAGTAACTCAACTTATGTCTTTCAAATATTTCCCTCATTACTCACTTGTTTACTGTGATTCTTAGCCTAGTTTTCCACAACTGTCCATCAGTTTACTCTAATTGCTTTTGGCAGACAGTAGACATCTTAGAGGACATCCGCAAATACTTGCTGAAATTCAGAAATATCTGATGGAAACACAGAAGAACTCAGCTGTTGTTCAATCTGTTTGGCAGCAGCCAGCCAGTCCACAGCCATGTGCTCTCTAGAAAATGAACATGTATGTGTCTCTGCATCGTCATGCACTGTGTCTTGCCTAACAGCAAAAAAACAGGAGGAAGCCTGAAGTACTTTGAAAGGGATGTAAGACCAGAGGGAGAATGTACCATGTTGTTGCAGGAGAGGCTGGCAGTGTGGCTAGTGCTTGGGAAGGCAGGAATAGAGGTTACTGCACTGAGCTAAGGAATATAAGACAGAGGATAGCAAGCCTAGAAGAACCGATAACTCTGCTGATCAGGAAGCTTCTATCTTAGCACAAAAATAATAAACCCCTTCCCCCAGAACAGGTTTCCTACACCACTCAGACTCCTCATCTTCACACCATGGAAGGCCAGAGTTTCCTACACCTGCTCCCCAGGAAAAAAATTGTGTAGAAACTGCCAGAAGTCTAGGATGCTGTTTGCACCAGGAGAGCAAGCACTTGGCAGCCTCTTGCTCGGCTCAGATATCTCAGACTGTGATATGTCTGGGTTACACCAGCTCCTGGGACTAAATCCTCAAAGCCACTCCCACACTGGAGTTCCTTCCACAGCAGTGGAGTGCATTGCCTCCAAATCACTGGCCTGGCTCCTCCAAAATATCCCTTCTTTAAATTGGTCTTGGCTAAGGAATGAGTACAGATAAATCCATTGATATTGCAACTTAATGCACAGCATCTTCCTTAATGTGTCAAATCTTTATATAGCTAAACTTAAACTCTAAGGGATACAATGTAAAGCTAGTCGGCATCCATAAATCCAACACTTGTAAGGAAAATAGTGTAGTAGAGAAAGACATTTAACCACATACAGAATAGCTGAAATTAATTCACGCTGTCTGCCCAACTACCTGCCAGAGAGGTTGTAATTCAGCTGACAGTGTTCTCAACAGATGTTGTCTGACTGTCAAAACAATAAAATGTCTGGGTTCATTTCCAATATAGAAATGGAATGGAAATAAATATGAAATATTTTGCCATCTGTTACACTGCTGAGTCACTGGAGAATATCATCCCCAAATGTGCACACTT
The DNA here is from genome assembly GCA_033558105.1 of Coccyzus lansbergi. NCBI lineage: Eukaryota > Metazoa > Chordata > Aves > Cuculiformes > Coccyzidae > Coccyzus > Coccyzus lansbergi. Next base: position 967,247 of record JAUMJK010000101.1, read on the forward strand.
GCAGATTAATTGGTCTATAGCTGTCTGGCAGATCGAACAAAAAAACATTCTCTGAGGCACTGATTCCACCACATTACAGAAGATATATGGAGACTGTTGTAAGGAGGAAGTCCACTAGGAGAGGGCTACAAGAAACTCCTGAAGATATTGTGCTGTCTTATCACATATTAATTAATAACCAGATTTTACCAATGAGCCTCCTGAGAGCCTGTGAACATTGTATCTTCCACCAAGTCACTTTATTGCCTGGATTTGGTGCACAGACCATGTATTCAGAGAGATCTGTGCACTGTACAGAGGAGTAGGCTCAGGAATGGAGAAGGAGGAATTTCTCCCCAAAGAGAATGAGGGATTACTTGGGGTGAGGCTTTGCATTTATGTGTTGTTTGAAAGCAAGCCTCTAGTGGGAGCAGCATTGCCAAGATAATAAATATGCTTCATTTGGTTGTGATGGTACCCAGAGTAGCACTAAGCCTCCTTACCTTTGTGTTCTTTTGATCCAGGAGGTCATCCACACCTTGTCTCACCTGAACATACATGCCTGAGGTGTTCTCAAGTGTCCAAGATCTCAAAGTGGAGTTGGTAGATATGACTTCTTGTCAGAAGCCTAGCAGGATACTCTGACCTCAGCAAGCAGCAGCAGCAAGTACCTGTGCTTACACAACTGAATCCTGCCTACAGCATCTCTCAGATCACAAATTCATCAACTTATAGTTCATGAATGATTTTATATGCCAACAGCACTGAACTTTGTAAAGCCAGTTCTATTAAGTTTTCTGTCATTGAGGCTGAACCATAGGTTTGGGTGTAAAGTTGAATTGATAGACATGGTGCCACAGAGAGGTTCCTTTTGAGGGCCTATCCAGGCTTGCTAGGGTGGAATTCACTCCCACCAATTCCTCCACAGCATCACAAGAGCTAAAGTGAGATCTCTGCATGCAGCATGCTTATATATGGGCCAAGTCAACATAAATATTCAGAATCAAAGAGAGGGTATGCAGCAAGATTTGAGGGTTGTACTAGGTGATGTGTTTAAACCTAAACTCCTTACCCTCCTCTAAGAAGTGGATGAAAGAGAGGAAAGAAGAGGAGCTGCAGAACAACTAAGACTTCTAGCCCAGCATAAAACAGAAAAAATTGACTTCATCTTCTACACAAGGATAGAAAGAACAGTTCACTTCATCAGAAAAGGATGATCGTCACAGAATTACATTTTGTTTTTCACCTAAAATAGAGACAATTTGCATATTATGTCTTTCACAGCATCTTATACATCTCAAGGAGTGAAGGTCCTGACGAAGAACGCATTTTGCCAAACGTCTTCCTAAAAATGGGCCCTTCCACTTTCAATCCTAAGCCACTTCCCCACAAGCAGCAGGTGCACTTCCCTGCCATCCCCTACAGACCCCGATAAATGCCAGGCAAGGTGGACTGGTGAACCAGAGTTAGCAGGATAAGATGCAGCAAACACAGCAGCTGCTTGGTACACGTCTCACTACAAGAGATCAGCACTTTAGTTTCCTTTCATGATGAGGAACTCTCTCAAATACAATGAGAAACCAAAGAATTGAATGAGATGTTCAGGCAAGTAGCAGTGTGTTACCCTCCAAAAGTAACCACTACAACAATGGAAACAATGGCTGCTCTCCAAATGGTCACCTACACTGGTCTTCAAAATTATTTCCAAACAGGGAAGCAAGAGATTAACTTTTAGGTTTGCACTTGGACACCGTGTGTTTTAAACAATTTATGGAGGAACTGACCTTATTGAAACCATGTGGAGATACAAAAATACAGTCTATAGAGACAATATATAGAAAATACAGTGATAGGGGAAAAAAGTTCCTTTTCCAGAAGTAACATCAATCCTTAGGGCCGTATGATTCAGAAAAACAGGAGGAATTCTTGCCCCCAAAAGTCTCCCCTCTAACAATGAGATCAGTGGCAGCGTGAGTGGAGAAGTAAATGTACTCTAAATTTCTGTTACCCCTGACTGGAGATGCTTTGGGGACGGAAAAGCATATGAGAATCATTCTTTGATGGCAAAGCCAACTGTGCATGAGGCAGTTTCACTATTTCTCTGCTGGTCGATAATTCCCACCAACCAGGGAGAGGTTTGCCTGCTGAACATCTGCAGCCAGACATCTAGTTTCTGAAGCATTTACATGTCACAGCAGGGTCAGGATCATCTGCTTATGGGTTGATGCACCTCCTCAGAGCACATTGAAGTTCCACAAATTTTTTCAAGAGAGATAATGGATGCCTTCAGACATTGTCTTAGCATAAAAGAAACTGCAGCATCTGGAGATCAGTCCCCTTGAAACTCACAGAAACCAGAGAGACTAAGTGAGCTGAGACTACTGACTCACACCTAGACAGCCTGGGGTGGTGGGACAGGGGAGTAAGGGGTCAGTTACAGTCAAGTGAGAACATATCCCTAACTAACACTGTAAAAGTAATTAACTACCCATCGGCTAGGATGTACCAGAAATACTGCACAAGAAGTCACTCTTTTAAGATTCTGAATGGCTTTGTCTTATTCTGAAATCAAAGGGGAAGGTAAATGCCAAATGAATCTCTCATCTGAACTCACACTTGTGCTTCAGATAATGTCTATAGAGAGTCTACAGTTACGGAGCCAAAGAGTTAAAAAAACTCCAGTTTTCTGATATCCAGCAATATGAAGGGTGGTTGAAGACTTAAAATAATTCAAACCCATCTTACACTTTTTCTGAAGTAATGTCACATTTAATGCCATAAACCCAAGGTTTCAAAAAACAGCTGCTTTATAATGATGACTTTTTATGAGCTGGTTTTGGATGAAGTGGACTTACTAAAAAAAAAATATTTTTGTAGACTGAGGTTGTTCACCTCTAATATTGCTTAACACTGGAGAATAATTTTAAATGTCCTTATCATTCATATTGCAAGTGAGGCATGTATAGGCACCTGTTCAGTTACAAGCAACCTGAAGTATTCATGGTGGTCAGAAAGTCTTGAGACGAGTCAGTAGAAGAGGCAAAATGAGGAAGAATTTGACTTATTCTGTTTACCTAAAGCATATGAACCCACTGAATTCAACAGAAAGAACAGACAAAAACCAGAAGACAGGAAAGAATATGCAGCTAAACCCAAGCCGCACAGGTTACACTAGGAATTAATAACATTAAACAGCAGAAAAGAACAATATTACACCAAGGGAGAGGGCTGAAATGGGGGAGAAGAAAAACAAGTCTTCACAAGCAAACTCAGGAAATCAGACCAACTCCCAAGAAAGTAATTAGAGCTCAGACAAAATTTCCAAGGTGTCTGTGGACAAATGCATCAACAAAGAGAAAGAAATTGAGGTAGAGAGAACAGTGGGGTTTGAGGGGGTGGGGAGCAAAAGCCACAACAGAAAAGCAGAGGTCCATAAAGATTAAATAGGAAGGATGGTGTTAGAGAATAAACCATACTCACTAGGAGTATGAAAAAGAAGACTCACTTGGTTTAAGCCGAGGACTCTATATGAACATCATCGTCCTGAATCTCCTGATTTGCGAGTTTGATACCTTTTGGAATTGAAGTGAACTTTTACTTCCTCTAGTCAGGAGTGGTAAGAACTCCACTCATCACATCTGTCTGACCTAGCAGACCAGGTTTGCCTTTTGGCACAGAAAGAATGTGTCTTTTATGCCCCCCTTTCCTTGTATTCTGAAGGAAAAATACGTCAAGATTCTCAGTTTCATTAAGGTATAAATGACTGCTATTTCTGCATACTATCTTCACGTGGAAGTTTTATTCATACTACCTCATCCAACTGCTAAGAGCATTTCTTCAAGGGCATGGTTCTTCTCTTCCCCCATTAACTTGTTCTCAATCTTTGAGTCCCATGTGGTCATCACCTCTCCCAGGACACCCAAGCAGGTCTGGACCCTCACAACTGTCCTCTCTTCCAGCACTTTCTGTCAAGACAAAGTTGTGCTTAGACCCACCCCTCCTCAACCCATCAAGTTTCACCCACTTTTGTATAAGGAACTATTTAAAATGGAGCTTTACATATTTTTCCCCTTAAACTACAAATGTCCAAGACAAGATCTCTGTTCCTGGATGGAAAACATTGCCTTTTCCTACCAACTGACTCCCCAGGACACATCAGAGAAGCTGCCTAGTAGTTTGCAACCGATCCTACAAGGACCTTCTCACAACTCTGTGTACACAGCTGAAAGGTCCAGGATGAGTCAATGGCATTCAGAGGACATCTCATTAGAGAACTCATTCAACAGGCTTTGCAAAGTTAAACGAGAGCTTTAGAGGTCTGGGTTGTTTTTCTTTTTTTCTTGCATAATAACATTGGTAAGTTTGATATCTCTCCTACCCCATTTTTTTTCTTTTCCATTTTCTTCATGGGATTTCATTTGCAGCACACATACATGCGTACAACTCACCTGTCTTGAGGGCAGTCTTAAGTATTTCTGTTAGTGACATTTATGAAGAAGTTTTTCCTCTCTTGTAGAAAGGAAAACATCTGAATTCCTTTTCTAACCCCAGCCACTCTCTTTTTATACTCTCCCCAAAGCATCCACTGCAGCCATTACTGCATATTGGCCCTGTGGTCCAGTTCAGCATGACTGTTCTTACATTCCTGCCTTCTCATATCAAATATTCTTTTGGGAGCGGACATGGCAGATTTCTGAATGTTCCCAGCCTGTTCCTGTTGGTGTTTCTGTCTGTTAGGAAGGGTCAGCTTGGCTTTCACTGGCCTGGATATGTACAAGCCAACAGGATCAGATAGAATAACACCTTTAAAAAAATGAATATTTTATTCACTGCGAGAGAGAGATGCAGCACTGTAAGACATACACAGCAATGTGCTGAAATTCAAGGTTTTAACATTGGGACAATGCTATATCTGACCTGATCTAGTGATGGCAACAGTCCTGCTTTCACCAGGCATTTCCCACCAACATCCCTCTCAGTGATGCCCCCATAATTTCACACAGGATATTTGAAGAAAAAGAACAGCCATGAAGTGGCTCAGATAGTTCCTATTAAACAGACCCAGGCTACTCAGTTGAGTTTATCTTATTTACTAACTTCTGTAAGCTTACAACAAGGACACAGTCTGTCCAGCCCATTTAGACTGGAGCTGTTGGGGACAAATTCTCAGCAGACCCTTTAGTGTCAGTGCCTGAATGTTGTGTAAATAACAGAGCATAACAAAACAGAACCTGAACAATCAGGCACTACACAGGTTAGTAAATTCAGAAAAATTAACTGATTCATGGACTCTCACACAATGCATCACTTGGAGACATGTAAAAAACAGATGAAACGCTTAAAAGCACAATACATCTGAACACTACCCCTCTTTTTTAAATGTATTCCCTTAAGAAAGTCAGTAGTCGTAGTATCTTACAATACTTGCTTAATACTAGATTTTTTTTTTCCAAGAATAGTGAATGTTCTTATTAACTAGCAAGCAAAGGTGTGGTTGGATACAGGTTGAGACAGAAGGTGGCTTAGCTACAATGCCACAATGAAAATCTCCCACTGACGCATGTGGATGAAATTTCCACGTGCTTGATTTCTAGGCGTCCTTTGACAAGTATGGCCTGCAGGAAAGAGGGAGAGAAAAAAAAGTAAGAAGGAAGAGTTTAAGATTGGTTGGGAAAAGTAGATTAAGTCTGTGCAACTTGTTTTGCTTCCCTGGTGAAATAACCGTTTGTTTCCAAATAGCCCCATAAATCCCAATAGCCCTGACTGGCTATTACTCCACCATTCTGGCAATTTGCTAATGGGTTTGCATTTTCTCTTATTGGTAGTAAGAGTGGCTGGAATTTATTATGAATTATATGAATAAATCCATGCTTTCAAACTAGATTTGAGACTATACTCAAAAGCAATCAGTGATTTTAGACTTCTGGTAATTCTATGGTAGCCCATCATAATTATCAAAGGACTGAATAAATAAAAAAGCACTTGCTAAGTAGTGAAAGCTACATGCCTGTGTACTAAGGGGCCATGTAAATTTAAGAGTATCAGTCACAAGAGTTATTATTTTGTAACTTTTGTGTTTAAAACTTCTATCAAGAGAAGAATAAACTAAAAGGATAACATTTGCAATAGGATAAGCTAAAAATCTTGTTCGTGAAATTAAAATCAAATACTTGCACACAGTCACATACTTTTAACTGACCATAAAGATCTAACAGTGGTAGTAGTCACTTAAAAAAGCTCCTAGAGGAACAAGAGAACCATTAGACCCAACCCTTTTTCTGAAGTGAAAAGAATGTATGCTGAAAACCCAGAGTACAGCTCAGAGGGATGCTCACAGAGATATTAGGTACTACATAAACACATTACACATGACCTAGACACAGTGACAGAAACAGAAAATGTAGCCATTTAGGTTTTATTATTACTTTTCAGCATGTAACATGTTCTTTAAAAAGACAGGAATGTACTGGTACATTTAATTCAGACTCTTACAGAATTTAAATTCTTCACACACAGCAGTCTTGATGCTTTCCATGTGTATTTGTTACCTGTGTATATTACTTACTAACAGATACTAGATACTGGTACTTCTAGTTTCTAGAAACTAGATACTCCTACTTCAAATGCATGAAATGCTAATTGAAATGAGACTGGATCCTAGTGAGGACTACTAGACTATGGTATAATCTCCCAAAGGAGGTGATGCAGCATAATTTTTTTCAGAAACTAAAAACTAGACCAGATAAGACAGTAGAAAATGTAACAAAGAAAACAACTCCCAGTTGTCACAGTATCTGGCCAGACTGTAATAGCTGATACAATACTCTGCAACTTGAAATCCTTGATCATTCCCAGGAAAGCACTTGAAAAAGACCTACTCACCTGGCCCAATATACAATATGGGCTGACCTATTGACAGGTGCTGATCCTCCACAGATGATGCAATTCACTTAATTGAACTTTTTTCTTTCATTAGAATCATAGAATGTTTTGGATTGTAAGGGACCTTAGGACTATCCAGTTTCAAACCCCCAACTGTAAGCAGGGACACCTTCCACTAGATCAGGTTCCTCAAAGCACCAGCTAGCCTGGCCTTGAACACCTCCAGGGATGGGCATCTACGATTTTCTGCGCAACCTATTCCTGTGCTTCACTACCCTCACAAGAAAAATTTTCTTCCTAACATCTAACCTAAATGTCCCCTCTCTCAGCTTTAAACTACTATCCCTCATCCTATCACTACATTCCCTGATAAAGAATCCCTCATCTTTACTATAGGCTCCCTTTAAGCACTGGAAGGCTGCTGTAAGGTCTCCCTGGAGGCCTTCTCCTCTCTAGGCTGAATAACTCCAACTCTCTCAGCCTGTACTCTTGTGGGAGGTACTCCAGTCCTTGGATCATCTTCATGGCCCTCCTCTGAACTCACTCTAACAGATCCATGGTTCTTCCTGTGTTGATGACTCCAGAACCAAATGCGGTACTACAGGTGAGGTCTCATGACAGCAGAGTAGAGAGGCAGAAACACCTCCCTCAAGCTACTGGTCACAATTCTTCTGATGCAGCCCAGGATGTGGTTGGCTTTCTGGGCTACAAGCGCACATTCCTGGGTTGTGTTAAGATTCTCATACATCAGCTCCCCCAGGTCTTTCTCTTCAGGGCTGTTCTCAATCCATTCTCTACCTAGATAGTATTTGTGCTTGCAATTGCTTCAACCCAGATGTAGGGCCTTGCACTTAACATTGCTAAACTTCATGAGTTTTGCACAGGTCCACCTCTCAAACCTGTCAAGCTCCCTCTGGATGACAACCCTTCCCTCCAGCATTTTGACTGAATCACACAGCCTGGTATTATTGACAAACGTGCTGAGGATGTCTTCAATCCTGTCCATGGTGTACAAAGACATTAAATAACATTGATCCCAATACCCAGCCTTGAGAATTGTCATTCATTACTGGTTTCCAGCTGGGAATTGAGCTGTTGACCACAACTCTTTGAGTGCAACCATCCAGACAATTCCTTACCCACAGAGTGGTCCGTCCATCAAATCCGTGTCTCTAATTCAGAGACAAGAATGTCATGTGGGACAGTAGCATAAGCTTTGCACAAATCCGGGTAGATGACATCAGTTACTCTTCCTGTATCCACCAATGCTGTAGCCTTATCGTAGAAGGCCACCAAATTCATCAGGCATGATTTAGCCTCAGTGAAGCCGTGTTGGCCGTGTTGTCATCTATTACCTCCTTAATTTCCATGTACCTCGGCAGAGTTTCCAGAAGGATGGGCATCATGATCCTGCTAGGCACAGAGATGAGACTGTCCATCTTGTAGTTCTCAGGGTCTTTCTTTTTCCTTTTACCTGAACCTGGCAGAGAACAGTAACAAATGAAGTGTGAGTTGGTGAAAGCCAACATTGCAGAGAAAGTAAATGGATGCAAGAGCTCATAGTGCTTCAATGCTTCTCTTGCTGTCAATACAGCCTCCTGCCACTGTCCCTATCACCCCAAAAGACAGTTCCCACTCCTTGCCTTCATGCCCCCTCATGGTCTTACACCTTCCACAGTTGTTGCACCAGATGAGGAGAGGGGATTTAGACCCCTGACCTTTCAAGGGGAAACTTCCCTAGAGTCACTAAAGGGGAAGACAATGGTCTCAAAACACTGCTAAGTGACACTGAGCATGCTACAGATTAAGTCTCAAGGCAAGCAAACTTTAGGAATAATATCTGTTGAACTGAATGTGATCAGATGATGCCACGGGCTTAAGCTATGGCTTACTGAAAAAAGCCTGGGAGTGAAGACATGGTCATCACCACAATAAGTCTACATGTTTTGATCTATACTATAAGGATGAGCATTATCAGCAGTAGCGATCAGGGTGCACACATTCCCCTGAAGATTAATCACTGTTTAGAAAGAGCTGAGGAACAGAGGGCCCTAGGGCATTAACCCCAAATGGCCATTAATCCCCTAAAACACCATCTACCCTGGCACTTACCACTATTAAAAGATAAAAAACTTTGAAAGGAAGAGGGGTAGAAGGGGAAGGACTGCCTCAAAATCAATGTTTCCTGTAGGACAGTTCAGATCTGTATAACAATTCATATCAACAAACTGTTTTGAGACATTGAACTTCACTGAGACAGAAACAATTCTCCCTCTTCTTCCTTCCCTCTCAATTGAAAATAAAAATAAATACAGAACTTAAAAGAAAATGAGGGAAAGAGAGGGACTGTCATACAGTGCTGGGTTTTAAGCTGTCATCTTTTATCCATTCAAAGGTCTCATCGATCTGGCCACTGTGATCAGTTTTGGAAATAGAAAAAGTTATCTTACTAGGTCCAACTGACTCCCAAGATATCTCTATACACATAAAGTGAAATAATTAGACCTTGGATGAAAAATCTTGACAGTACAAAGAAAGACCATGATCTAATATCAGAACAAAGTTAACAGATGTCATTAAGTGAGACGATTAGCCGATGATGGAAGGTCGCACCCAGTTTACTTTTCACAGTTGACAGATCAAAGTTATTCGTTCAGTTTGAGCAAAGACTGAATACAGTTACCCTAGGAAAATCCTTTCACATAACATTAAGTCTTTCTCTGTCTTGTGTTTCTGAGATGTGAAGTGTCAGGAAAAATGCCAGTGAAACAGTACAGAGCAAGGGCAACCAGCTTACATAGTACTGAATGGAAATTCCCTCAGTGGTAGGTAAAAATAGATGTGTAGTTGTATCCAGTGGCTTTTACACTCTTGTGAATCACATGCCTGAGATACTATGAACCTGACTCTACCGCAGGTTACACAGCTGTGAATTGGAAGAAGCCATTACACCAGGTCCTGAGCCAGATCCATCCCCCAAGTCAGCTCTGATGCCGATTCTCACAGGCCTCCTTCCCTGTGACCCTCTCCCTCCCCTAACCCCTCCTCCTCTATCAATGAAACCCAATATCCAGCACTACAGTGTGAGACCAGGAAGGTGCATCCCCATTGTGAAAGGTTGCAGGCTGGGCAGTACTGGGCGTCTCAGGTGATGGGAAAAATGGGGATGGGTGGCACAGGGAGAAACCCAGCAGACTTTCCCCTTGGCACACCCCAGCCCAGCACCCAGTGCCCATCCTGCACCCTGGAGACTCAGTGGGTTCCCTCAAGTCAGTCTCCATCAGCATCAGCAGTGCTGTGCAGCACCACCAGTGTATCGGTGATGGGACATGGTCCCTCTCGACTAGGCATCATGCCTCTCCTGCATAGTCAGGCATCCAGCATGGTTAATGAACTCTGTAAACAACAACTAGAGTCATCATAATTTCTCTCTTATTATTTTAGTTTTGCATAGCATCTGTCCAGGTTTTGGACAGTTGCAGTTAGTGTTGAGGTTTATTCTTGTTTTTCCTTGTTTGCTGCCCAGAAGTAGGTGGATATGGAATATTTAAAACCCAGATTTTAAACCTGATCTCTTTTGTACCTTTTGTACCATCTAGGGAAAGTGAAGCTCAAGCCTCCAAATAATCCAGAGAATAATTATTAAAAATATGATTGTATCAACAAACAAAGGGAAACATAGTACATTTATAGTGTAATAAAAATATTCACAAATGCAGTGGACTACAGTTTCAATAGCCTGTAGTTCAAATATTCAACAAAACTCTGTGTCAGATAAAGTTACATTTGAATGTAGAGAGCCTAATATTAAAGAATGTTTTAAAATGCGGAAAGCTTATGCTGGCTGTTGCCCTTTGCAAGCTGGGGAATTTGTTCTTTGCCAAACCTGCTGCAGGATGAGAATCAAGACATTCAGACCCTGCCGGGGAAGAATGATTGCTTCATTGTGTGAAGGTATTTCTGTTACATGCAGCACAATAGCAGGGTTCTTCATCAGAGAAGCGGATGGTGGATTATAAGAACTCTTAACTCTGTGGTCATCAGGAATTTTAGTAGTATCAAAGTAAGAGGACCAAAGAAAGTGGTGCCTAAGAGAGAAAAGAAAGGGAGGGCTTAACCTTTGTCCTGAGGGTGATAAAAGAGCATCACATGGCTGAAAATCAGTCTAACTTCAACCATGTGATGCAGTTGACATATAGTCACTTTTGTGAAAGTTACAGGTTGGCATCAGTAGTTAAAAGGTCATATTTGAAAGGACTTTCTAATTACACCATCAAAATACTGACTGGAAGACTCTGTGAGGTTTTATTATGTAGCTGCAAGTCTGAGTACATATGTTCCTCTTTGGAGGAAAAAAACTTTTTAACATTTACAAGACCAGCAGGCAGGCAACAAGAACTAGAGCATACAATTCAGACATTTACTTGTGATGTGGTTAACATAACAAATCTTACCTCTCGTTGCACAAAGTACATCTCCACCTGGCTCAGCACTTTTACAGTGCCAATTGCAGTGATATTTGGGTGGAATTATGAGTGGCCTTAATTGGCAGAAGACAGTTTCTAGAGGGATCACTGAAGTTATGAACTGAATTCTCTTCTCTATGTGTTCCTGTTGTTGAGAGTGCTTAAAAATGTGTAAATGTACCTCAGTTTTCTTTTTAGGAGAATGCACACTCCTCAAAGCAGCAGGAGCTATTTGTCACCACTGTGGGTGGACTTTCAAACAGACTTGTTTCAATTGGCTTAACCTGCAGAGTCAACAACGGTTCTTTATTTCCTCTTCACAAGGCTGTTCTGCTATTACTCTCTTTAACTCAGTCCACCATGCACTGTCATCCTCCTGTAGGTTTCATGTCCGTGCCTTCTTCTGCATCTCCTCCTACACAACTAGCCAGTTCACTCTTCTTTTTCTGTGTAAACTCAATTCCTCACCACTCAGCTGTGAGTGCTAACAAAGGTCTTCTATGCCTCCTCTTGCAGTAATCTCATCCACTAGCAAATGTGTGTCTTTTTCCTGAGAACTCCCTCTCTCCAGACTTTCTATCTTCCCCTATATAATTCCCTGACTCCCTCTGGCTGAGACATTTCAGCCTGCTTGGCCTTCTGATGGGATCCATGTGACAAGAACTCATTTCCTAAACTTTCCTTCTGAAGTTTTCCTACTCTCCCACCATCACTGGCAACACCAAGAAGTTTTTCACAATACACCTCATGCCTTTATAGCCACCAGCTCTTAAGAAATAGATGATAAAGCTGTCTTTCACTTTTTACAAATAAATAACAAGCTTCTTTTTAAATAGACCTCTCACATTTATCACAGTAACTTGGACAGATCTGAAAACTTTCTCCACGGTTTTGTGATCATCTTCTTCTACACTGAGTGATATCAGATGAGAATTCAAGATCCAAGAGCATAACCTGCCATAAAAAACTGTAAAACAGCACAACATAAATTTCTCACACATATTTTAGACAATTTCCTTAAGTGTCTCTAAAGGGAAACAGACAGACATCTCAAGATAAACAGCCTTAAGCACAGATTTAGCAAAAGAGTAGTTTGCCAGTCTAGGAAGAGTAATGAACTTCAGCATCCCCCTTATCCCATAGTAACCTTCTGGAAAGCAGATGAGTGATTCTAGTAAAAACTCGCCTGTACAAGTAAGAAAAGACTGAAAGACTGTGAGATAGGTCCAGATCAGTTTATTCTGCAAAATACCCTGAAAAAGCCCAGAAGCATACAGGGGACAGGAACTCCTTCATTTTGTTTCGTAATTATCCTTTGGTTCCCCCGAAATCTCAGATCTAATCAGTCACCTCATTAAGAATGAAAGAAGCCAAATTTACAGTCAGTCTTTTCCTGCCTTCTTAAAAAAGAGGTACAAAGTTGGGAGAGCAATACAACCTTCCTGTGCCTGTGACCAGACCAGGAGAAAGGATCCCATGCACAGTTAACAGTGCAGTTTGTTGCCTTGCCCTGCCAACTGATGACCTGTGGTGGTCATTAGGTAACTCCAGTGACGATGAGTGCTCCTGAGCTACAGATACTTTCCTGGACACACTGCTGAGGAGTGACCACCAGATATTAAACTGTTGTAACACAGGCCACTCAGACTTGCTGGATGGTAATCATTTTCTGCCACTGTCAGCTCATCTCTTTGTCCTGTATGATTTAGATTTTAGCTCTGCATTGACAGCAGCTGTCCTGGCCCTGAGCCTCTGCCCCAGATACAGCACTCAATGTCTACTACAGAGCCAACTATGACTCTCACCATCATCCTTTTGGTACCTGAGCCCTCCTGCTCACATTTGAATCCGGAATGTCTTACCATGTGAATATCCCTTCAGTCTATTTATAAATTTCATATTGGCAAACTCACTCAAAGTTGTTCCCACGATGAGATTTTATAACAGGAACAGGAGGCTAACCCCAAATCATTATTTCCAAACAAACATGGTCTCTCTCCTGTTTTATTGTAAAGTCTGTTGATTTCTCATGTTATTTTTAAGAGAGAGCATGCAACACATCCCAGAACACATCGCTGTGTTCAAAGGAAAAGAGGAGTTAGTAACCACAGCAGCAATTCAAAACTAATAAACACATCATTTTACCCAACATTTATGGAAAAACTTCCTGTTGGAAGGAAAGTCAATGGCCAGTTCAACACATACTCTTCTTTTCTTTTTTAAGGAAAAAGTATATTTGTTTGGGTATTGAAAGTTACTGTTTATAGCCAGGTACTAAATTTCTAAAACCTAAGATGTATTATGAGAACTTTTAATATTAACTACATTTAGTAGGCATTTTATTGTCCATACAGGTAATGCTATAAAAAAAAATGTTTCTTTCCTAAGCTGTATATGTGTGTCTGTGTTCTTGAAGAAATTCGTATGGTCAGCAAAAAGGCTTTGGGTTTCAATTTTAGATAATAGAAATGCTCACAACATCTTACACTAAATGCAAAGGAAACCAGAAAAGGAAAAATCGTTTCTAAGTGTAAGCAGCCAAAACAGTTTGCAATCTGAGTATCAGCAGAATCAGTCATATATGTTATAACAAAGTTATTGTTAGTTTTTGCCCACACACCAAGAAAGATTTCAAAGGCCTGTGTCTCTTCACACTTCTAACTCAGGAAATAACCAGGGTGGGTTCATACAAAAGGGCAAGCAGATACGTTCACATTTTAAATGAGGGGAACAAAAGCACAATAACAAAAACAACGTTTCTGTGTGAGCACATTTCCCTCTGTGACAGTCTGCATTGAACTAAATAACAGCCTAGATCTGCAGGAACCGGAGAGTTGGGAAATGTAAAAGTGCAGCCTGCAGAAAGCAGAGATGACAGCTGCCCAGCAAAACTGCTCACAAAAAGGTGAAGGGGATATCTCCAGTCACCTCCTCCAACACAGGCACTTAAATTACTCAGAATGCATAGTCAAAATACTAGCAGGTGAACTGTGCTTTCCTTTTTTCCTTTTTACCAGTAACCTAGGAGATCAGCTAGACAAGAGAGACTATCGTGGTCATCACACACATGTTCAATAGCAGCATGAAGGGCACATGGAAGGAAAAAAAAACACTTTAGGTTACAAACCCTGCAAAAAATCCCTTGCTGCAAAAGTGGTTGACATGGATATACCCCATCTAGGGTGCACTCAGTATCAGTTGCTGGAGAGCAAAAAAATATTTGCAAATAATTTTTGCATTCAACTCGTAATCTTCCTAGTACAGAAAGAGGTCTTACAAGTTGATAACTACAGATCTGGCATCACGTTCATGCTCAAATGAGACTACAAGTAGTGAAACATTTTTGATTTATTTTTTTCTGAGCCTGAAGTGTTATCTCTTTAAAGGAGGAGAGTGGCAAGCCATATCTCCAGTAAGCTTTCCTACTTTGTGTAAACCCTCATATTGTCTTATCTTAGCTGGGGATCTGTTGCACAACCACTACCCACAAAAGAGATCACAAGGTCATTCAAATCTTGTGATTTGTCTGTGGTAAAATTTCAACCAGTATACAATGAAAGCCTCTTTGGTCCGATCACACTGACCTGACATCTTACAGATGTTTCAGCAAAGCTTTTTTCTAAAAGGACAGAAAACATGCCTGACACTGCTACCATCATCTAGACCTACTCCAGCTGATTTTGTGAGCCATCCTCATCTGATCTGTCAACCACACAACCCAGTGTCTCATAGATTGTACCACAGAGAAGGAGAGGATGCTGCTGGGCTTACTGACTTCTGTACAACAAGGAATAGCTGATTGCCAAGGCAAATCAGGATGCATCAGAGAGACAGGTCCTCTTGGGGGTCTTCAAGTTCTTTTTCTCACCCTCTCATCCTGGAAGTCCTCTCTCTTCTGCCATGACCAGTCCAGGTGTAGTTCAAGTTGTACTCATTTTTTGTTCTCCATCATCTGATATGGTTTCTTACCTACCTGTCCATGCACAGACATGCACCCAAAAAGCAGCCTGTTGCCACTTTTCTGTCATAGGTATTCAGACTGCTGAGTCTTGCAGTTGCCTTTGTCCAGGGAAAAAAAAACAACACCTTGTCCTGCAGCTAACAGAAATGGAAGGCAAAAGTTAAATCTGTCTTTCATAACAAGATTTAATCTAATTTATAGCTGGACTTAACATGAAACTGAAGATGTGTTATGGCTTAGAAGGAATATCAGCAGTGTCTCAGACAGAACAATCCTTGAGTACAAAGGTAAGTCTCCCAAGGGTGAGGTGTTGGATTCAGATGGACAAGCAGAGTTTGGTATATTATCCAAACTTCTTGAACTTGCAACACTGGGCTGGAAATCTCATGAAAACATGATTTATTGGAAGATTTCTAATACTTCCTGCTTCTGCTGGGGCTGGAAGTACCACAAGAACTACATTTCTGTGGTATTTTGGTATTTCCAGTTGTGGTCCCAGCTGGAACTGAGAAGGCAAGAGGCACACACACTTGGAAATAATCTTTTTTTGGTCATCTGCATTTTTTCAAAATCATGGGAAAGATTTCTTCTAGGTTCACTTTGAGGGAACATGTTTTGGGGAGGTATTCTTATTCTAGCAGAGTTCTAAATGCTACATAAAGTCACAAACTTTCAGTTACATAAAATTTGCACTTTAGGTTGGAATTTTATGAAAAATGCCTCCCTAGCTTACTGTTTTATATTAACTCTACATAGTTCTGTAACATAAGAATTTCATGATGTCAGTCATGCATAATAATAATATAACAATCTAAAATAATAATGTAATAAATCCACTCGCTAGTCATCATGGGCCAAACTCTGGCAACCCTTTGTGAAAATGTGCTGCAAACACATGTACAAAAAGTCTCTTAGCTCAGTCCTAGCTGGTTTCAAGCCAAGAAGTTATCTAACAGCAAATCAACAGACAAGTGTCACCAGAAATGTCTAATAGCTAAGCAGCCCTGCTGTGAGCATAAGTTACTCCATTTTAGATGTGGAAAGGTTTAATGGGTTCTATGCAATTAACAAACTATAATTATGAGTAATTTATTAGTCATGCTTTCTTTTGGCCAAGACTTGCTTTTTTCCTTTTCTCAGCTCTCCCTCTTGAAACACCTGCAAGTAGATGTGCAGGGGGAGCAAAGCAAGGGAGTTTCTAGCCAGAACTCTGATAAAATGTCTTCTTGGTACAGACTTTAATAATTTTTAGGAAAGCAGCTGCTCTCCTCAGAGAATGTGCCCATGGGCAAAGCCATTTGCACTTATAACAAGGGTCTGAAAAGCTGCATTGGCAAAAATCACCTGCTGGAACCAGTAAGTCTCCAATCCAGCACAGTGCTCCTGTCCGTCTCATTAACGTGGTCACCCGTGTGTCTGTGCTAAGCAGGTCTTGATCACCTCTGGTGGAGAAATGGCCTGGACTACTCCCCGTTCAGACGTAATAAGAGCTGGTGCAGCAGTCCAAGGGAGGTAGATGCCTTTGAATCACCTGATGGAATATGCCTCCATGCTGTGCTAAATACCCTGTTTCTGCTGGGAGTGTAACTTGTGCTCTCCCTCAAGCTCTCCTGTTACATGGTGCATATCTTGAACCATCATTTCACTCCCCAAATTTTAACCATATCAACTTTCTTAATACTGGCCAGTCTCATGTTACTGCTCAATCAAAGTCTTTGGAATCAACAAAGAGGATGAATTTTACCCATTTACTTCAATCTTTATATGAAGATAATTACAAAGAACTAGAAACAAAGCAATTTTGATGATGAAGAAAGAAGCCTGAGACTGAAACACAGGATTTACTGGAGAAAAGGTCTCACAGACACTGATTGTGCTCATGGTGGGATAAAGAAAAAGCAGTTCCTCCCAGTGTGGGTTCAGATTATTCATTCTCCATAGCTAACTGTCCTGGAGGCTATGCACAGTTGTGTTCCACTTCACTGCTATTTGAACAGTGAAAAATTTTACTCTGACTATCCTCACTCAGTGGAGCATGGCTCAGAGACTCTCAAGCTGATGGGAAAAACGTTAGTCCAGAGGTGGAAGCAGAACAGCATGACCAAAGGCAGTCCTCTGTTGCAGTGGTGTAGACAGGCTAACACAGCAATATTACTTAAGAGGACTGCACTTATCTGTGGAGATGAGCACTATCTCAAGTGCCTCTGCTTATGTCCAGCATGGCTGGACAGACTTTGTGCCATTATGGTCTGCAGCTTCTCACTCTGGTTCAGAGAGCCTGCCTGAAGCAAGCAGTCCCAGGTCTGATGGCGTAAAAACATAACCGGGGAATGACATACTGCTATGTAAAATATAGGAGAGAAAAGATAAATTCATAGTTGGGCTTTTTTGAGCTTGTCTGCAAGGCTTTGCTATATTGTGCTGAACTATCTCTTCGGACACGTTTTATGAGGTTGCCTACAGATTTGTAGAGAAAATCCTTCTAGGTGCTTTTACTCCCTCTGATGTCTCCCATCATTTCTCCACCTCACACCCCTTAGAGCAATTAACATCTCCCTCTTTATGTCCAGTAGATACCCAGGACACTACTGAAAACAGATCCTCACAATTGAAAGAAACAGGTTCTGTCACAGATCAAAATTGCATTTCTTTCAAATGCTCTAATCCAAGGCAAACACCATGGAAGTCTGAAGATCTTTTTCCCTATGGATGTGACAGAGAGGGACAGGTTTGCCTGTAACTTAAAAGTCAAAACCTTACTAGGTTTTATAAGAAAGATCATTTAACCTTTAATGGCAGAATGATGATTTTGTTCCTGATAAACCAGTCATTTCCAATCAAAATGCAAGTTTGTGGTAAAAAATTACAGTTACTAAGGCCCCTCAGAAATATTTGAAACTCTCATGAATATAACCAGAAAGCAATTAAGCTTTGGAAATGAAATCT
Organism: Coccyzus lansbergi; assembly: GCA_033558105.1. Lineage (NCBI taxonomy): Eukaryota > Metazoa > Chordata > Aves > Cuculiformes > Coccyzidae > Coccyzus > Coccyzus lansbergi. The sequence continues at coordinate 985,481 of JAUMJK010000101.1, forward strand.
CTGCGGCAACTGTGGTTATGTGCTATGTGCTTATTCGCTAGGATGGAAGCTAAAATCTAACAAGAGGACTTGTAGATTTAACATAAAATAACAGCCAGGGAATATAAATAAAATGTAATATAGCAAATGGGGAATAATTACTTTGTGGATTTATGATACCTGCTTCCCTGTTCCATATTCAGCACTAGTAAGGGAAAAGAAAAGCAATTCACAGAGGTGAAAAGTTCTCCTAATTTTTTGTTATGGTTATTTTTCCATTAATTTCAATGTGCTTACTAGTGACATGTTATTGAGAAAAAAAAAAGACTATAAAATATATTTCCTCTCCTGGGAGTATTCCTAAGCTGCAAATTTTTTTGCTGTTGTCAAGAATGGGAAAACCCAGAAAAGATTCAAGTTTTAGACTATATTTAGTTTAGGATCTTGCTTGTATTAGAAGTTTTAAAAATACTGATAGTGGTCTTACAAAAAAGCAACACAGTTTTCAGATGTATTCTCCATCTCAAATACATTCAAGTGCGTAAACTTTTATAGAAGTTACTGTGCACGTGTTAAAGGGATTAACAGCTTCTGCTTTATTGTCTCTTCCATTCAGCCTCCCTCAAACTGCTTTCTGTGTACAGTGGCTCATATCATAGCAAGTCAAATATTGTTACAATCACTCCACCTCCACAGCCGGTGGTGACTCGGGTATCAGCAGGTTGCACATTTAGCGCTGTTTCAGTTAGTGATGGGTGAGCTCCCAGACAACACCAATAAACCTCTGAGACCTTTCCCTGCCTCCCAAGGAATGCAGCGGGGTCACAGCTTGAGTGGCCTCAGATACTCCAGCGACGAGCACTCTAGAAAGGCTTATCAATAAATAAAGCCATGACTTTTGATGCTTAATTAAACCTGAGGGGAAAAAATCCTCCTGCCATTAACAAGCAGGGAAGAGGAATGACCACTTTATTTGTGAAGACAGGAAAAATGCTATATTGATAATAGGTCTGTGGATTTCACACCAGGGTAGTGACTTCTTCCATGCTTTGGAGACCCTGTGCTGCTGGATTTGAGACCCTGGGTTGTTGGTTTTATGCATGATGCAGTCCAAGCAAAAGCAAAAATGTTTTCAGTGCAGATGCCAGAGGACAGACAGACAGGAGGACAGGAGAGCCCTAGATTGTATTTACTGCCCAAATGCTTGCCCCTGAACTCCCAGCAGAGTCAAGAAACTTTGCGACTGACTTTAACCTTTGCTTCTTACAAAATGCACTTTACTTTGATCCTTGAACCATGATCAACAGAAGGTGCAGAATGGCAGGGAAGAATTTTTCAGCTCAGGGGGAAACAATGTAGTACAAAATGCTCAAATAGCCTTAAAATTCTCCCACTAGAATGTGTCCGGAAATTGCACAGCACTTATTTACTTCTTCCTGATGGTTTAAAATACTATCATGAAGTCAGTTCCCCATCTTCATTCTGTGGGTAAAGAAAAAGACCTGTATGTGATATGGACATTTCCCTCTATCAGCAGAATTTTCTTTGCTTGCACAAGACTGAATTTTTTCCCCTATTCTATAGCCACAATAAAGTGGATGCAGGTGCCGTACAGCTACATTATCTATCGCATTATACCAGAAGTTCCTACAAGCAAAAAAAGGGAGTTCAACAAACAGTCACATCAGTCGAGTAGTGCTTCCAAGATGAGTTGGTCTACCACAGGAAAAATGTATTTTCTGCAGTAGAAATAGCAGCATTTCACAGTCACCCAGGGAAGTTGTTTCCAAGAATAAGAGCCACAGGCATGTGTACCAATTAACTGGTAATAAACATTATGATTTTGGTTACAGTCACTGAGCCAAATCATGTTTGACACTATATCTGAATCATCTTCAGAATGGTTTGCTGCAATCCTGAAAATTATGGGCTAGATCCACAGGTGGTTTAAACAGATGCAGTTCATTTTATTCTGATGTTAAATGCATGACCCAGGATTGGATTAGAAAAGTAGTACCTTTATTTTTCTCCACAAAACCACCAGGTTGGCCATATTCCTGGCCTGGTGACATTGAAGAGAGCTCAGGTTTTCAGCCATCCTGACATGTTCACTACTTTAAGAGTGAGCCCAATCTTCATCATCCTGCCCAGTAGTCCAAGTACCTAAAAGATGGTGGCACAGTCCAAGAGTTGCAGTACTGGATGTTACCCTCTACGTGAATATTACCACATATGCAGACTATCAGATATTGTTCTGCCCTGTTGAGACTCAACACCTTCAAGCAGGTGCTTCAACATCTGCTGCCTGCATCACTCCTTCCTATCTAATCCGCCAGACAATTATGGAGGACACAAAGACCTCCAACATTTACTGCAAATAAAGCAAAAAAAGTGAAAGGAAATATTCTGGTTCCAGTTGCAGCCTTCTGATGGGTAGGGTACTGAAGGACTGCAAATGTAAATTGTTCTCATGGTCCAAATGAAGGTACTCGCTCTCTTTTTCTGCAACCCGGTGGTTGACGGCCCTCCCAAACATCTGACTCATGGCCATCTTGCTAGCAAATATGAATTCAAACACAGTTATAGCACTCATATATGCAAAAGCCAGATCCATCAGCAAGTCTCATGCAGTGCCAGTTCTCACAGTGTTGGCATGGTGTGAGAATGAGCCAGCAGAGAAGGGGAGGTGGAGATTATCAAAATGAAGAGTTAAGTACTTCACTGCTCTTTTGGGAGCAGAACAAGCAGCACAGAACCACACTTCTGCTCTGTTTCTCCTCATTGAGATACTCGTGGCAGCACGGATGTTGTGGCAAAGGCTAGCATTAAAGGAGCTAAGAAATTGTCCTCACAGCCTGCTACTGAGCTTATACACATGACAAATGTGATACCTGTGTTTATCTCATAGTAATTACCAGCTTGCTTAAAGCATGTCTTTCACGGGATAAGAAATGAAGAAGCGTTTTCTAAGACATTGTGCATCTGCTGAAGTAAAATACCTGCTGTAGTTTAAACTGACATTTTTCTCTTCTGTTTGCCCAGACTGCAAACCTGCACGGGGACAGCACTCGCAGCACAGCCAAGCAGCTTTTATCTGTGATCCTTACCTGGATGGTTTCCAAATCTTAGGCCAATGTGAAATGGAACACAGGTTACACTTTGTGCTGGCAAAACAGATATCTGGGAGATTTTGTATCAATGCATACTTGAAGGTATAATCAGGAAATTATGAAGATAATAAAAAATTACTAGCAATATTTTTATGGTAGGTCCAACAGCTCAAGACATTTAAAAAAGGTTAAAGAATATGTCAGAACATATGTTTTCTATTCACAGCCCAGAGGTTGAGCAAAGCATTTATCTTTCATGTAATGCAATTGGATCTACTATTTAATTCACATTATATATGATAATTATACATCTGTACCTCACACAATTAGTGTGAAACTGCCTATGGATAACTATGTAGTAGAATATCATATTAGCAGTTTGTTATTTCAGACCACATTGAAAGTCAGCTCTCTCCAATATGTCCTGTTGTAAATAACAATCCAGCTCCACAGCAAGGTTGAAGTAGATAGCTGCCAGCAGTCCCAGAAACAACTTCAGAGATTCTGTGACTCAGGTGTTGCATTGAACCATTCAGAAATCTACAACAGACAGCCCTTGTTTGGCTTCAGATTGTATGCATCCTGAGTTTCTTTCTGTACGTGTTAAGTGTTGCATACAAACATACAAAACATTTTCTTAAAATCTTAACTCAATAATCATTTCTGACAATACATTAGAACAAAGGCTGAAGGCTATCTTTGATATCACAGAAATTGCCATATTCTTTACTGGCAACTGCTCTTCACATTCCTCCTGGATGAATGAACAGGAAGATGGAGACCCAGGGAGCACAGTCCCTTCCACTTTAGGAGAAGATTGTGTTTGTGACCACTCGAGGAACCTGAACATATATGAATCTATGGGACCTGATGAGATGCATCCTGGAGTCCTGAGGGAACTGGCTGATGTGGTTGCCAAGACACTCTCCATGACATTTGAAAAGTCATGGCAGTCAGGAGAAGTTCCTGGTTACTGGAAGGGCAACATCAAGCCCATTTTTAAAAAGGTTAGAAAACATGACCCTGGGAACTACCAACCTGTCAGACTCACCTCTGTGCCTGGGAAGATCATGAAATGGATCCTCCAAGAAGATATGCTAAAGTACATGGAGGACAGGAAGGTGATTCAAGACAGTCAGCATGGACTCCCCAAGAGCAAGTCCTGCCAGAGCAGACTAGTGACTTTCAATGATCTGGTGATCACATCAGTGGAAGTGGGAGAAGCAATGGATGTGATCTATCTGGATTTCTGTAAAGCCGTTTATGCAGTCCCCCACATTGTTCTCTCAAAATAAGAGAGAGATGGATTTGATGGATGGACTGTTCAGTGGATAAGAAATTGTTTGGATGGTTGCACCACCCCAATGTCAGGGTAAAATGTCATTAAAGATGATGAGTTGCTGGCATAAAATTTTCCTCTCCCTTTTTTCATGTTGTAGTTTCTTTAAACGTGCTTTCTTGGTCATGAATAGTATCTCTCTCAACAAGATAGAAACTACAAAGCTCCTCTGACACTTCTACTTTCCAGTCCTCAAAGAGCATTGCTTCACCTAGAATCATAGAATCATAGAAAAACCAGGTTGGATCATCGAGTCCAACCTTGGACATCTCTGGACCATCTCTGCTTCTGGCTTTTATGTGGGCTCTAAAATGATTGTTCATGATTCACTGAAGTGCTGTGTAGCCTGTAACTACTGTGCCATTAGCTGGTGAGGGCTCAAGCAAACAACAAGCATGAAATATTACACCCATAATCTAGTATTAGCCGTTTGTAAAACTGGAAGTGGATCCCTGAATGTTCTTATTCTTCATGGCTCATGCATCTTCCTATTTCTGATAGTGGGGGGATTTTTTTTTTAATTCTTTCTTTTCTCCAAACACTAAAAAGCATTTGTAGTTCAGGAGAGACTGCTTGCACGCTTCTGAAAGGACATGAAGGTGACAAATACTTGCTTTAAATACTCCTAAACTAAAGCAAGCAGATGTTTTCAGACAAGACTGTTCTAGTAACTGGTTTTATTAGACAGTTTCAGACTATATGTGGATTTATGTTGCTGTTACTTTTAAAAACTTCACACATTACTTTGTATAAAAAGTAACACCTACTCTTCAGTTTCCTGCTCAGCTCTCTTTTGAATTGTCTTTACTCTATATATCTCTTATGTAAAAGTAACGCAGATTCTCCTTTCCGTGCCCTGATGACTGCAGCAAAAAAAAAAAAAACAAAAAAAAAAACAAAAAAAAACAGCTACATCCCAGTTGAGACTAGAGGCTCCTCTGCTAGGCAGCTTTCCTGGTAGAAGTCGACATGCCAGAAAGTTTGAAGGTAGAGTCAAATGGAAAGGTCTGGCTTGGCTGGTGTGACTAGAAAGCACGCCAAGTCACTGAGGTGAGTGTATACATATAGAAAAATAAATACATAAAATGATATATAGGGTCACTTTGACCGCTGGAAACTCATGCCAAAATATTGTCACTGTCTTGGCTCTGCCATTTTTGTCGCCCAGCCAAAACCAGGCACTCCATTAGCAACTTCATTCACTTGCTCTTCTCCATACAAGCAGAGTAAAATTGCTGCTCAAACCCCCTCTGCTTAACCTTGCAGCAGGTTTCCCCTTTCTGTTTCAAATTCCTCTGCTTGTACTTTTTGATCTTCCTATTTTTAAGACAGCAATGAAAATCCTGATCCCTGGAATATTGAGTAAGGGGTGCAGCAAGGAATGTCTCCAAGGGTCAGCTGTATCTAGTGCTTTCCTTTCATCATCTTTGTAAGACAGTCTTGGCCTGTGAAAAATCTTCACTCAGGGTACTTTTTCCTGCTGATTGAATAGCCCTGTGCAGATTACCTGTGTTTACTTTCCCTGCCTCCCTGCAATCACAACCTTTCCTCCCCTGGTCTTCCAGAAGGGAACATTCTGGGCACAGTGACATTTCCCTCCTCAGTGGGGCCACCAAGCACCAGAATGATATAAGATAACATGATGACATGGGAATGACATGGTACATGATGCAATGCAGAGATTAGAAATGCCTCACTTTGTTCTCATGGCACTTCTTACAGTAATCTGATTAATATTCTGCCAAATGACTTCTGCAAATGCAGTCACCAGGTCAGAGAAAAGTGGGTGCCTTCTGCCTCACCCACGATGCTCAGTTTTATTAGCAGAGATGATTTAAAAAATACACGCACCATTCGTAGTCTGAGGAGGACATATACAAATTTTGCTGTAGCATTTGTTCTCTGTCTAGCTATAGAATTTTATGAAATACAGCAAAATATCCCAACTCTGACCATATGCAAATTTCCCAAGCCCATGCTAACACAAATGAACTCCTGCTATTTAAAACACTGGGAGAGGACTGTGTTTGCAGGTAGAACTTGACAGATATTTTGAGCCAGCAGTGTGCCCAGGTGGCCAAGAAGGCCAACGGCATCCTGGCTTGTATCAGAAATGGTGTGACCAGCAGGTCCAGGGAGGTGATTCTCCCTCTGTACTCAGCACTGGTGAGGCCACTACTTGAATGCTGTGTCCAGTTCTGGGCCCCTCACCATAAGAAGGATGTTGAGGCTCTGGAGCAAGTCCAGAGAAGAGCGACGAGGCTGGTGAAGGGGCTGGAGAACAGAACCTATGAGGAGCGGCTGAGAGAGCTGGGGTTGTTTAGGCTGGAGAAGAGGAGGCTGACAGGAGACCTCATTACTCTCTACAAGTATCTGAAAGGAGGTTGTAGAGAGGAGGGAGCTGGCCTCTTCTCCCAAGTGACAGGGGACAGGACGAGAGGAAATGGCTTCAAGCTCCGCCAGGGGAGATTTAGGCTGGAGATTAGGAGGAGGTTTTTCACACAGAGGGTCATTGGGCATTGGAATAGGCTGCCCAGGGAGGTGGTTGAGTCACCTTCCCTGGAGGTGTTTAAGGCACGGGTGGATGAGGTCTTGAGGGACTTGGTTTAGTGTTAGATAGGAATGGTTGGACTAGAAGATCTGATGGGTCCCTTCCAACCTGGTTGTTCTGTGATTCTGTGATTCTGTGATATGAGATTAGCAGGAAGAACAGACACAGTATTCCCCAATTGAAATTCTAATTCCCTCTAACAGTCTTCTTGAATGCACATCTGGTCTCCAATAGCTGTGTTTTGCAGTTAAAAATGTGTCAATGAGTATACCTGTGTCTGTATTTAGCCATAGGTTTTTATGGGAATGTCCTCATAAGAGGAAAAAGCAGACTATCATTATAAGTTAAGAAATAACAAGATGAATTCAAACTTCCTCCTTTTTCATCTGCCACCTCTGAAGACTGAAAAAGATTTCTTATAACTCTAAGGAATATGCAAGCACATATGCCTATTCTACCTCTCTCTTTCCCTTTCCCATAGTTTTATTTATTGGTCTGCATTAAATGTAGGATAAGGACTTGAGCCTACTATGCAAATTGGGATCTCTTTCTCTCACCTTTGTGGAGGTGAGTAAATGTGACTGATGTGTTTCAGGATGTTGTGGAAGATGGTCTTTTTCCATTCCTATCTCAATGTTGGGTGCCTCCACACTGCAGAAGTTGTATATTTGGTGACAATGTGCTTCTTCAGGTGTTGGAGAACTTGGTACTGATATTTGAAAAACCCTTAGTATGATTTTTTCATGACATCCTCAGCCAACGATGTGCATTTTTTTACTCATTTCAGTTCATTTTACTTCAGGTTACCATCCCAGCTAAGTTTTAAATTTTTTTTCTTGCTGTATCATCTTCCTCAATTGCACCAGGCAGCACAGAGAGAAGCACTGATAGATTCTTGGGCTTTAAGGGCAGAAGAGTCTGCCATCTGACTCCTTCTCCTAGAATTAAGCTATCGGGAATTAATTCCTGCTTTATATTGAGTCAAACTGGAACCTGAGCTTTAGAAAAAATCCATTTTTCATAAAAACACTGTTGGTAAAGGCCTGAGGTCTCATCAACACCTTTAAGGAAATTATCCTCACAATTAAGTTCTAAAATACCTAATTTTGCCTTTGTATATTTGCTTGTTCTTTTGAAAATCTGAGTTGTCATACCTCTACATTATCTGTAATTTTATGTGTATATGCTTGAGAAAGGATTCATCTCATTTGGCTGTATCCACATAGGACCTGGACTTAGAGTCAGCACCAGTTGTCACCAAATAGCAACTCATCCCACATATCGTACAGATACACCATAATATAAGAATGACTGCTTTCTGTGTATGTCTCTCTGTGATCTGTCAAAGAAGGTTGCATATTTAGATCTGAATCAGATGAATGAAATTGCATGACTAAATTTTACATGACTTATTAGACAAAAATAAAGGGAAAAAAATGAAGTCGCGTGAGCATTGCCACTGAATGAAACTACCCTTCTTTAGTACTCTTCAGCAGTCATTGATGTACTCATTTCCACAATTCTGTCATCTGTCCAAAATGTATGTGAAGCTGCCTGATGTCTGTTCAGACACATTTAACGACACGCACCTTTAGCGTTTTTTTAAAAAATGGCAGAATAATATTTGAGATTTTTTTCAGTTTTCTTGAACATGTCCCACTATTTCAGAACTGAGAAACGTTATCTTTTTTGAAAGCCTAGTTTGCAAGCTACCCATACCTTAGTTTTATAATCTTACACTGATGCCTAAGAAGCCATTACACTGAGTGAGTAGCATTAGCAGGTAATTCACACAAAGCTTCATGCTTCTCCACAGTAAAGGACACGGAGAACCCAACCTTACTCCCAAGACTTGGAAAATCAATAGAGGGAGCTCCCTACACACTCTCCATCCCAGGCAAGAAATTGCCACTGCTAACCTACTCTAGCTAACAGGCTTAACGTGCATAAAGGACTAGTGGAATGAAGGGCTTTAAGAGAAAGCAAAGCATCCTTCTGTTTTTCCTGGGAGTTAGGGAAAGGATATGGAAAGAATATGCAGCAATGTATTCTGGAATTGGGCTGATCTCCACTACAAACCTCAGGTCACCAGAGCTCTTCTAGGCTCTGCAGCAGGGTAAAGTGTGCTGATTAGCCCTCAGCTCCCTTCACAACCTCCCAGAATCAGGAAATCCAATGGAGTTCACCTGCATTGAGATATATACGTGTTTGTGATATTTGGACAATCAGTTCACTTTTGGCAGGCTACACCAAGTTTTCACACTGCTAGTGGTATTTGGTGTTACTTCTCTGATGTACTTTCAAAGACTGTGATGGAAACACGTAAAACTTCTGCAAGATTCAGGGAGAAGGCTTGAGAAGTATCCTCATTCTTAGCTTGTGAACAGAAGGAAATAATTTTCATGAAGATCTGCTAAGTCTTGCTTGGCTACCAGAAGAGAGAATTGTGAAAAAGACAGTCCTGAAATGCTTCTTGACTGGATGAAGTTTGTCCACTGAAAGCTAGGAAAGGGTACTCTTTCACTGAAGACAGCACCAGCAAGGATTGCTTGGAACAGTTAAAAAAAAAAAAAAAGTGTTCTTCTGAGTGTTTCAAAGGGAGCAGGAAGGGTTATGAATCCGAGGTCTTCCAAGAGGTCTTCCAAGACCTCAGAGTGTAAGAAATAAGATTTGTTAGGTCAGAAGTTAGTATTGGAGACACCAGTCATTCTTTAGAAGAAAATCCTCAGAATTCATCTACAGAACAACACAGACTAAGACAAGCAGAAGACTTCAGAGACATTTTGTTCAACTAAAACCTGGTGGAGGGGTTTCTTCTCTTTGCAAGACCTACAAAACCCTTTGTGATTCCTAACAAAAGCCTCTTTGAGAGGAAATTATCATTAAGGCGAAATTCAATGAATTTGACTCATTTTATTGCCTGAGACCTCTGGAGTTTTGCAAAGATGATCTAGAGCCCTGCACCAGGATGTCCCATACTGCAGGACACAGGAGACTCAACAGAGTCATAATGAAGCCATTTTGTCCCCATCTTGGTGAGGATGACAAGTTTCACACAGGTTCTGCTGAAGGCATAGATGTGAGAACCCTAAGAAAAATCAGTCTGTCCTGGTAATCTCCCTGTCCTACTTTTTGCAAGTAATTACACAGCAGAAGCTTTCTCTGGAATGGTGGTTGGTCTGTGTTAGAGCTTCCTTCACCACCATGATATATAAATTTTATGGAGAGATGCTAGAGCTTCCTCTCTCTGGGAGAGCAAAGAGGACTGAGAATCTCAACAGTATGTCCTACATTTTTAACTCATGACCTGTATTGCTTGTTTGGTTTTTATTCCAAATTGGAAGTACTTGACAGCTATTCTGATCTCAGGCTGCTGATAATGTACCTGCAGCTGAACTGTCATCCATTTTAGGGGTGGAGGGGGTGTAGATATCACAAACAAAACAATCTCTTCTCTCTGTGACTTGATCTCTGGGTCATCTGACCTAGATTTAGCATTATCTGAAGTACTCAGGGAGTGCTTCCACAGATGTGCAGCTCCATTTGACAGAGTGTCTCAAGCATCATTTTAAGCCTTGGGTATTAAATAAACTGCAAATCTACTACAGCTTGAACAAAAAGCAAAGCTGGCAGTCATTCTTTCTTTTAAAGATTTCTGTTTACTGTAGAATGTTTTAGCCATGTTTTAATTTCAGAATTTTTAAAATATGTATTTTCTGAGAAATAAACATAGATGACTTAACTGTAAATAAAACCTGAGCCCCTGGCTGCTAGCCCAGGCACCTACCAAGAAGGCCAACTGTCTTGTAAATTCAGCTGCATCTTGCTGGCTGCCCTATAGCCAGGACAAGCTGTTTATGTTGCTCTTAAGATGTATATATTCCCTGGTACAGGGATCAGCAAATCAGAGCTTACCTTTCTTAGAATTTCTACTCCCAAGGTGTCTCACATGGCTGTTGGCATGTGTAGTCATGGAATACACATCCATGAGTGTAGAAAAACCTATACATGAGCATTAAGCATCAGTACTGAGGCTGGTAATTGATATACTGTATAGTACCTTATGTCCTGGAAAGGCAAAAGAAAAATCCAAAATGAAATTAGCTAGTAAAGCTGTGACAATGGCTGCAGTGGGAGTGTTGTGGATGAGATGGTGACAGCAGAGGCCCCAGCACAAATGCTGAGGATAATGTAGGAGGTAAAAGAGAAAACAAGAGCCAGCCCTCCGATAAATTTGGTGATAGCATCCTTTGGTTCACTGCAGATATGGCCATGCACTACGCAGACTGGTCCTTCCTGGGAATACACTCTAGTTTGTAGTCACTGCAAGATGAAACAGTGATGCAGATATTCCTAGTGACTCTGAATCCACCCAACATAACCCTAGATGAGACCAGTTGGCCATAATAAGCGTGCAAATGATAACCCAGAGCACACTAAGCCAGCAGTGAATTTGTTTACCATAATGATTAATGGGGTATTACAGTAACACTAACACACATCTGTGAGGTCTGTGAACTACTAACTAGCATGGGAAAAGATGTACCCCTCAGGAATCCGCATGGCACATTGGCTGCTCCAATGAAGAAAGCTCAGTGCAAACTGCCACAGAAGAATGGGGCATTTGGCTAAATTTTAGTAGAAGTCTGCCTCCACAGTTGCTATCAAAAGTGACTGGGCCAAAGAGGACTGTTCAGAGTAAGCATAGATGCAGTAGCAAACACATCATGTGTTGTGGTATGTAATAGTGTGGGTGCTTTTTTACATCAGGAGGACAGTCATGAGCAACAGAAGATGGAGAGTTGTCTGTAGTGTCTATACTAACCCAATCGATTTTATTTGTGATGTCTAGAGCCACCTACAGAACAAAGTTTCTGAGTTGCCTGCAGAACCAAATTCCTATACTTGTCTACCTGCACATAAATTTGATTTTTAATTAGCTTTCATACCTGACAAATTTTATACTCTATGCTTTCTCCATCCAATACAGAGTCCAGCTTCAGCTATCAGCACAAGCAAATAACTAACAGACACACAAATTCAGTGCCTCCAGAGAGTGTTTCAATACTCTTACAAGAAACTAGGCCAATAAAACTTTGCTATACAAAAGACCTTATGCAAAGAATAACTATTTGACCTGATATGACAGAAAAACAACAGAAATTGTGTTTGGCACTGTGGTAAGAAACATCTGAGGCACAAAATCTTGAGAAAATGAACCTGGAACAATGGTAGTGAAGTAATTGGATCCAGTTTAGAAGTGGGTTTCACCAATAAACAGAGGAAAGAACAAGTCTTTCCATACTATTTTCATACTCATCTCTGCATGACATTAAGAAGGACAGATGAAGCCCTGTGACAGACATATCCAGTAACTATATCACCACTGATCAAGTATTTACTCTGATGGACAAAGATGTTTTACACTTTTTCTGTACAGAGCATATCTCACCAAGGAATCCTCCTTGCATCAGAGACCTCTCAACACTTAATATACATAATGATTTACCATTTCAAATGTTTACCCTAAAGCATTGATATCAGCTGCTACATATTTTTTCCGTCTGCTTGATGCTACTGTACTTTAGAGATTTTCAAAGTACATGGAAAAGACTTCTCTTCTGCTTCAATGCAACAGGACTGAAACTGAGCTTTGACGAATACCATTTTCTGCACACAGAACTGTCTTTTATTGGGCAATAAACTTCTCCCATTGGCATGAAATTTGACTTGGTCTTTACAAAAGCCATATCCCTGAAAATATTGCAAACAGTGTTTGTTCTTTCGAAATAAATGATGTTATGCAAAGTTTATCCCTGTCTTTGCTTCAGCTGTACAAGTATTAAAAATATTACTTCGAGAAACCCCAAAGATGTCCTAGATGGATGCTGCAAAGATGTTTGAAATTATGAGCACTGAGGATGACTCAGGACTTGGGCTGTTTGATCCTAGATTATCTACAATTTATTGGTGTCTTAGATGCGCTCAACTTCATCAGTACAGCATTCGAAAAGACACTGTATTTTCTCAAAAATTTTCAAAGAAGAAGTGAGCAGTCTTTTGCAGAAAAAGTTATCCGTAGTCTGGTGTCAGAAAGCCATGGAGCTATGAACTCCTGCTGCACACAGACAGTATCTCTTAGACCACACTGTGAACAATGAACAGGTCCATTGAGTGCAGATCTCAGTTGTCCAATGGTCGATGACCCTATATATATTTATACATGTGGCAGCCCTAGAAAAGCTGTGAAAGCTGGCTGCTTCTCTGGCCTGCTCCTATTCTTTGCCACCTATACTGATGGATGATGACAGTGCACTTATTGCACAAGCATACAGACTGACTGCAGCTGCAGGAAAACAATGTAAAGAGCTTTGCTTAGCATGTCTGACTCAATAAAAACAATGTGGTTTTCTTACACCAAAATGGCTTAGCAGTTCCAAGCCTTGAGCCAGCTCCCATGTCACACTTCTGTATATTCCAGTGTAAATGGTCTCTACAGGACAAATGTTTTATACAAGTTATTTATCAACTTCTTATTCATAAGAGTCTATTTGAAAGCATGGCCACATGGCTCATGATGATTCCAAGTGATTCAGTAAAAAAAAGTGTTTATTCAATCTGTACTGAAGTCCAGGATTTGATTCTCAACTAAACACTCTTTTGAAAGCTTGTTTCTTGTCAGTCCCCTGACAAGCCAGTAGCTGTTTATGTATCTTTTCATTCTGTTCCTGTACCCTAATACTGGGGGGGGGGAATGCTATTAGCTTCACAAACCTGTAATATCATATACTCTTTAATTATCACTATCTCTATCATTTGATTCAGTAGGTGTTTACATATATTCACAAAGCTGTATATATACATCTACATATGTATTATGCATGCATGCATATATGCACGATGTTTATGTTTTCATCACAAAAAAACCCACAGAAAATTCATATGAGTCAACAGGTTAAAATCCATCTTGTTAGAATTTGACATTTTTGAGGAAGAAAAGTTGCATGAGCAACGATCGTCCACATTTTGCCTGTAGTCCAATAGAAAAAGCTACCATTACAAAGGCACTTTGAAAAAGTGTTTGCAGACTGTTCCCTTGAAAGACAGGGTTTGAAGAGACTTTGTTATAGGTAGTGTTCAACCATTCCAAGTTGCACACTGTGTAACAATGTACTTCATTAATTCCTACAGGGTAGGGCAGGTGCATCGTAAACTACATTTCATAGAATCATAGAACAACCAGGTTGTAAGGGACCCATTGGATCTTCCAGTTCAACCATTCCTATCAAACTCTAAACCAAGTCCCTCAAGACCTCATCCACCCATGCCTTAAACACCTCCAGGGAAGGTGACTCAACCACCTCCCTGGGCAGCCTATTCCTATTTCGCTGATGAAGAGACTTAAACCCAAAGCAACATTACATTAAGGTAACTGTCAAATAAGAACAGCAAAAAACAAAACATGAGTCTTTGAACTAATATGTTAAACAGTTACAATCTAAAGACAGTTCACTGGTAGTAATCCAGTGAAACATAGAAAAAAATCTTCCTTTTCCTCTCATTTTGCTCCTCTTGTTTCTCATTTTTTACACTGCCAGAGAAAGCATCAAAATGTTTGTTATTCCTACTTTTTATAAATTCCTTCTTATTTTACTTCAGCCTCTCCAATACTAAATGTGTTCAGGAATTCAGGAATTGAAACTAGATCAGCATCCTATGAAATCCCAGCAATCTTGTGTATGGATGGAAAACTGAGAAAGATGTAGGAAGCGATGAGGTTTCACTTGTTTTTACCTACATTACAATTTGTCTCTTTGTTCCTAGGTTATTAACAGCTTCATAAGTGATGATCAAGCTGCTGAATGCTGCAGTAACAGAAATGCTTTGCAGTAGAAACAAGGTTTTGCTCCAAGAAAAGGCAAGAGCACTGTTGCCTGACTGGTAGTGCCAAGCAGTAGAAAGAGCAGATCAGCTGTTCCCAAAGAGAAGTACTGGGGCCCTTTTCTGTGTTCATCGTTCTCCTGCATTCTTTACAAGCTTCACACTGACATGGGCACTGCGGGACTATCTCTGTCTTTGGATCCCAATACGTTGGTCAGTTAAATCCCCATTAGAGGGCCCTCTCAGAATCATTTGCATTGCAGATTGCGCAGAAGTCTTGAAGGCGATCACAGCTCAAAGAAAGACAACATCACTTCCTATGAAGCACTGTTTTTCTTATCTAAGTGGCTGGATCCTAACCATCTCATTCAGTAAAATAAAGTGTCACGTTTATTTTCTTTTTAGCAGTAGCAGTTTTTCAAGCCAAATGACTAGACAGAGACTTTTAACTTCAGTGCAGTCAGCTAGACAAGGGTCTGCTGTTCAGTGGGATTGTACAGTAGGCATCTCATTCCTGGGAGTTGTTTCTTTGGACCCATGGGTAGTTGCAACCTGCAGTGATGGGACTGGTGAAACCTTTAGGTGTACAAGATGTAGGTGAGATAAATTGAGGCTGTGGTTAATGCTGTTGGATCCAAGAGACATATTCATCTCTCAGCATTGCCATTTAACACCATTTGATCTCTGCCTTGCACATTGCAACCTTTTTCCTATTCACCCACCTTGCCTGTTTAGTCTACGGCAGGAACTGCTGTTGCTAGTTCCATGCCCAGTGCTATTCCACTGTTGCCTAGGACCTCTAAAAACAGAAAATAATAACAATCATAATCTTAGAAACCAGAGTTTGAAAAACAAATAGATTTCCAGAGGTGCTTTGGTCAGCTTTTTACTTTCTCTGTACGTGCATCTCAGTGCTGGCACCAATTCCACATTTGCCCCGGTTAGCAGGAGACAGAAGTTTGTGTATAAAAAAGGGCAGCTTTTCCTTAACTTTCTTTTTATTTTGTGTGTCAGTGAAGTTTAAAAGCCTTTTTAAACCATCAGAGGGGAATAAAATGGAAAGAAGAACAACTTAGTCACTAGCATATGAAAAACTGCTTTTTCTAGACATCCTGGTTGACTTCCAAGCTGCACCTGACAGCTAGAGAAGCACAGTCCATCATGGCACATTTTCAGTCCTTTCCCTGAAGCCCTTCATTTCTGTAAAATGTTCCCTCTCAGTGTCCCCCACACTTCATCCCACTCATGACTGTCTTAAGCAATGCATCTGAAAGATCTGGGCTGTGTGAAACACAGTCCAACGCCAGGGACAGATGGAAGGACTCAAGCAACCCTTTTTTTCCTGCAGGTATGGTAATTTGGGAAACTCACAGATGCTAATTCTGTCACACTAGACCCATTAGTCTCTGCAAAGAGTGCATAGTATGCTCATGTGTGCCCATGGTTGCATAAAAACATGAACGTATAGGAGAAAATTCAGGAAAATACAGCTTTCCTTTCCGTTAACCTGATCTTTCTGCTATATCTTACTAACCTGAGAGGAATGGGTATCCTACAGCTTATAGAAATACCAACTTTGAGTGGAGGATTAGTTTTCCTTTTAAAAATAACATATATATTTTTTAATAATTCATCCTCTATGTTCTAGCTTTAGCAATAGCCTGTTCCATGTCACATTTAGCTGAGGGCCTCCTATTGGTGTAAGAATTGCTATGCTCCATCAAACCAGTCTGCTTAGTCTAATATCTTGCTTTCAAGATTTGCCAAGATGTTTCAAAGGAAATTCCTGAAACTCTCAGGGATACTCAAATTATGGAATAATCTGTTTCTAAGGTGCCATCTTTTTAGCAGCTGGTTCTCCATTTTCAATACTTGTGTTAGTAAACAAGGTCAAATCCTTCCTAGTTATCTAAAGAGAGTGTTGCTCCACTAATTCCAGTTGAGATGCACTGCTTCACATCAGATGAAGATTGTTTCCCTCTTCTTATTGTACTCATCACTGCTGTGTTATCTAAGTAGTCTACGATAGGAATTTTTGTTTGCTTGGGCTTGGACACAGCTAGCTTAGTAAGGGACTTCATAGATCTGTCTGCCGGGCTCTAATTTGTCAGTTATCAAAGTTAATTTTAAATGCACCATAAGTCCTGTAAGTGGTTCGTGTATCCCTTCCCAAAAGCTGCCATCCATGGCACCTGTTAGGCAATATAAACCTGTATATGTTGGAGACCTCCCGTCACTGTTCACATCTTTCTGCAGGGTCATTAGTGAGGATATTCTACAGCATGGGTTGCACCTGTTTCTTTTTCAGCCTGTCTAAAATCAGTCATTTTTTCTTCTTCTTCCATTTCTGTCTCTTGACGCATTTCTAACCATTGACAGCACTTTTTTTCTTGTCCCATGACTGCTTAATTTCTTTAATAGCCTCTTGTGAGGGATTTTGTTAAAGGCTTTTTGAAAGCTTTGATAATCTTCTCCTGAATGGAGGGTATGACATAATTTCAGAGTCCACCCATTACCTTACTCCATCTCCCTGCAAAATCTGTTAAGGTGAGAAGAGTGCAGGGTACTGAAGAGCCACTGTGTACATGCTGCCTGGCACAGCCTCCTCCATCTGATGGTGCTTTCCATGGAAATTGTGGCTGCATTCACTTTGGCTGAGTTTAAAGGGTTATTTTTGGAATGTTTAAAAAACTCCAGGGACTGACTTTTATTCACGTAAAGGGTCTTGATTTTAATTTATTAAAGAAATAAAAACATGCCCCCTCTGTCTAACTTTAGTTGGCTTTCACACAGTATAAAGAAGGGGGGTGGCTGGAGCAGAAGCCAGGTGGATATGGAACCCTGGGATGGCTTTTCTGAACCAGGACAGGATCAAACAGCCTGAGAGATAATGAGCAGGGGAGAGAAGACCTGTGACCACAGTATGGTCAACCAATAAGGACAGCCTGGGGCAATGAATAAAAGTCCTTTGGGTCTCCCATAGTCCTCTCTATAGGTTAAGGAAGAGGTTAGGAGAAAAGGTTTTAGGGAAAGATGGACAGAGGACCAAAGAGGGGAGTTGTGGTACACAAATACGCAGTCACTACAGAAGGCAAGACTCAGGGACTTTTTCGATAGTGGAAGGACTGTAATCTGCCAATACTCCTTAGAACAGAAAACAGATTACTCTGCTGCTACTGTGTAACTCAGGGTGGACAGGCTGTCCAGTGCTTTAGGTGTCCTCTATATTCAGGTATACAAGGCTATACAGACACATGAACAGAGAGACAACTTAAGGCATAATTCTTGAGAAAATCAAACCTTGTTGGCTTTTGGCAAGTGAGCAAACTCTACATTCAAAAAGCAGGCATCTGAGATCATGTTAAACTTTGGTTTGAGTCAGTGAGGAATAAATTACAAAAGCTGAAAGCCTTAGGATCTGCAATATTGATGTATTTAAGCAATCATTAGTGAACAGTCTCCAAAACCAGATATATCTTCTCAAAGCCATCCTTCCCTTCTCTTCTTATCTTGACGTTCACCCTCACTTGAAAGTATCTTCTGAGGAAATCATAGATTTTCATCTGCTGTTCCAGCTTCTTTCAGCAGAAGCCTTTGGTCACAGGTGGTGCCATATCTTTTTCAGTAAACTCAAGTGTTGATATGTAGGAACTAATGCTGCCCTAGGGGGCTTGTGAAACTTCTGAGGAATTAGAACTAAACATCCTTTGGCCACAGGTGAGAAGGTAGTGTGCTGCAATGGTCTAGCTAGAAGAAATGAGATAGCTTGCATGTTACCCAGAAGGTCCATGTCTGAGTGTAAGTTTAATGAGGCGGTCAAGAAATGCTAATGCCACTGTTTTCCAAGCTAACAGATACAAGTGGAGAGGAAAACTTCAGGAAAAAAATGGGATCCATGGACTGAGGGAGTCAACTGTCATTTTACTGCTGTTGATGGCCTTTCTATAGTAAACCTAAGCCATATTAGCAGTGAGACTGTTTTTTACCTGCTCTTTGAACTGCAGATTTCTGTCTCCAGGATTGTCAATCTAGTACATTTCATGAATCATAAAATCTTATTTTAAAAAACTATACAAAAAAAGAAATCATTATTACAGGAACAACTACTCCAATATTGTCTCATAAAATGGATAGGCATCTCCTGTAATAAACCTTAATTGAGAACATGTTACCAAAACAGATGCAGTTAAGTCATACTTGATACAGAAAAATGTATTCTCCTTTCTATCTAAGTAGCCTTTTTCTGTATTGTGGTATTTCCTGACTGCTTATTACGAGAGCAGAATGATTCAGTGTAGCTGCAAGAGCTCAGAAGCAGGCTTTCTCTTCTATCAGCAGGTGATTTGAAGGGTTTTCCAGATAGACAAGCTGCAGGCTGCACTTTTTCCTGAGGATACCGGCACATATGCCAGCCTTGGTAACAGCAAACTTCAGTATTAAGCTAGGGAAAAACCTGTAAATCTGAATAGATAGAAGTTTCAAACCAAACAATACATCTGTTGAATGCACCCTTTCTTTTTCCTCATGACATTTGATATTTTACAGCACCCTGCACTAATTTGTTCCTCTTTCAGGTTCCCAATTTCTTCCTTCTCTTTCCCTTTCCATCCAGCAAGCGTTCCTTTCCCAAAAATTTCCAACACCACCATAAAGGTGAAGACTTCACCTCTACTAGTACCATGTAATACAGGCTTGAAAGACATTGGTGCTGGCAGGTCAGGAAGGTATTATGAGATTATAGCTATACTAGTAATTTAAGCATGTCTAGGTTTAAATAACTTGGCTGATGAACCAACTAGAATATCTCTCCCTGGCTTATGACACCTCCTGACCAAGTCCAGGAGCTGTCTGGGAGAACAGTCGAAAGTATGCCTGAAACCATATAACACTATCGGTGATCATAGTCATTGTCAAGAAGTGTTCCCACCATTTGATTTCCTAGTGCAGGCTTAGCCTGGATATTCTTTGTGCTGCATAGCAAATAACAAAAGCAAATTAATAGGGGTGCATCGCTCAGGATGGTCAGCATTGCTGATGTTAGCAGTGTCTGCTCTAATACTGCCGGGATGATGGCAAGCGTATTTAAATTCTTGGTGCTTTGGGGACATTACAGCAAATCCTGGTGGCCAAAGACAAGGTGAGCTGCAAAGGAAGCTATCAGCTCTTTTCCAAGACAGGACTGCAGCTGAGCTCTCAAAACCAACTTCTCCTTCTTATGAATAATGATTGGGGGTTGGATTTTGGGATCAGGATCAGGAATAGGATCAGATATCACCATCCTCTCCTTCCCAAAACAATTAGAACTCAAGAAACCCATCTCACAGCACACACAGACACACACAGCTGTTTAAAGTTTCCTTGATAAAACTTGAAAAAACAGTTTCAACAATAACTCCGTTTAGCCAGAATAAAAGGATTCTCGGCAGCCTTTCACGTGCAAAAGCATACTCCATAGCATCTTGCAAAATCTATCTACTGAAATTAACTTGCCGACCCACTTTACTGTATGGTATGCCATAAAGCAGATCCCATTCACTACCTCTCATTTGTACATTAAGTAAAACAGAATAAGCTTCTACAGTGATCCCCTGCCAGCACCCTCCCAGCCCCTGAAACCTCACCACCACACCAACAGCTCCCACGGTATCAAACCCTGTCAGCAATTGGAGTGGTGCAGTCTGTTCCGGAGGAGGGGGATGATCTTCGGGGTTTTCACATGGAGGCAGTTCTGGCAGGCAACTTCCCTTCTCCTCCTTTATTTTCGTCATCTTTTCAAAATCCTGTTGCTTTTGTTGCCACGTGGAATGCTCAGGCAGTGTTGAATGCTCGAAGTCTTCACTGAATGAATCATCTGGCAAGATGGCTGATGAACTCCCTTGTGGGGGTCGATATTCCCCCTCATCTTCTTTGTCTGGAGTTTCTTCAGACTCCACAAGTGTACTAGTATTATCCTGCTTCATGTCAGCTTCTCTCTCTGCTCTCACTTCATGTAAAGTTTCTTTAACTAATCTCCAGAGGGGCAGATATTACCAAAGGATCGTATTTCCCAAGATACATTCTCTGAACAGTTTTTGTCCCATTCTTTCCCAAGCCTCTTTTTTCCATTAGGGCGTCAGCACTCAGAATAATGCTGCTTTGATCAGCCCATCTTATCAGAGACTGCTACGCAGTTTCTTCATAATCAATTTCTTTCATAGAAAGAGCTTCTTCAAGGAGTTTCAGTGCGGCTTCTATCCAAGACCCATCTTAGGATGAATGCCCACGGTCCTTCTCCTCAACAACCGTTCACCTGGCCAACAGCGAGTTTCCCATATTCCCTATAAGCTGCAGCTACCTAAAAAACTTTTTTTCATGTCCCGGGCCAGGATGTCTCTATTTCCAGTCGTCCTCCCCACACAACCCAATCTAATCTCCGTCTGTCTTCAAACTGAATCTGGGTGTCCCCGTTCGGATGCCAGTTATTGTGGCAGGGGCAAGGTGAACCTCACGACAAATTAATGTGATTTCAGATGAAGTTCTTTATTATGGGTTAACTCACTGCTTAGATAGACTAAGCAGACCAAACATGAGGTAAACATTGATTGGTCACTTTTGCCCTAGTAACAAGTCTTCCTTGGCAACCCACATAACTTTGTTGCTAGGTCGCAAACTCCTGCCCATCTTCAGGTTGCTTTATTAACTTAACACAACAATTTACCACTTTTGTGATTTTCCCAGCTCCACCCTGCCAGGGTACTTGAAGAAACAATTCCCAACAGCTTAGGAGAGAACATCAGCTGAGTAATTTTGCAGGGCAGTGCCATTTCCTTGAATATAGACAGCATCAGGTGCAGACGAGGCCAACAGGTACAAAAGCAAGACAGGGCTGCAAGAGATCAATAGTCAGGAAAGGGGCATGGAGGAAAGGGCAGATAAAACATATATCAAAACTACTTTATATTTAAAGATAGTAAAGGCCATTGAGTGGACAAGATGATTAAGAGATAACACGAATGCAAGAATGAATTGGTACAAGATCAGTCATGAATAGAGTAATGAGGGTAATTAAAATACTTTAACTGTCCGATGGCAGTGAGGTTCTGGCATGCGAACTGCTTTAAAAGGCATCTAATTCAGTTTGAGAAAGTGATGGCTTGATGTGACTGTGAGAGCAGAAGAGCCACAGGCTCAGGAATAGCCCTTTTTAAAAGCTGGGATACATGCATCTGAGCAAAAGTAGCTAAAGTCTCTCACCTGAAGAAGCTGACAACCAACTGCTTTGCAGAGATATCCTTGTCTTACAGGCCAGTTTCAGTTGGCTCAGGAGTTGAGTAAACATCCTTTATCTGATTCACCCAATAGACTGGATTATAACATATTATTCCCTACCTATACCTATAAGATTGATAAATATTTGCTTATGTCCAAATAAAAAAAAATCTGGTAAACTGATGTCTGAAGACACTGTTTTCAAATTATTTGATCAGTTCTTAAGCTAAATATCAGTGACTGCTCTGCTCTATTGGCATGCGGATGCTATTCCCAGGAGTGCAATTGTGACGAGCTCAGAGTCAGACAGCTTCATTAAGCCACTCCTTAGTAACTTAGTAAAATCCTGGTGTTATATATTCCCTCTAGGACCAGCAGGCACAACCTGTCCTTTTCCCAGATGGCCATTATTTTCTCTCAACTGTTTTCATTTCCATATTTTAAAGCACACGTGGGGAAAGGTGAGATCAGTGTGGCCTAATTCTGTGGCATCCAACCATAAGCAGTCGTTACTAAAGCTAATGGGAATTGCTTGGGGCTGCAAATAACTGCACTGCATAGACAAACCTGAACATGGGCTGAAAAACAAGTATCCTACATCTTCTGTGCATGCTTGATAACAGAAGTTCCCTCTGGTCTTAAGGGCTTGCCTAAGATCATAATTGCTCACAAGAAGTTTGCAGAAGTAAATTTTAAAAATATTTGAAATCTGCCTTAGTGTAATTCTACCATTAACGTCATTGGTACTTTTTCCATCCATTCGGCACCTCTTTAAACTCCTCTGTGCCATGCTGCAGGTTTGTGCATGTAATGTGGATGTAGTACTGGGAAAAAAACTCCCAGAGTTTCTAAAAACTGGAGGCACTTGGTCTCCTGAGAAAATAGAGGACTAACAAACCTTCGGTGTAACTCATTACCTGCATTCAGCATGCACCAATACTACAACCCATGTGCTCAGGACACATCCTCTCCTTTCAGCAATTGCCACTGGATCATCTACTGTCTGGATCCTAGGAAGCCACTGTGCTTTAGTGAAATCTCCATTACTCTTTCATCACACCATCACACCATATAGACAGAAACTTTCTTAATGACTTGGAAGATTTCTTAGCCTACAAAGAACTGTGATGGCATAACACACTCTGGGTGAAGGAAAGCTATGCTTTGCACTCTGCAACAGGTTGCAAACCAGTTAAGAAAATTCAACTTCAGGAACACAATTTGTTAGCCTCTTTTCAGATTTTTGTCTTGAAAACATTCACATGAGACCTCATTTGACCTAGATTTAGGTCATCAGAGAGGTAATTGCTTAAAAAAAGACAGTGTCACTAGTATTTTTGAGCAGGTTGTCAACAACTGGAGAACCCTTACTAGACAGCCAAGCCTGCGTGCTGTGAATCACAGTGCTGCAGCAAAAGCCTGGAGCATCTTCTTGTGGATGTAGTGAATAGTGTAAATCCACACCAACCCCCCAACTTTGCACTGTCTGCAAAAATGTGAGAACAGGTGTTGCAGAGGAAACCTGGGGAGAAGGAATTACTGTGTGAACAGGCAGCCAGAGCATGGATACCTCACCATCAGCTTTCCAGGCTGGTCCAAAACTCATCCCTTGGGTGTACTGCCCTCTTTCAACATCTCCCACCCAGCTGTGGGAAGGATGTGAGTGGGTCCCAGAAAAATACAGCACAAGGACTATCTCCCAGATGACCAGCAAAATTTGGAAAAGGGAGGGAGGAGCGCAGTGTCCTTCGAACATGGTAAAATTAACACAAGTCCATATGACATACATGTCTCGGTATATGTTTGTTTTCTTAACAACATTCTCCAGGTAGCTATAGCACTCCATGCACACATGGGGTAGCGTTGTCAGGGCAAATGCTGGTGAGGTTGGGAAAAACAGGGAACATCAGTGACAAAAGTGATCTTTGCTCTCTCCATGTATCTCCATCTCTGAGCCAGTTTCAACTGGCTTGTATTTCTTTGGTACAATATTACTAAGGCAAGAGTAAGCATATGCAGCATTTTTAATCTTTTCTGAGTGGAAGTTATACTATGGTTTGTGACAACATAGTGGAGTTCATCTTCTTAAATAAATTTACCTTTCAGCAGAGATTCCTGGGAAGGAGGCTTCCTACAGGTGCCTTATTTGCTGCAAATGCCACGCAATGTTTCATTTCCTCTGAATTTTCTGCAGTGTTTTTTGTCTCTGTAATGAAATTCTGAATAGTAGATGGATGATGGTCTCTTTCTTTCTTGCTGCTTTTAACCAGCAATTTCAATCTAGTTGAAACTAGTTTGAACAGCCAAGCAGAAATCTGGATTTCAGCAGACTGGTATTTGCGTGCAAAACTGAATCATGTTATCTGACCTGCTCTGCATTGCACCCACTGAGGATCTGGCCCATTTTTTCTGCAAGAACTGTTGAACTTGCATTAGGAGAGATTAAACCATTTGCATAAAAGGGTCAGGATCACACACTCCATTTTACAGACAAAGAAATGGAGCACAAAGAAGAAAAAAGTTATTAGTTCCAGTATGGGAAAACAGACTCCAAGGAAATTTTTTTAAACTTTATTTTGTTTGTCTGTCACAAGGGATTATTTTAGCAGCTTGACTTTCACATAGGGATGGATGATGGAAGGATGGAGGCGAAAGCTTTGAGGACTTATTTCCTCCAAAAACACAAAGATGGATATCCCCAAACTGTTAAAAGAAGGCCTATGGTTCCCTTTACCTGTGACTGTTTATGAATCAGAGTTTTTGCAGAGAAATACACAATATTTTCAAGAGATTTAATTGACCCTCCTCATGTCAAGTGGAGTTAATTGGGACATGTAATGATAATTTGGGTTATATAAGAAAGCTGGGGAGAGACTTTTTACAAAGGCATGTAGTGATAGGATGAGGAGGAATGGATACATAGGGGAGAGAGGAAGATTTAGACTAGACATAAGGAAGAAATTCTTCATGATGAGGGTGGTGAGGCACAGGAACTGATTGCCTAGTGAAGCTGTGGATGCCCTGTACCTGGGGATGTTCTAGGCCAGGTTGGATGGAGCCTCAGGCAACCTGATATGGTGGGAGATGTCCCTGCCCATGGCAGGGGGGTTGGAACTGGATGAACTTTGAGGTCCTTTCTGATCCAAGCCATTCTATGATTCTACAAGTGTTTTTTTTCCTCACAGAATTCTGATTTTCCAGAAGTCAAGAATTTTAAGGGGAAACATGCATTCAGAGAGATTTTGTTTTTCATTCTCAAGATCACTTTATAAAGCTTTGAAATTCTTGAAACGAAATGTCTTAGCTGTTTTGATGTTCATAATTCTGGTTCTCCCATTCAGAGCTACTTTGTTTCATATATAACCAAATTAAAGCCAAAGATTTTACTCAGGGTGGAAAAAAATTCTGCCACATTTGAAAAAACTATTCTACAGAACTTTCATGAGCATCAGTTATACTATAAAGCAAAGATAGAGCCTGTAAGCAAAATTCAACACTTTTCTGTGTCTTGTATAGTCAGTTAAAAGGATGCAAAGTGGGCCTCAAGTGTTATTATTTGTTTATTAGTACCATTGTTCAGCAGATCATTATTTAAGTAAAAATATGTTTTAAGGAACAGCTGTAGAGAGCTGCTTTTCTGCCATCTGGAAAAAATAAAGAAGCCTGATTCTAAGAAATGTTTGTGACATTTGTAATGTAGATATGATGCTGTACGCATGCAGAAAATGTGCAGGTAATGATTTTTCCTTGCAAGCTTTTGAGGCATTTTTTGTGATTTATTGAACTTGTTTTCTGCAAAGGTAAGGTAAAAAAAAAATGAGGTTCTAAGTAGGGGTATAAATCTCCCGTAGGTGCTCTCTGCCTCTTAGTGCAGCCCAGCCTCAGTGTCCCAGGAAGACAGCTTTTAGCCCTGGAGCGCAGTCAGACACTGCAAATCCCTGGCTCATGACAGTCCCACTGTGCTGGTCACCCCACTCCACACCAAGCAGGATGGGGCTGAGGCCATAGAAAGGAAAGGAAACATGTTCCGTGCAAGGAAATCAGAGCCATTTCCCAGCCATGATGTTTTCACTCTGTGTAAACAATGGTTCAGAACTGAAAATAAGGACACCAAGGGGAATGTAAGGTTATAGTGAGTGACAATCTGGGGCAAGACCTGAGCAAGTCTATGAAGAACACCTTTTGGTCCTGAATAACCCCTGCATCATCTTATATCTTTGCCTACCAGGCAGCTTTAGCAGGTATTTATTGTCTCTGCTCTGGAGGCTGCTGACTGAAGGGGTGGTCCTGCTCTCTCTTTCCAGTATCATTTCAAGCTATTTTCTGCAGTGATACACCTGGCTGCAAGAGAAGGCAGTTGGGGGTATGCCTGAGTGCATGCTTTCCAGCACTTACAGCTCACTATGGTGGCTTCCTGGCCACAGGAACAGGCAACCTGGGACAGAGGTTATGTCTGAAACTGACCAAATCTTGATTTTCCTCTGGCTCCACTCAGCACAAAGACGCAAGGAGGAGGCTTGCTCTCATTTTACCTCCTGGAGACCAAGCCTGAACCAGAGTGAAGAAGGAAACATACGTGCTGTGCTCCCCAGAGCCAGTGTGCACCCAAACATAAGGCAGGAGTCGTGGGAACAGTGTTGATGTGACTTTTGCCATTGCTTCTCCACCCACTCCCCGCCTGCAGCACCAATCTGACCTCTGCCAGACTGCAGGAGACCACGGCCTCCCTAAAAACACCTTGCTGAGCATCTTGGTACCTGGATGGTGGGACTTATGCCTGTGGTTGTAGGCACTTTTGGCCAGACAGCACTACCTGACATGTTCAGCACATTTAGTGTAAACTCAATTCTGTCCCTAATCAGCAGTAAATTTTGCCAACAACATGCTCAAGGCAAGGACCTATCTCTTGCTCTAAGCACTAAGTGTGGACTTCATCGTGCCTATACATCTGCGAGCATATTTTCAAGTGCTTACGTACCTACGTGCCATACAGTGTCATAAAATGAAAGAAAAATACTCATGCGTTCTGTGAGAGTAAACAGACACGGGCATTATCAAATAATCTGGCTGCAGTTATAAATGTATAATAATATTTAAATTTACAAATCCAACAGTTTATATCTAAAAGCCATTATTTACTTTGTACCTAAAAGGACTTTACATCATGCACACATAATAAAGAAATGGAAAGTCTGAATTGCTCTGCAAACATGGGACCTCATCACCTTCTAAGATTTAAGAAAGAGAAAGCTCACATGGAAAATTTAAACTTGTGCTACCAAGCTGGATTATCAAGAAGATCTGGCGATGTTTATCAGAAAACTGAGCTCTTTTTCTTTAACAGTACTCTTTGTATAATGTGCTTTAATTCAACAAAATTAAATTAGACTTACCACTGTATTCTTTCAAGCGCAATTCAGAAGCTTCATGCAATAGTGATTCTCAGTGTGAAAATATTCCCTCTGGTTTACTGCAAGATTTGTGTTTCAGAGATACAATATGAAAATGGTACAAGTCAAAATGTGATGTAGATAATCTATTTCTACACCTAGTGATTGATACTTTTTAGCTTCAAGCATCATCAGCTATTTTTCAAGTCAGTAATTTACAATTTTTAGTGTCTGCCTTAATACTCATCTCATCTCCAAGGTGGATTTTATTAAGATAAATCTTGTAAATAAGCAGCTGCTATCATGGAAGTATCAGCATACCCTCACGTAATAGTAACCAGTTTAAGACATCGTGGCCAAAAGAAAGGCCAGAGAAAGAAGTATTTCTGTAGAAACTGCATTCATTCATTGCTTGAAACCTTCACCTCTGTTTGATTTGGTCACTCTGCGTTTACGAGTGCTTACAGATAAAGGGCTATATTCCCTTCAGTACCTGTAAAAACCCAGGATAATATTGGGATGAATGAGAAAAAAAAAACAAATTCTGCTTTACAGCTTCAGTTAATCATTATTTGCGCATGTTACCTCTCCTATGTTTATAATGACCTCTTCTCTCCAGTTAGAAGCGTGTTCTTTTAGATAAAGCATGTCAGGACACTTAGCTACTGGTTTCAGCTCTGTCACTTTTGTTCTTTTGTTCCATTGGGAAAATTGTGTCATTCTTACCTGCTAAGATTTTCACAAATGTCACAAGCTTGGGAGGGAGTGTGGGTATTCACTTCACCTCCTGAGGGGAGCAGCCCAAGTCCTCTGCAGCTGGTCAATCAGAGGGATGCTCCATTACCCTTACATGAAAACTAGGAGCAGAAGTCACTGATTGTCCTCACTTCTCTCTACCCTGTGACCACTGAGAAAATGCAGATGCTTAAATAGGCAGCTGGCTTTAGATGCCCAAGGAGGACAGCGTGCCCATCCTCCTGTGTCCATGGGCAGGGCAATGTGATTTCACATGAAATTGGGAAGAGATTTATGCCTTGAGATTAATCATAGACACTTGTCTTGGAATTCTTCAGATAAATATGCTAATGCTAAGTACTCTTAGTATCTAGAAATCAATGGTAATTGCTCTCATAATAAGCATTTTTACCTCATTGTTAAACCAGTTTTACATATTTATGGGTCTTAGTGCAAAGACATCAATAATTGAAGTGCATATTGAAACAGTTATGTAAGAAAAGGATCTGATTCTATATTACACACTTTTTGCATACACTGTTGTCCATTAGCTTGCAAACTGGATGCAATTTTGTACCTGGGTGTATGTATTACAGTGCCCAGTCCCTTTGCAGAGCCTTTACTCGGCACTTAGAAAATCCACTGAAGCCTTGGGTTTTTTACTTCTAAAAGTTGAACTTAAACTTATCCCTTGCTTAGAATGTCCTGTATGTCTCAGGAGTACTGAGCCTTTTTGTATCATATCAGCTATGGGATGTCAGTTCTTTGGACATGATGAGGAATGTTGATCTGGTTATTTCCCTTTAGCAAGCCTGCATGCTTCGCATTTGCTGGTGGATTGAGGTGGTCTTTGACAAAGTATACATGCAAATTTGAAACAGGTGCAAAGGGTAAGACTTGAAAAACTATGGGGACAAGTGAGATAGTATGGATTTCAACTTGTAATTGCTTTGTTTAACCTTTCACAGTCCTGCAACTTGTCCCCCATATTCAAAAACATGATGTATTTTCTCCTATTTATTACTTGCACTGGACTACTGAAGAAAAAAACCCAGTGAAGTATGCCTCTGAGTCAAAACGGTCTCTGCCAGGAATAACAGTAAAGCTCTTGAGCCAGTGCCTCATTAGTTTATGGAAAACAGGTCCCTAAGGAAATGGTGGGGTGTAAATAAATTTAAAAAGGTTTAGTCCTGCAAGTAAAGGGAATGCCAGATTTTTAAAACAGTGGTAGCTCAATGATGCCTTAACATTGTGTTGCACGTGTTATAAATTTCAGTTAGGTTCTCCGGGATGATTATAAGCAGCATTAGAGTGATACCACTACAGATGCATAATTTTAAACTGTAAAGTGGGAGTGTATACATTGTCATCTCTAAGTGGTATTTTTACTAGTGGAAACAATACCTGTTAGATATATTCAATAGAGGTGCAACAGGATCTCTCTGTCCCTTGGCACACTACCACTACTCTGTTCTGCCAAACAGACTTGCTTCTTTTTCATGTGACATCCGCAAACACTGCAGGGTCAGTGCAGAGCATGATGAATAAATATCTCTCTGGCTGCACAATGAAGTTCAAACTGCTGGACAAAATCCTGCTCTTGTTAGGGACTCACGTGTACATACCTCTGAAGGTCCCATACCTGTAATGAGTCTAGGAACAACATCCCATTACTTCCTGCTGGCTCCATGGATCTTAACTGCTGATCTAGCAGGTTTTCCATTTGGAAAGTTCCCAGACTTGAACACCCATCTTGGAAAGGGTACCAAGATGTCCTGCAGAGTCTCATAAAGACACATGCCAACTCCAGATTTGTATTGAGACTTATATATCCAAGGGTCCTGACATGATTTGGGCATGTCATCTTCAGCCAATAAACATCTGATATAAAGGAATTGTTAGTAAATCTTTAACCTGGAGCTACATATAGTAAAACATTGTCTAAAATCAGATCAAGATTGTATGAAATGTTTATATTTGTTCAGAAGTTATTTAACAAAAGATAAGAAAAACTGATGCCCAGAAGTTCAGGTGTGAATATGTCCAACAGCATAAAAAGACTAAATGTATCACCAACATCAGATCTTTCAGTGCTTTTATGTACAGTGACAAATCAATGTCCCCTGTGGCAAACCTCGTCCAGGTCAGAGGCGATAAGGGAGATTACGCCTTCATAAAGTTTCAAATCACTGGAAAAAGGTGTCATGCAGCATCACTTACATGAGCTACCTGAGGCCAAAACAAGTCAAATCTCACAGGCCACCACTGCAGCAACCACTCTCATGGACTCTGGTGAAGCAATAACCCTGTCTTGTGTTATATGATATAGGCAGGAGGCAGTGCCTTATTCAACGGTGATATTCAGGCACATTTTAAATTCTAAGTCTCAGAATCCATTGCAAGTATACTTCTGTTTCCATTAACAAGATATCCCTTATTACTCAAGGCTTCAGTGTAGCAGTCTGACAGCAATAGGTCCTGTTTCTACTTAACACATAGGAACAAGATTACATGCCTCCTGAGCTGCCAAAAATTTATGAAGCAAAAATTCTCCAGAGAAAGGCATAGCTTTATATAACGTTACTGAATAGTTTACATTTACACTGGGACATGGGACTTCTCCATTAGCAGATATGTGTGAGAAAACATGTGAATCCAGCCATCCTCCTCATGCCTGTACATCTGGGAAAGCTACTGCGTATCAGTTATTTCGTCTGAAGGCAACAATAACTGTTTTTACTGGCTCTGGTCTTCATCTAAGCCAGTATCAGCATTGGAAATTTGATTTTACAATATATTTCCCTATTTTGGAGATGGGAATGGGGTTAATCCCCACCACCTCCACCAGGAATAGACTAAATAATATCAGGAGTAAACAACCATTCAGAGAACCACTTAGACTTTCCATGTTTCATTTTTGACATTCAAAGATACTCAACACAAAAATTCCCCAGGAAGACTACATGGAGCTGTAAAATAATGACACCTTTGGAAAAGCCACAGTATTACCAGTGCCAATTTGAGCAGGGCAGTTTCACAGTGGAATTTTTGGTTCTGACCACGGGCAAAATTTTCCTTGCCTTTGCTTGATGGGATGCAGAGTAGAGAAACATCATGTTCTAGGATAAGGTGTCATGCCATTCCCCAGGAGAAACTATATAGGTTGTCCAATACCACCTGTAGCCCAGATAGGGCAAGGAGGAGAGCTGGGAGTGTAGGCTGCCAGACTAGGCAAAGTGGAACCTCGTCAGCTCAGAGGCTTACAAATGAGTTTTTGAGTAATTGCAGGAATAGGCAAGGATGATTCAAGTGTTGCTGAATAACAAAAAGAAAAAAAAACTCAAAATTTTGGAAAACTGTGTCCACAGACAGAGCTCTGCAGGATAAGTGCTTTTCTTTTCTCATTAGGATACACTAGTTCTGGCAGACTGTATAACTTAATGCGCCCAGCAACTTCTATACAGGACTCCAGCCATCCTCAGGGATGGGGCAGAACAGCCTGGCTGTGCTGGTGCTGCTTTCCAGGAGAACACCCTTAACTCCAAGGCTGGACATTGCCACAAAAGGTGTATCTGCTCAACTAGACCAGCCAAGATGGAAGAAGAGTCCACCCAAGTCTGTGAGTACCCATATAATAAAGTTGTATCTTCTTTGCCCAGACCCATATACAAGCCTGAGAAGCATGATCACATCTTAGGCTAAATAGTTCACTAGCACAAATGCAGTTCCCAGAAACTGAATATTGTGCCCATTCTCTCTTATCTATTAGTCCTGGTGGTGAACTGGTTAGCACTGGCACAGCAAGCACTGCCCTGGCATGCTCCAGACATCCCCGCTGAGCCAGCCCAAAGCCATGAAGTGCCCTAAGCACCCCTCCTATGCAATGCTTTCAGGCAGGGTAGCCACTGCAGATGTATCTCCAGCACCTTACCTAACATTTCTTCACAGTTTCTCGTGGAAAACAGGTACAACTGAAAAGCCTTTTAGGTTCATCCAGGGCTGTTTGAGGCAACAGCAAGGGCAGAGGCTGGGTATCAGACATGTTGCATTGCTTCACTTCCTACTACTCCGTCTCACAGATCTAGGGGAAAAGGCGCACAGTCTTGGGGGAGACAAATCTATCCCAGACACATAGGAATAAGCTCACTACTATGTTACCAACATGATCCCAGGAGCCTGCTTCACTCTCACTGACAACTTGTGCACAAACTGATCCCACTGATAGTGCCAGGGATCTCCTGGTACACCTGAATGTGGGCGCAAAAGGACATCACAACAGCAAGCCATCCGTTCTTTCCTGTGTTCTCAGGTATTCAAACAGGCTTAAACTGGATTATTCAATTTTGAAGCAAGAAGAAACCCTTTTTGTCAATATATGCTCCTATAGGCACAGCATTATCCAGACACTAAGACTAGAAAATTGCTAGAAAACACATCAAAGCAGGCCAGGATCCTTTTAATGAAGTTCAGGGTGTTACTGAGGAAAAGGAAGTTCCTTAGCAACGGAAATGATACACTGCAGGTATCTCAAATGAGGTTTGTTTCCCCCACCCTAAAACGAGTTTAATTTCTGACTCTGCTGAAAGACAACAGCCAAGTCTGATTCCAAACCCCAGACCCAAGATGACAAGCAATGCTTAAAATTGCAAGGAAGACTTAATTCTGCTCTGTCTAAACAATAGCTTGAACCTTCATTTAACAGGGATAAAATAGCCTAACTTATTCCATGTCTCAGTGGGTTTCCAGGGATTAATTGAACGATAAAATTGAATGAAAATCATCAAAGAGGTAGAACTCATTCCGTATTTGTCCTTCTCTCTTTGCTTTTGTGTGTGACTTGGGTTTAGCTATAGCAGCACTACATAAAACACTGGTTCGTGTTCAGCAGTGCTTCTGGAACAAAAAAGGATGATGATAGGAGATCTCGCTACAGCTTCTGCTATTAAGTCTTTGGGAGAGCTGGGAACAGATTGCTCATTAAATAAGTGTTGCAAAGCATTCAGCACAGAGAGACTAGTTCAGAAGTAGAAAGTGAAAGATCAATTGTTCTCACTAGAAAAGTATACATCACAGCCAAGCAGTTATTATTGCCTATTGTCACAGCACCCTTCCCAGAAACGTGGGAGAGGTCTTGGAGAAGTTACAGGAACTAAAATAACAGTGGTTAAGTGGGACAGCAGTACATCAAGGAGTCAAGATGACAAGGCAATCCAGAGTGCACCAAAAGGGAAGTATCTGGAAACTGCTTCCACTGTATCCTTGTGCCATTCACTAGTGAGCATACATATGTGAAATGAGGAAGAAAACGGGATCTGAGTCTCTGACAGCTGATGAATCACAGCGTAATTTTTATTTGCTTCTTGAAGGTAACTGAAAACAAAAAAGCACTTTTCCTACATTTTCACCTGTACTATGTTATCTAATGTGCTCTACATCAGAGCGCACTGTAAATACTACTGGAAAGCAGAATCTGACTTATAAATTACTGGCATTCTGTGCCTGACAAGCTTGTACTAATGTTTAGAGAAGCAGATCACCTGGGAGAACTGTGCTTTGCAAGTTGCAGGAGAAACTAAAAGAGACAATTAATGGGCATTGGCTGTACTGCACATATTGTTCCCATGTTGTTCAGGCCAAAGTTGACTGCCTGTCAACAAGATTTACAGTTACTTTTTCATTTGCACAGTCGAAGTAGAAAGGTTGAAAGAGTTATGTGATTTGTTGAAGGTCTGTGCTAACAACTGATAGACCATAGCATCCTGCACCAGTGATCGGTAAAGAACACAGACTTCACATTTTTCTTGATTCTGGAAGCTATTCTTCATGGCAGAAAGCCGAAGTGCCTTGCTATCGTCAGCAACTGTTTTTTATTTCACACATCCATCCAAAAAGCCATCCTTCCTGCTGCCAAGCTAGGCACCAGGCAAGTTCTAATCCTACCAGTTGAAAAAAAAAAAAAAATCAGTGTGTTTTAGCTAGTTGCCCTGTCATGTAATGAAATGAAGGATGTGGTGTGCCAGCCTATGGCAGAACTGCTAGCAGGTCTTGAGTTGGACACTCTTATGTGTGAATGCAGATGGCATTGTTTAACTGGCCATGTTAACTGCAGCTTGATGATATGCATCATCACTCTGCAAAACTATGAAATGGGAAAGAAAACACCTTCTGAATGTTCAGGAAATCAGTAAAAATAGTTGGGTAATGTCAGAAGGTTAGAAGGATCCCCACAGTTTTTAGGAAGCCCTCTTGCTGATGATGTTATATGAGTATCACTGTGTTTATCATTTAAACACAGGAAACAGTAGACATAAATTACTTCCAAGGAATAGCCTGATCCAGAAAGCCTGACTTTCTTCAAGGTTGCAAAAGAGATCAACAACAATTCAGGATCAATTGGAGGTCCAGGCTGTCAGTATGCAGATATATTCAGGACATGCTGGGTTGAGGAAGGATTTACAAGGTCTTCTCTTCGGTGTCTTTCTGGAATCTCTTTAGAGCCTTGAGTAAATTCCTTCCTATAGAAGACAATCAAGTGCAACCATCCCACCAGGGTCAAAGGATGTCCAATACTAGACCATCTTTAACAAAAATGACTGTACCTCTCTACCAACTCCTTCAGAGCTCACTCCTGGTCAGCCTCACGGCTTTCTCCTCTTCGCAAATCCTCCCACTGGGGCTCACAAGCAGGGCAGAGGCAGTGCCTCTGCTTTCCTTATTCCCAGCTAACACAGAATCCACCAAGCTTTGGCTGCTTTGTAGCTGCAGCCGCTGGCTAGTGTTTGCCTTGTGCTCCGACAGTGTAAACTATGACACAAGTGGCTCTTTGAGCCTTTACTGAGGCAAGTCTCCAGTCCCTGAAGGAGAACACAGTTTGTAAATGTGTTTCTGACACAGTTTGGAGCTATCCACACAGGTTTGTGAAAACATTTCATAAGCCATCTCAGCTGGAAGTAGGCTTAACTCTGTCCTCTAGCAAAGGTGAAGTCCTTTGTCAAGGCCAGTGTAAACAGGGCTTAAGCTCAGCAGAAATTAATTGGGCTAATTAAGAGGTAACCTTAGAGTTGTAGGATGAGTCTATAAGGACTCATATTCCCATCAGCATTAAAGACTGTGCCAAATGTTACTCGTTAGAGTAATTGCTGTGTGATTGTCACAGAAATACTGCAGGTCAGAACCAATGGGCTGCAGCCACTCGGCAATGCCAGATTCAGAAAAGATAGAAAACATGATTTATGAAATTAGGGGCAATAAGTGATGTTGATGATGAATAAACATGATAATGGTGGATTTAGAAATATTTGAAGACACTTTTAAGTCTTCCATCCCCACAAAAATGAAATGTGAAAATGCTAATATAACCTTCCAAGTTATTTTGACTGGCCATGAGGCTAAGCGATCCCCCAGGGCTGGGATTCCTTCATTTATAACAAAATAAATCTTGGACTTCAAGAAGATTTTCATTATCCTTGCATTTTCTGGTGTGCTTCATTAAAATGAGTAACAGAAGAAAGAGGGGTTCAGTCTTCAAGTACAAATATCAGGAGAACATAGAACAACTGCATGTTCAGGCTAGAGGACAGTCAAGCTAACTCTGGACTCTCTGGATCATGGCTTCCTCCAGAAACACAACTGGCATAAAGTTAGAGAGAGAAAATACATTTCTACTCCATGACAGAGAAAGCTTTCCCTCTATCAATACAAACATCAATCCTTAGTTCAGGTCATCAGCATCAATGCTCCATGACTCCACTATGTCCACCCTCTAGCGTCTTCCAAGAAGGGTACCACATAACCTCCCTCTTTAAGGAGGGATTCCTGGAGATGAGTCTCTTAGAAACCATGAAACGTGTGAACTTCTCCATCAACCTGTCATCTGTTTGCTGTATCTATACAATTTAGCACGCATTACCCCTAAATTATCCCTATTCACTAATACTTCGTTACCTTTCTGCTTTTGTTTTCCACACCACACAGTGGTCACACAGACTGACCATAGATAATATGAGACCTTCAGGCTAGCATTAACTCAAGGGTGGAAAACATTGTCTCTAGGAAGGAAGAAACTATCTCACAGCAGGGACCTACTACAGCCAAATGCTGTACAGAACAACTGTCTTCTCTTTTACACAGAAAAAAAAATAAATTAAAAAATCAAAAACATTAAGAATATTGAGAGGTTTAGAAAACATGACTCATGAGGGAAAAGCTGAAGGAACCATGTTTGTTTAGTGTAGGAAAGGGAAGACTGAAGGGGCACATGGTAACAGTCTTCCAATATGAAAAAGACTGTTGGCAACAGAGATGGTGAACTGTTCTCTGTTATGTGGCCACAGAGGAAGAGATGAAAAGTGAATTTGCAATAAAGGAAATTTCAGAGTGATACAGGGAAAGACATAAAGGGTTATTGGTCTATGAGGTGATCAGAGTGAGCAGTGGACCAGAACTTTAACCTATTGGAGAAGATAGTGTGGAACTTTAAGTACAAACTAGATGTATGTGTCTGTCATGGAATCCTTCTGCGGTAGGAGGGATGGAACACTTTGTGACCCTTTCTAGCACTATAGCTTTGTGACTGAGCTCTGCTATAGACAAGCCTCACACTGAAGCCAATGGATTTGTCTGTCAAATGGCTAAGCAAAAACTTCAGGCATTAGCCTCATAACTTCAAAATCAAAATACAAGGTTGCAAAGCACAACTGGATGCCATTTAGAACTAATTTTTTTGTTCCTAGGTGTGACTAAATAAGGAATATTCATTAAAGGAAGCAGGAATTGGACATGCTTTATCTTCATACTTTATCTTCAGAAGATAGACCATTTATTTATTGTGTGACAACGCAGAGTGAAATCTCCTGAGTGTTCTTTGGTCAGAAAATACAATTCATTGGCACCAGTAGACCCAAAAAGACTGTGAGTCTGGTAACAATGCTGTAAATCCAAGGTAACACAGAAGAAACCTGTAGATTTATAACAGCATAATTGTGATCAGTGTAGAAGTCATTGTATTTTCACTCAGGAAACAGTAGCTAAGCATTCAGCAAAGACTGTTTTCTCCCTTTGAGCCTCTCACATGATTCTAAGACACATTACTGGCTTTTTCCATGCCCAGGCATGGAAATTTTACTCATAGGTTTCAATCAAGTTCTAGCATGACAGAGAAAAGAGTAAACCATGCATTGGATTGTTCAAGTGTTTTCAGATTTTTATTGTGATGTGTTATTTCTCAAACCCACTGGCAAAAATGATAGCTTTCCAAAAAAACTGGCAGTGCCAGAATACCTAGAGCAAGCCTGAAGGACATTCCTGAAAGGAAATAAATATGCTGGCCACTTGGTCATCTGAATTATTCTGCACATGTTCTTAGTTTATGGCTGTCTCCAGATCTATTTTAATCTCTCTGCTGAATTAGTCCTATAGAGTTTGTCTAATTGGTGGGGTTTTGAAAAATGCCTGGACATCCTCTTTGAAAAGACCCATTTCAACTCATCTGTTAGTGTTTACCATAAAGTACTGCCATTCCTCTGAACATGCCTGTAATATCAATAAATAAAAGAGACAGAAACACAAGATGGGAGCTTGAACAAAAGGGATTGTGATTTCCTGACTCTAACGTGTCTTTACCTCTCAAATATTCTCCAAAGGCTGTCAGTGGGCTTAGGACAAGGTTTTTGAAAAGGCTGTTGAAAAAAAGTACTCCAGATCCCAAGGAAATCAGTAATTGAAGCAACCTTAGTTGATGTTTCCTCAGGTAGATTTACACAATATCTACCTCAAGCCGTATCGTTACCAGGTCTAAGTGAATGTGGACTTGTTTGTTCCATCCTGTCTTTCCCTTTGCAGTTTTCACAAAGCTCAACTGAATGGCCTGTTTGTTTCATGGGTAAGAAGCCATTTTTTTTGGTTGTCTGTCATCTTCCTGCTCTTTTCCAAAACAAACATTCAACTCCGTCTTTCAGTGTAACTCTGGCAAGCTAGCAAAAATTTACAAGTCTTTCTTGCATCAACAGCATGCAGTACTTAGGGTTCACTTTCTCATATTCCCACCAAAGTCATGGGAGTTATCTCATCCATTGCAACAGGCTAGAGGTAACAGCAGTTAAAATAGGAGTATTGGAAAATAGCAGAGAATGGTAGCTTAATTGCTAGAAAGAAATTTCCCTTACGTGCTCAAAATAGATTTGAGATCTGCAATTTTATTACCCTCTCTGTCCTCTCTTACTGCTATCATCCTCTACCTCTTTTACCTTTCTACCCCCTTCCCAGCCATTTTCCTCTTGCACCTACCCACAGGAGAGTCCCAGATTTACCCTGTAGCCCCTAGAAGAGATCAGATAACAGAACAAAACAAGGAAAGCATAACTTGCACAGAGATGCCAATAGCATTTTTCAGTATATTAATAAGAATGTTGAAACGTTGTTGGGGAGAAGACTTGGTAATATATTAACTCTACTTGAAGGTCATGCATCACGTTTTTAATCATACTTTAAAAATAGATTTATTATTTTAATCACTC
Organism: Coccyzus lansbergi; assembly: GCA_033558105.1. Taxonomy (NCBI): domain Eukaryota; kingdom Metazoa; phylum Chordata; class Aves; order Cuculiformes; family Coccyzidae; genus Coccyzus; species Coccyzus lansbergi. The sequence continues at coordinate 1,024,228 of JAUMJK010000101.1, forward strand.
TAAACAAGAAAGATTTTATCTTCTTTTCATTTCAAAGGAGACCTTCAGCAATTCAAAAATATAGCTGACTTTTCATATACATAAATAGATAAGTATGACTCACCACTGCTTAGCTTCTTAATCATTAAGCAATTTATTTCATGTGTTGTCACTGATCCATCACGTGATGGTAGCTGTAATGAAAAAAAAACCAGGAGAAAAAAGAGATGAAAATATTTGGATGTTCTGCATACATCTGGATAGTAGACTTTAGAGTTGGACAATTTCTTTTCAAATTCATTACATTTAGATCCTATTTGTTTGCAAGGTACATGGCCTTTGCACATGGGGTTTCCAATCTTAGATGCTAAGATCATTCCCAGACAGTGTCAGACAATGTTTGCCCAATGATACCGAACAGGGAACTGATTGCCCTTCCATATATTGAAAAAGGAAATAATATGTGCTTCAAATTAATATAAAATGAATTATAAACTTCTCCATGTGTTTCTGCAGTCAGTTACATACTTTTTATGCACGCATGGAAGTATAAGTTGGGAAAAGGTAGACAGGAGGAATTCCTTTCCATTATGAAACTTGTCATTAAATAAATCACACTTGACCCTGTGAATATGTTAATGAACAACTGGATGTGTTCCAAGAAAATGAAAATTTTAATGTACATTCAACATTATCTGTTCTAGAAGGACCAAAAGAAGAAAAATACTTTTAAGTTACTTGAACTATTTTAAGAGTTTTTGTCAGATCACCCCTGTGCCCCTCAGCCTTGCTGAGGTGAAGGCAATCACATAACTGGTACAACTCAGACAATTTTTAGACAAACAATAAATGCATCACAACTGAACTTCAGAAAGAGTATAAACTTATAGTTAGTTTTAATCACATTTGGGAAAGTAATTTTGTCTAGGATTAAAAAAAGGAGGAATTCTTTTTTATGCTGAAATTTTTCATTTAGCAAAAGAAATATTTAGTTTGGGAAATGTTGAAGCACTATTTTTTAATATTCCCAAGAAGAAATTCATCCACTCTTGATTCTGAACTGGTGTTTCTTTTCTTACAAATTAACTTGTAAAACTGTGTGGGTGACAAAAGGGAGTGGAGGTAAAGACCACTTACTTGCATCCACCAGGAAAAGGACTGTGGTGTGAAGATACAGCTAGGGAGCTGTAAGTCGACTTTTGCCCTGTAAAGGAGAAAATGTGCTCATTTTGGCCAGAGAGCTCCACAAAGCCCTCCTTTTGATATGCACACACGTCCTGAGATCCAGACTGGATTCCAAAGACTCCTTCATTTTTGAATAGTCTCAAAAGTGTGCTAAAAGTTTAACAAAGATGACAAATGTTGCTTTTAAGGTTTTACAGGCCTTAATCACACAGTCTGTTATACAGAAATGGGCCTTTCTATGCTCATCAGAAGTAGTGCACATTTTATATAGTATTAAATATAAAAGTGGACTTAGTTTTCATACCTATGGGTGAAATTCTTTATTTCTAGGAATGCAGCAGTTCATAGCAACTTCTCATAATTGGCTTTTTGACATCTGTGACTTTCTGATATTTTCCCAGTTATTCCACTTCAGAGTTACAGGTTCTTCACCAAATTGTTCTTCATATGCATTTTTATTATGCATAGAAGCAGGTAAGAGTGGTCCAGGAGAATTCTACAAACACACTTGAATGGGTCGTATTAGCAGGTTAGGTCCCAATCCTACAGTCTCCTAGTATCCCAGGAGAGATATCTGGATTTCAGTGGCATTTCTCATGTCTGCCAATGTCCCCCTGTGTTACTAAAACTACAGGATCAGAGGAGAGGGTCATGGGCTCTTAAGAGATCCGCACCAAAATTATTGTCATACTTTTTATGTATGCACAGTTAAATAGCCCATGGACTACAGCCACTGAATATTTCACTTAGATATCCAGGGTGAATATTACCATTTATTTGGGGACTTGTCAAAGTAGTATTTTCATTACACTAATAAATACTGTAAAAGTCAAAATAAAAAATGTTATAAGTTCTGGAACCTGTCTTATCTAAATCTATATGATCTGGAAATATTTAGCAAGGGAGTTTAGTAATACAAAACAGAAACAGAAAGGGTCCTGGGTAAAGCCTTAGGGAAATGCCAAACTATTAATTACACATTAAGTGGATGGTTTTTATTTTTCTGTTGAAACAGCAACTATTCAAAGTCTATGCTACAATGCAACAAAATTATTCTCTGGTATAAATTAGCATAGAAGTCCAAGATAGTTTGATCCCTAGAGTCGAAGTCCTTTAAAAGATGAAATAAAATTGTGCTGGGATTTTTTTAAATTAGGAAGTAGGAGAGACAAATTCTGACCCATTAGCACAGAACTTGGCAGACATTAATGATAAATCAAAGCTATGCTCTGCAAATATTCTTGCAAGTTTAACTCTGCACTTGCAAATTCTTTTTCTCACTTAAACGACTATCTCAATTTTATTTTAATATTGGTAAACATCATCAATACTGCTAAGAGTTCTCGTGACGTCAAAAGGACTGCTCATTTGTGCCAAACTGCCCATGCATAAGAACTTTTGCCCAGGAAAGCCCAACAGTTGTTACGTGTGGTTGCTCACAGGGCTGGCCATCCTGTTATATCAATTATGAATAATGAAGGTTATCTAAAAAAGGATCCCAAAATACATAAAGCATGTCCATGAGCCTATTCACACTCCATACAAGCATGGGAATCTTCCTGTTGTGTCCAAAGCCTCTTGTGATAACCAACCCTTGTGTGTGTGTTTACACAAAGGCACAAGCTGTATCATCAAAATGCAGGAACTTCCAGGACGGAGAAGAGCCTCTAATCGGAGTATAGTATGCTCATTCTCTCTGGGGAAAAGGTTACATTTTGGTCCAGACATAGGGGTAAATCCTCCCGTAGTATGTAAAGCACCACAGGCAGAGCAGACATGACCTCAGTTTTCTAAGGTTTCCTTAATTCCACAGCTCCCACCTGTGAAAGGTCATAGACAGTTCCAGTGTTAACTGAATTTTTGTTTTACTTTGGATTTGGAGGAGGACTGTTTGGGGTTCTAGGGGTCGACTTTTTTACCATTTGACCAGCCTCTTTTCTCCCAAAATTTGTCTCGTCCTCAGAAGGATGAAGTCAATATATATGAGTGCATTAGATGCAGGGTGAGGTAGAAGAGGTAATCTGAAATTTGAAACCAGACAGAACACATCGTTCCATGAATCTGTGATCATCTATGACCTTGTCAGCCTTTAACTGTAGCAGCCTGGAAGCTGCAAAGGTAAAACAATATAAAAATGGATCAATTTAGACAGTAGGGAGGGGAAATGGAGAACTCAGTGCTGAAGTTACTGGCAAAATCAAGTGAAAATGAAGATACAAATTTCTCTTACATCAAAAAGACTTCCTCCACTAGCAACAGTCCTTCATGTATCCTGAATGAAACCCTGTGTGTTGAACCTACTCTCCAGCACTGAAACAAATTCTGGAGCCTTTGAATGACCAGGAAAGTGGAAGCTAACCACGAAGAAATTTAGAAAAGACATCCTCAAAGATTCTTGTATAGTGGAGACTCTTCTTCTTCTGAGGGTTCCCACCCAAGAAAGAAGTGCATCCCTCTGCTCACAGTGCTTTCCTCAGCTGTTGCAAGGAACCCACCTTCTTCTAAGTAGGAGTAGTAACCTACCTAAGTATCTAGGACTCTGAGCACTATTCTGACTGCCCCACAGAAGATGTGTCTAAGATTTGCAAAGGTATATGAAGTTTATCTGACTAAAAATTAATAAATCTCTCATTTCAAAGGACTGCAATTTGTAGGACAAGCCTATGACCCCTTACTGGATATATCCTGAAATCCATAAAGTTGCTTCGTGTAAAAGATCTGAGAAGCATAATATCCTGCTCAGCAGAGGATGCATTGTAATTCACTAACTTGGACTTGAATGCAGGCTACAGTGACTCTAATACCCTGCAATTCTTCCATCAGAAAGTAACATGCCAGTGATGAACACTCCTCCCTAATGCACATTCTTACTTTTTTATGTGTATGAACATTCTTCTTTGTAGTCTCTCAGGGAACCTGAAAGAAGATTTTCATTACCCACCCTCACACAGTCCTCCCTTCTCACCAGTATATTATCCACTTGACTCACTAGTTAAGGTCAGCATAACCTTGAAGAAGTCATCACAATTAAGCAATATGCATTTGACTACAGAAGGAAGAATAGCCCAGCACTCTGCAGAAGCAGGGATTTGCTTTGAGGAACTTCACAGACCTGTATCAGGTGAAATCTCATGAAGTGCCAGGGCCAGTTTAAACCCACAGCTGATCTGTGTCCACTTACACAGAAGACTACCAAGAGAAAACAGGGTAGAATTCATTGCATAATGGTGTAATGAAAGGATTGTCCATAGTAGTTCACCCTTCCAGTTTAAAAAGTCAAAATAAGCTTGCCAAAAAATGTTTTATCTTTTCACAGTCTGTCTTGCGTTGACTTTCCAATGTCTGTCTCCTCCCTCAAGTTCCACTGGTTACATCCTCTTCTTATTACACTAAAGTAATAAAAAAATCATAAAAATACCTTCATCTCACCTATTGACCATTCTTAGATCTCACAGTCCATAGCCCTTTTAATGAAGTCCTCAGACAGCTTTTCCCTGTATCCTTATCTGAGCTTGGTAATAAAGCATATCTTAAGCCAGTCTCCTTTTACAGTATATGAACTAGAGCTGGGCAAGCTTTTCATAGCAAATGTTTTATTTAGTGGATTAAGTCTTTTGTTCTCTTTGTGAATTATTATGGACAAACTTCGACATTAATTCATCTGGTTGTTATTCACAATTGTTCAAATAACTATGTCAGTGAACACATTTCAGCTGTTTAGATTGTTCTGAAGTGATTCACTTCAGTTCTTTCTTTTGCTATTTGTTATATGCTATTTATTATTCAAGGGCTGTATTTGGCTTTACCCACCCCACCAGGTGACAACATTACCTGATCTTTACATGACTGAAAAGTCTACATGAAGGAGCAAAATCAACGAGTTTCCATGGTGTTCTCTCTTCCTAATGTTCTCTGTTCACAAAACACGTTTCTTACAAGATTTTGTACAAATTTATTACAAGTATCTGTGATGAGGCCTATTTTCCATAAACAGCCTTTCAGTAAAAGTAATTAGGTATCCCCACATTAACAGAAACCATTAAAAGGCCTGGGAATACTATCTAACTGGACTGGCAGCTTCAGTGAAATATCTAAGATTCCACCTAGAAGTAACAAGGTAATGGAATACCAGACTTAATCAGTGCTGCACCCCACAGACCTCCTTCTTTTGTTGAAATGAGCATTTGTAAATATTTTTCTATGATATTTACCTGGCTTTAATGTGAACTAAGTAGCATATGAATCTTCAGATTTCCAATAGTGCTGACAAGCGTAAACCAGCAGTACTCCAGCATAACCACAGAAATACACAGTATGTTCCTGTAAGTATAAATCATGGAATCACAGAATCATAGAATGGTTTGAGTTGGAAGGGACCTTAAAGATCATCTAATTCCAACCCACCTGCCATATAGGCATGGACATTTCCCACTAAGCTGGATCCAGAGACAGAACACATCCCATTAGAACTATTTCAAATATTTCATATAATAACATAACATCCACATAATAATGAATTGTGCATCTCTTTTTTGCATTTAAGGAGACTTCCAGAAACTGCAAAACTTCTGTCTAAACCTAGGTTTGACCTGCACCAAAATTAGAGTGTACAGTTAGGATTGAGTTTTGGTCCATATAATCTGTAGAATGTGTTTCATGGCTCTGAAAATACAGTTTCTAGAATGTTTTTCTCCACACATACACAAAGAAACAACAGTAGTAGAAATCTGTCAACAAGTAAATGGGCTAAAAGAACTACAATGAGCCAAATTCTATCCTGAAGTCAATACTAGAGCTGGAGGAACTTTTCTGTAGAGAGATTTCAGCCTCTCAGTTCTCACATTTGATTGGTATATTTGATAAACTTTTTCTAGGATTCAAAGCTTTTGTTTTAAACATTAGTGAACCACAGTTCAATGAACCCAGTAAAAATACATTGCCAAAATCTCTTCAGGTGTGGCAAATATTTGAACCTGTCTCCTCTATAAGAAGCTTTCTCTTACTGACTGTGTTATGTGTTCATGTGTTTTCTTTTCAATCTGTTAAAGTTATCTGCCATGAGAATATGTTCTTCAGATTTCTGCTAAAAAAAATGTTGCTTTAAACTTTACTGCCTTTTTGCTATTTATCACTCTTTCTACCCTAGTATAGCATGAGCTCTTCAATTTGCTTAAGCAAATATTGGCAACAAATCAAAGAAAGTACTGTAAGTCCATGGAACACAACTTTAAACTAACTATGGAAAGTCTGCCAGGGATAGCCATGATGTTAAATGTGTTAGGCTCACTAACTTTCCTATGTGGTATATTCTTCCCTGACTATATGCACACAAAGGGAAAAACACAACCTATGAAATGTTATATTGCCTAGTTCATACAATGTCTTCAGAAATACTCCAGTAATTTTCTTTCAAGGGTCATTACAACACTGTTTAGACAGAGTTGGCAACCTGACTAATGCCATTCGTTAATTTTAGCTGGTGTTTTCATGAGTTACGTTTTTCTCTTGGGTCTATGTTTTCTAGAGTTTTACTATAGCTTTGTATTATATCATTTCGGTTACCAGGAACTCCACCAGGGCACTAGAAAATAGTACTGTAAAAGACAATTGGGATCCTGCATGTGAACTTGTCTGGACTTGCATACATCCACCAAAGGATATTTCCACCAAGGGGTGGCATGCAGCATGCTAGGCACAAGCTGTGTTTAATTCAGCAGCAGTGTGGTCAGGACCTTACTAGGCACCCTGTGGAGTTACTCTGGATTTATACCAGTGTAACTGTGATTAAGACTTAACTCAGACTGTGAGATCTAGCTGTAAAATATTCTCTCCCTCCAGTGCCTGTAGAGTTCAGTCTTCTCAAACACTTATCTTCTTTTCCATAAATTGCATGTAAACTACATGCAGGTACCCCAGAGCATATGAACAAATTTAGTAGTCAAAGACTCCAGTATTGTCCTAAAGGAACTGTAATAAATAATGGAAAACCTATGAGTTACTGAAAAAAAAAAACCCACAACCATAATAATCTATGATTCACATTTTCCATCAGGACTATATAGAAAATACAGTCTTGATACAGGTGCAGTTTTGCAGATATTATCATCTCTTGCCTGGAAAACAATCACAATTCATCATAGTGATTATAAAATGCATGATTATGTAAAATTCCATTTTACATTCGTAGGACAACTTTGCTTTTACAGGTCAGTTTTTGTTTGCTAGTCTTGGTTGTTCCATACTGGATATTTGTAAAAATAAGTAATAGAACTGAATTTAAAACTATATTAAAACTAATAATCTTCCTTCAGAATCATACAGGAGTTTGGTGTTTGGGTTGTAGGCTTTAGCAATTGATGGGAATGGTTGGACTTGAAGGTCCAGTGGGTCCTTTCCAACCTAGTGATTTTATGACTGTATGATTCTATATACACCTGTGCCCAAAAGGTGTGAGGGGAGGACAGTGTGGACTAGGGGCAGAGCCCCAAATCCAGGCCATGATTTGGCTGATGGGGTGGCAGGGGACACAAAAATGAGTAATTCAGTGCCTATGGCCAGCAAGGTACTTAGGAAAAAGAAAAGGAAAGAAGGAAGAAATTGGTGGGAAACTAAAAAAGACAAGAAGGTAAAAAATCAAGATACAAAGATATCGGGGGAGTATTTTAGCTGCCTGGAAACTGCTTATAAACAAAGGACAGTACTCTTGAACCTGGTCAATACCCAACTCAGCATGTTTTACCTTCATAAAATTAGTATCTCTTGAGGCTAATTATTTTCTTTCCTGGACAGCTGTTCAGCTAACTGCTTTATGATTCAGTGGCTCTGCCCAGTATTTGCCAGAGTGCTGACTGAAAGGTCATTGCTCATCATAAAATCCTTGATCCACACAGAGGAGCTGTAGCTAAAAATGCTTTAATAAACTAACGATCCAATGGCATTCTTTTCCTCAGTTTTGGGCTAAGTTGCCAACTCCAGTCTAGATTTTTATCACACATTGCGCTGGAATCACACTGGAGAGGCCTCACAGAAGCCTGGGTGAAGAAGATGGATGCTTATTTCAGAGTGGACTTCAGTAGTACCCACAGAATTAGTGGATGGCTATACCTTGCAGGTAACCAATAGTTACAGTTTAGATTGCCTATAAATAAAAACATTATGGATCTGTAACTTCTCTTAGATGTATTCCCCAGATAAATAGTAGGAAGAGGAGATTTAATAAACCAAACCCATTGAGATAGGTATCAACAGCCTCATATCTGAACTCTAGTCTTGAGCAAGCAAGGTTCATTAAGCTAGACAGCTTTTTGGTTAAAAGTTCTGATGACACAAGAAACAATGATTGAGTGCCAAAAGCCTCAGTGCCTGAACTTTAGGTGCTGAAATAGAAACCAACCCCTCCACAGCTAGGCTTCCTATGAGTGCAGTTTGAGTCAGAAATCCCAAGAAGTGATCCCAACAGGCCCATGAGGGGACACATATCTAGAGCCAACTAACATGAAACATGTGCAGCAACAAGGATATCAGCCGTTCCCTTTCCCATACAGCTGAAGATCCTTTCTTTGTGCTGCAGAGTACCCTTCTCCTTGACATCAAGAGCTCCAAAGTTGCTTCTGTAGCCCTCCCTTCAGAAACTAGCGGCAGATCATTAAAATCTTCAAAAAGCTGCTGTACATAGAACCTATCCACCAGTGTACAGTACCTTACTAGAAAGAGCAGTTGAGCAGTTCATTCCTCTGCCTGAAAGGTTCAAGCTTCCTGCCCTAACTAGAAAGCATCCCTCTAGGGTCTCAGGTGAAAATCATATAAACATGAGAGCATAGCCAGCTGGGACACTCACCTCGAAAATGTGGTAACTCAGGTTCCAGTCTGTGACCTGAGGCTTACAGAGATGTTTTCCTATTCATTTCCTATCCATCAGAGGTAGGGAGTGGTGAAAGAAGATACAGCCACAACCTTTGAAACAAAGAAGGTACTTACACTCTTTATGGGATTTATTGATATTGTCCCTGTGGGTTGGGCTCTGAGAACATCTAGATTTTTCCCATTTGGAGACCTAATTCTAGATCTCTACCTGGTTTAGCAGCTAACACTAAGATGGCTATGATCCTCTCTAGCAGCAGAACTGCAGGCAACTGCAGAAATACGAGACAAAAAAATGAACGAGGCACCACTTGCAAAATCCCTAAAACTCCTGATTTGATGCTGCTGCCTCCCCAAGGAGCTTAAAACCCATTTAAGTTTTAGGTACCTAAATCTAACTGGAGCGTGACCTTCAGCTGCAGATGTCCTGATTGGTTTATGTTACTGAGAAACACTGACGTTTAGTTGAGTGGAGGTGATGAGCTCTGTTATGCTCACAGTACGATAATTCATGTCAGTGCTCACAGTCAGCCGTTATGTAAAGACTGGGTGGGTGACTCTACCCAACAACAGGAAAATACATACCACCTCATCCTAGCTACCAGCAAGTGTTTGGGAGACCTGTCTAGTTTCCATGTTTCATAGAATTATCATTGTGATTGCTATAGCAGAGACACGTATTATGCTTGCAATTCCCCTTAATCAGAAGAGAGAAAGTGAGATTAGTCCCATGACAGTTATTACTGCTCATTTCTCTTCATTCTGCTTTTCTGGGTCATGATTTAGATGAAATTTCAGTAAATATGTGTTCTTTTTTGTCCTGTAGACTTTTTCAGGCTACTGGTTAAACTATGGAATCATAGAAAAAAATAGAAAGCTCGTAAAAATATATACTCTAGAGAAAATAGAACTATCATCAATAAACAACCAAACAAGAGAAAAAACATTAATTCATTTTGGAATCAGAATAATTGTTGAAATAGTTTCAAAACAACACCTTGCTCTCTCCCATACACAGTTTCCAAAATGTAAAACAGGTTTGGAAGGTGTCATTCACATTCAGTGGCATTGATCAGGGAGAGCAAGGAGCAGTGGGGTAAAATCAAAACTGACATAGATCAAGAGCACTTAGAACTTTCTGCCTATAGAAATGTGTGCTTTATTTCCACCACAGATTAATGAAACACCTTGCAAAGTTTGTGCATTTGTGGAGAGCACACAGGTCTGTAGACAGCATACATTTAACACAGTGCACACTACTCGTGTGCATTGCTTTCGAGCATCATCACTAGAGGCTTTTTAAGACTCTGCAGCATGGAATTAGCTGTGGTATTGCCAGCCAGCTGTGTATCCTCCATAGACTTTGGAACAAGCTATAAAAGTAAAAAGAAAAACATACTTTGCCAGCTCCTCACAAAACAGAGCCAGCACTTTAAAACCAAGTGGGTCCTTTTCCGCCTGGCAAATCTTGAGGTCGGGCTCACAGGTCACCATTTGGGATTACGTCAGGGACCAACCGGTTCGGTTCAGGCAGGCTCGGGTTGGTCTGGGGGGCTGCGTTAGGCAAACAAAAGCCAGACCAAGACAAAAAGCTGAGGGAGTGGGATAGGAGGAAATGAAGAAGACTGTTCCAAAGGCTTTTAAATTACGATGGCCATGTTGTTGCAATACTATTGGAAAACTAAATGAATTGCTCCCTTCCTTAGCCCCCTCCTGTTGTGGCTATATTTCTCTTAGCTAAGGGCTTAAGTCAGTAAAGATGCATCCAATTTTCATGCTGTCCAAATGCTTGTAATCACTGCAGAATCCAGATAGAGATTTCAGTAAACTGAGCTTTCATGATAAACAAAGTTGTTCATTAGGTGGCTCTTGGCCTTCAAAGTTTTCAAGACAACAGAACCACTGGGAGAAAGTCACAAATTTACCCTAGAAAGGGATTTTCCCCAATTTTCACAGAAATCTGCTCACCTATTTTCTTAAAAACAAAGGACTTTAAAGAATTTCTGCTCAGAAACCCAAAGCTGAGGCACCTTGACTCTAAAGCCACTACTGAGAAAAAGCAGATTATCTTTATTATGTTTTAGTTCACAGTTACATTACTGGGGAGTGAAAGGTTTTCTAGGCACTGTAAAACCACATAATAAAAGCAGCGCACATTTTCTATAGAAGCCAGGGGTTCTGTAATTCACAATCCATACTACAGTTTGCAAGAATGCAGCTACATGGAAACCAATATTTTTAGTGTACCACAGTAAAAATCATCTACATTTTGTACAACATTTGAGTGTCACTTGGCACATATTGCCAGAATCTTATTGGTAGTGTTCCAAGAAAACAATGCTCATTATATATGAGATCTATCACCCTTTCTTAAGCTGTTTTGTAGCCTTTAAATACCCTATACCTAAGCTAGCAAGTTCCCTGCACAGTACAAAAAGCTATGTTAAAAGAAATTGAAGTTGTAGAGCATGAGAATCTGTGAATTTCATGGTAGATTCCCCTTCCCTTTGTTTGCCTTTCTTCTCCACTAAACACTCAGTCTGCTTGTTTAAAAAGTGAGGATTGTTTTCTGTTTTGTATTTTGTCTTCTCTTACTTTACTCAGGACAGTAAACCCTGTAGAATTTGCTAGTTGCCCACAGAGCTAGCATAAAATAAAAAGTTACTAGTCCACATAATCTTAACTTTATGGTTATAAACTGTATTTCCTGCTATATAGAATCATAGAATCATAGAACAACCAGGTTGGAATGGACCCATTGGATCTTCTAGTCCAACCATTCCTATCTAACACTAAACCAAGTCCCTCAACACCTCATCCACCCGTGTCTTACACACCTCCAGGGAAGGCGACTCAACCACCTCCCTGGGCAGCCTATTCCAATGCCCAATGACCCTTTCTGTGAAAAACCTCCTCCTAATCTCCAGTCTAAATCTCCCCTGGCAGAGCTTGAGGCCATTCCCTCTTGTCCTGTCCCCTGCCACTTGGGAGAAAAGGCCAGCTCCCTCCTCTCTACAACCTCCCTTCAGGTAGTTGTAAAGAGTAATGAGGTCTCCTGTCAGCCTCCTCTTCTCCAGGCTAAACAACCCCAGCTCTCTCAGCCGCTCCTCATAGGTCCTGTTCTCCAGCCCCTTCACCAGCTTTGTGGCTAAGTGTTCAGTGTGGGAATGCAGGATATTTCTCTTAAGTTGGTTTTCTGGAGAAATTTGTTGTTAAACTGTAGGAAAGGTTACAGTCCTTTCAAGTCCTCCACAGCAGAATGCCTATGAGGTGTTTTTAAGGTATTTATAAAATACCTCAGCCACTCCCTCAGTATCATTCACTGAAATTCAAATTCAAGACCTTTGCTCCTTTCAAGTCTTTTTGGTTTTAATGCTGTAAACTAACCTGAGTGAGAATGCTATCAGAAATCAACGTGGGAGAATTTGCTTTTTAACTCTTGCCCACCTGCAGTTTTTTAACTTTGAGAGCATTTCTCACTGCAGCAAATATATACAGTACAGCCAAGAGGGTGCCCAACATACTTGTCTGAGCCTTCAGCAGCAAGGAGAGGTGGGAGGACCCTTAGTATTTCTGTCCTGATTTTACCTTATGAGCCCAGGCAGGATACATCTTCCCACGTGCCTCTGTTTCCTCACCTTTAAAGCTACAGTTATAGTACTGGCTTCCAAACATGCTGAATCCTCTTGCAACCTGCCAAAGAACAGGCACTGTTGCTCTACATATATCTCAGTCTTGCCATCTCCCTTCTACCTCTCACTCCCCTTTTCAAAGACATATGCCCACTCAGTTTGCCACACAACAAGGTGGACTAGATGCTGCCTGCAGACAGAGCCCTAAGAGGATGCCTGTTGTGGAGTCATGATCAGTAAATCCACTACCTCCAGGCAGTGGATTGGCACTACTGTCATGGGCCAGGACTGGCCGGGGCATGGGAACGGGGTTGGAGGACAATTCATCTGCTGTGCATGGTAGGTACATCCCTGTCTGTCCCCGAGATGTGCTCCTGACATGTGATGTTGTGGGCTGCAGGGGTTAGGGCAGAGACAAAACCTGTCATTGAAGGTTCTGCACTGCCCATGGGCACCTGTGTACCCAGTAATTTCTTCAATATACAACACACACACCCCTGTCTCTTAAAAAATGTCCTTTGTTATATCTACTTTTGGAAATTATGTTTGTCATTCACATCTACAGCAAATTATGAAGTTTCTCTTTTCTCCTTGTTGGTCACATAAATTTTACTTCAATTCTGAATTTCATTTTTATAGGGATATATGTTATATATATATATATATTTTTTTAAGAATACCAAGAAGATCTCAGCCTGAAACAAGCCTTTTCAGTTCAGCCTAAGGTGTCATTTAAAACAGGAAAATAAATTGTGTGACAGAGACACTGAAGAACAAATGCTTTGTGGCGTTTATTTTCTCTTCCAAGCATTAGGGCTTTCTAGAGCACAAGGAAAATTCACTTATATCTTCCAACTACAGAGTTTTCTAGCAACATCTTTTGGTTTTAAATGACTGATAATCTAATCATCTCCCAGTGGAGGTCATTAAAATAAATTTTATACCAGGCAACCTTCTGCCAGATTGTCCTAAAAACCAGTAATGTCACCCTGCAATGCCCTCTGCTGGGAAACATGACTTGGAGCTGGAAGGAAAGCTACCGGTTTGTGTCCTGAAGCAAGGAACGTACTTCCAATGAGATAGACTGGATTTTCGCCTTCTATGTGAAATCCTGACCCTGCTGAAACCAACAGAGTTATAGCTTTTAGTTTCCACTATGCCCTTAATTATTCCCCCTTAAAAAAACTGCCCTGTTAATAACTACATTGGAGGGGGGGGACCTGTTTATTTCAAGTTCAAATGAAAACTCCATTACTGACTTACTGACATAAAGATCTCTTTTTACCATTATTGAGATCCTAGAGAGAGGTTTTAGAAGGAATCTTTCAGGTCCAAAGACATTGCTCCTCTTGACATTATCCTAAGTAATTTTAACTGTAATAGCCTGTACAAAATCACACAGGCAAATAGCATTCATGTTACACAAGTGTGATTCTGCCTAACATCTATTTTCCCTGAACAAGATTCTTGTACTGAGACAAAGAAGCCAGGGAGACACAATAGATTCATAGAATCACTAGGTTGGGAAAGATGCACTGGATCATCGAGTCCAAACATTGCTCTCAAACACTAAACTATGTTCCTCAGCACTTCATCCACCCACCCTTTAAACACCTCCAGGGAAGGTGTCTCCACTACCTTCCTGGGCAGCAAAATGTAGTAAAACAGAGAAATATATCTGGAAACTGATATGTGAGAACATGAACCCAGTCAACTGCCACCTCCAACTGAGATGCAGCGTCTTGGGGCCTGAGAAAGAGAAGTCTAAATTGGATGTGCCAAAGAGTGGTATCCTAGCATGGACTTCACACTAACAGCAGTCTTGCACCTCACATGCATACCAGTGCCACAACCCTGCTGCTTACAGTCCAATTATTCCCAGCTCACAATTCATCTGGAGAATTACACCTAAAAAAATGCTTTCCAGCCTTGGCAAGGGTGAAGTAACACTATCATTGTTTTGGTTTCATCTGTGTCCCTCAACTAGGATGGTCTTGCATGCTGTTTTTCTCTCACCACAGCTATGCCATGGGCAATATGGGGAAGGATTTTTCCACAAAACCCCCAGTCCTCTCTGCTGGATGCTTGCTCCTTACTACTCCTGTTCTGCAGCTTAGGTCCTCCCTGGAAGACAAAGAATTTTATATTTACTAGTAATTATTATTTCTATCTTTAAATGGAAACATTTCTTCCTTGTGATGAGATATTTCCTCTGCATTAACCTTCTTTATCAGCATGTGCCTCTTTACAGGGGCAGACACCCTTGCTGCCAGAGAATGCAGGTGCAGTAAAGGCACAGAGCGCCTGGCAACACCATTTTTATTTGAAGTTACACATAATTATCATTGATTTGGAAGTGTGATCTCCTTGATATACAGCCTTGCAAGCTAGTATTTTTTTCCAAAAATGACTTTATAGTGTTTGTTATGACCTCATGGAGATTGAAATATCATGGTTATAAGCAGTTTTCAGGACTACATCAGGCTCATTAAGAGACCCCCAGACAAGTATTTTATTGCATTGTATACTGTCTTGAAAAACTCCTGCTTCTAAGCACCAAACTGTCACACACAGTTGAAAACGGGCATGAATGGCTACAGACATCCAGAAGTAGGCAGCAAGGGCTCAGATCGTCACTCTTTAACAGTTATCTGCTCTTCTTATGAATATCTTCTTTTGCAAGAGAACTGGGTAGCCCAGAGACCAATTGGCGGGTGATACATACCCTGCTCCTGGAATTATTAACTTAAGGGGAGGTCAGAAGTAACTGAAAATTCTTCCAGTCCTAATGCCAGCCTAGTCCTTCATGAGTGAGGTGGCTGTGCCAGAAAACTAACTGAAAATCTACCCTCTGAGCTGGCATCTTTGATGGAAGGATCAGCAGTGAAGTCCAAGGCTGAACTGGCCTCCAGCTGAAACTGTCCTCTCCAAGGCTGTCTCTCAATGTCACAAATGAATAATATTACATGAGGAATCTTGCACACGCTGCTATTTTTGCTGCCAAGTGCTCTTTCAAGAAATTGTCTCCCAATCTGACATCTTTACAAAGACTAATTTCATCCACAGAAATGCTAGTGGTTAAGTTATGGCCAAGAATCTACATCCGGACTCAATTTGCTCATGTGATGCAGTGCACCACTACTGGAAAATAAGTGTGGTGTCATTCAAAATGGTATTATACTGGAGTGTGACCAGGAACAGGATTACACCAATATCCTATGACTGGGAGCAAGGAGTTGAACTGGTTCTATATTGGTTGGAGGCAGAAGAAAACCTTGGTGAGAGGCAGTCACTGTGCTATCTCCACTCCAGCTTCTGGGGCAAGAGATGGGAGGGCAGAAAGGGCTGAAACTTCGTGCCATTACCACATTGAAAGAAGACTGCCTCCCTGCAATCATTTTCTTCCTGACTGGCAGCAGGTAGCATGGAGGAAATGACAAGTATTCCCAGGCTCTGCCGACCTCAATAACTGCCTAGTCCCTGCAGAATTCATCATTCAGAGAAGAGGGCTGAGGAAAGCTCTGTTCAACCTCAGTTAAGACTCTCTTTGGTTCCCAGTGAAAACAGAGGAGGCACATTAACATCCTGCCATAAGAAGTTTTTCAGTCCTCATTGCTGTGGTAGCAAAATCCAGTTTTATCAGCACTACTGAGAAAGATTACAGTGGCTTGAGGATTAGAGAACATGATGGCTTCTAACCAGGACAGCCTTCCAGGTTTCTGTCCTCTCTTCCTAAGGATGTGCTGAAAAAGTATCAAAAAAATAACCATAATTGTTGGGAAAAGTCATTCTGTACTTTTCCAGCCCTTTCTGTTTGCACCAACATAAGCCCCGAGCAGTCAGTGGGAGACATGATTTGCACAAGCAAATTCACTCATTTCCTAAGACAGGACAAAATTCAGGGTATGATCTCAACTTCTTCCTCCTGCCCACAGCTTAGCTGAAGTCCCAATATGTCAAATTCACCTCAGTGTGATTCTGGGGACTGGTCTGGAATCAATTCGACCCAGTAAGTCTCTATGATTGCATCAGGCCTTTCAGAAGTTTTGAACAACAAGGATCTAAACAGCAGGCAACAATCTGCACAAGTTGAAGGTATTTTTAGAGGTCTGTGTCTTTTTTCTTTCTGGTTTCAAATGCTTTCCAACTGAGCAAATGCTGCAGCAGGTTCATGGGAGAAGGCCTTGAGGCACCCTTTACCTTGGCACCATTATCCCATAGACACTCAATACATTTTTGGCACCTTGCAGTAGACACATTGACAGCCGCAGGATTGATGGAAAGGGAAAGAAGCTGTTTTGCAGTCAAAAGAGAATGTTCTCAGATTTCTAAGGCCATTTGAAAGAATGCCAGAGTGATACTGGATTCTGGCACTCTTAAGCTCCTTTAAGATGATGCAGCAAGTGGTCTTTTCCACATGTGATGATGTATTTCAGGACAAGAGTTTCTTCAAGATTTTCCAAGCCTGTGGGCTCCCAATCCTTTTTCAAATTACAGAGATGATAGCATACCGGGGAGAATTGTGATTACTTTAAACTCTCCACAGCTGCAAGAGATGAATGTAAAAATTCCACTAAAAAATCCACTTCTTCTGGATTGAATTTACCTACATGACATTGAGTCCTGGCCAAGGGACCACTTAAAAGATCTGGAGCAGCATCAACACTATTTAGTTTCTTCCATCACATCAGCCCAGGGAAGGCTCACAACAGTTCTACCCAACACATCTCCCCCAGCAGCACTGCCATGATACAGGCTGGGGCATTAACGAAGCCCTGAGATGCACAGGGAGGAAAACGGAATGCTTAAGCTTAAGTATGAGGGAATTCAAACAGGGCTTGCAACTCATTATTTGTGATACCAGGAGGATTGTAAAACACCTTGTAACCGAGAGGCTTTGCTTGGAGCTGCTAAGGACTGCAGCCCCCACTTCATCAAGGACTGATGAATTTTGAACAAACAGCCTTGGTAAGGAGGGGGGGGGGGGTGTGCAAGCACAGAGCTTTCTGCCTCAGCTGACCTGAGGAGACAGCAATGCTTCATTTTGCTTAACAGAACCTCTCTCTATATTACTTCCTTGGGCTTCTATTCAAATATAGTAATGTGCAGTGTTCACTTCCCTTGTTTGTCTGCAAGTGTCAGCACTGACAACGCTGGTGGCGTGCCCACCTTGAGACATTTGACCTTCCATTTGTGTATGAAGACAGTTGTAGGCTGGGGCATATGTTGGAAGACCAGCGACTGACACCTCCTACATTTGCCTGGATTCACTAACACTGCAACAGAATCATAGAATGCCCTGAGTTGTAAGGGATTTGATGTCATTACTAGTTCCCTGGGAGCCTGTTCCAGTACTCCATCACCCTCTGAGTGAAGACTCTTTTCTAATATTCAACCTAAACCTCCCCTGGTACATCAGCCTGCCTTTCCCTCTGGTCCTATCATTGGTTGCCAGAAAGAAGAGATCAGCACCTGCTCCTCCTTCTTCCCTTATGAGGAAACAGGAAACTGTGATGAGGTCCTCCTCCTCACAAAAAACAAGTATTCCCTGTTGTTTAAGCTGTCTCTTTGTGAAAGAGCAGGCAACCTGTGGCCCTGCTGCAGGACACCCACAGCCAGGCAGGAAGCAGCAGGAGCCACAGTCACTTCCCTCCATGCCCTGCCTGAACCCAGCTGGCACCACCAGAGCAGCTGGCACTGCTGCTCCCTACTCAGTCCCGCTGGCACCTTTCAGCCACGCTGTACCCCTGACCTCCTCCAGATGAGATGAAAGACTAGTTTTCAGGGTGCTAGGGCCATTCTCTCAACAACTGTTTCTAACCTAGGTGAAACAACAGGCATCTTCCATGGGACATGGCAAAGTGCACCCATTTATTTGTGCTCTGAACAGACCAATATACAGCAGACTGGAGCATACATTACAAATAAACTAAGCTTAAACCCTATTTTATGTCTGTCACTCCTGCCCATGAGGATGCACATCCTGAGCAGGGTCAACAAGATGGGTGGGAGGGAGGAACTAGGAAAATACCAGCTTGTCAATTTGACCTCAGTGCCAGGGAAAGTTATGGAGCAGGTGATCCTGGGTGCCAATCTCATGGCACACACAGGACAACCTGGTGATCAGGTCCAGTCAACACAGGTTTATGAAAGGCAGGTCCTGCCAAACTAACCTGATCTCCTTCTGTGACAAGATGACCTTCTTAGTGGACAAGGGAAAGGCTGTGGATGCAGTGTACCTGGAGTTTAGTAAAGCCTTTGACACCGTTTCTCAGAGTATTCTGCTTGAGAAACTGGCTGCCACTGGCTTGGACAGGTGAACCCTCCGCTGGGTAAAAATTGGCTTGATGGCCGGGCCCAAAGAGTTGTGGTGAATGGAGTTAAATCCAGTTGAAGGCCAGTCACAAGTGGTGTCCCCCAGGGCTCAGTGCTGGGTCCAGTCCTGTTCAATACCTTTACTGATGATCTGGATGAGGGGATTGTCTGCACCCTTAGTAAATTCAGAGATGACACTAAACTGCGAGAAGTATTGATCTGCTTGAGGGTAGGGAGGCTCTGCAAAGGGATCTGAACAGGTTGGATCAGTGGGCTGAGACCAATGGCATGAGGTTTAACAAGGCCAAGTGCAGAGTACTGTACGTGGGACACAAAACCCCCATGCAACACTACAGTCTGGAAAGTTGCCTGCCAGAGAAGGACCTGGGGGTGCTGGTTGGCAGATGACTGAACATGAGCCAGCAGTGTGCCCAGGTGGCCAAGAAGGCCAATGACATCTTGGCTTGTATCAGAAACAGAATGGCCAGCACAACCAGGGGAGTGATTCTGCCCCTGTACTCAGTATTGGTGAGGCTACACTTCCAATCCTGTGTTCAGTTTTAGGTCCCTGACTACAAGAAAGACACTGAGGTCTTGGAGAGTGTCCAGAGGGCCATGAGGCTGGTGAGAGGGTAGAGAACAAGTCTTATAAGGAGCAGCTGAGTTTAATTACCTGACAGGAGGTTGTACCAAGGTGGGTATTGGTCTATTCTCCCAAGTGACAGGTGATAGGAGGAGAGAGAACGGCCTTAAGTTGTACCAGGGCAGGTTCAAATTAGACATCAGGAAAAATTTCTTCACTGTAAGGGTTCTAGGGCACTGAACCAGCTGCCCTGGAAGATGGTCATGTCACCGTCCCTGGAGGTGTTTAAAAGCTGGGTAGGTGAAGTGCTCAGGGTTATGGTTTAGTAGTGGACAGGTGTGGTTGGTCTCAATGATCTCGAAATTCTTTTCCAGGCAAGGAATTCTATGATTTTAAGCAGCAAACCCTAACCCTTACAGTTGTACCAGGGCACGTCCCCTGACAGTGGCCCTTTCTGAGGCAGCTGGCTGAGGCTGAGCAGAGCAGGGTTGTTCAGCTTAGCTTGGCCCACTTTGCTTCAGCTCAGCATAGAATCATAGAATCACTAGGTTGGAAAGGACCCACTGGATCATTGGGTCTAACCATCCCCATCAGTCACTAAACCATGCCCCTCATGCACCCATCTTTTAAACACCTCCAGGGAAGGTTAATCACTGGGCAGCCTGTTCCAGTGCCCAATGACCCTTTCTGTGAAATATTCTTTCCTGATGTCCAGCCTGAACCTCGCCTGGCCGACCTTGAGGCCATTCCCTCTTGTCCTGTCCTCTGCCACTTGGGAGAGGAGACCAGCTCCCTTCTCTCCACAATCACTTTTCAGGCGCAGATCAGCTCAGTTGAGCAGGGCTGTTCGGCTCAGCTTGGCCCACTTTGGCTCAGCCCAGCGTCGCCCGTGCGCAGAGTCCTAGATCGGCGGAGACACTATCGTCAGCATGCGTAGTCGTGGCCGAGTGGTTAAGGCGATGGACTAGAAATCCATTGGGGTCTCCCCGCGCAGGTTCGAATCCTGCCGACTACGACGCAGTGCTTGTTTTTTTTTTTTTTTTTCTTCATTCCTCCGCCTCCGCCAACATGGCGGACGATGTGGAGCGGTTGCTGGAGGAAGCGGAGCGGTTGCTCCGCGGGGACAAGGACGGGGCGGCCGAGGAGGGCAGGTGAGCGGTGGGGAGGGATCCTGAGGGTCGGGAACGGCGAGTCTGAGAGCGGTTCGTCTCAGGAGGGACCCAACGATCACCCAGTACCCACCCCCGTGCCTTGGGCAGGGACACCCCTTACTCCATCAGGCTGCCCAAGGCCCCTTCTGGCCTGGCCTTGAACACCCCCAGGATGGAGCAGCCACAGTTTCCCTGGGCAACCCGTGCCAGTGCCTCACCACCCTCATAGTGAAGAAATTCCTCTTTATGTCTGCTCTAAGTCTGCCCCTCTCCAGTTTATACCCATTGCTCCTAGCACTGTCACTACAAGCCTTTGTAAACAGTCCCTCCCCAGCTTTCTTGTAGGTGCTGGAAGGCCGTTTTGAGGTCTTCCCAGAGCCGTCTCTTATCTAGACTGAACAACCACAACTCTCTCAGCCTGTCAAATAAAAAAATAATTTTTGTCATCGGTCACCCCTGCATGCCCTCCTCTGAAACACCCAAGCCACTGTGTCCCAGCCGAAAGCAGCACTGACCTACATGTGAGCTGGGACCGGGGTCACTTTGCTCCATAATCTACGCCATGGTAAATCCTGCAGGATACAGGGCTACAAGGGTGATCAGAGGGCTGGAGCACCTCTCCTACGAGGACAGGCTAAGAGAGTTGGGGTTGTTCAGCCTAGAGAAGAGAAGGCTCCGAGGAGACCTTATAGCGACATTTCCTGCACCTGAAGGGGCTACAGAAAAGCTGGGGAGCAGCTTTTTACAAGGGCATGCAGTGACAAGACTAGCTGCGATTCCAAAAATGCTGGCAAATAAAACTTTTAGACTCGTTTTGGAGTTTTAGAAAGCAAGTATCCTTTATTGGGCCTAGGCAACACACAGGAGTGATCTCCATCATGCAATGAGACGAAGGCTGGTTACAGTATATATTTCCTACTTACATGCATATGTATAAATTTTCTGAGAAATCTTATGTGTATTCTATTACTTTCCAAGACCTAATTTTAATGTTATGAAACTTCCCGATGGTCAAAACTCATGTTAATTTGGAGTTGACTCCAGCTCTCTGCTTGACCTCGCCTTTCGGATTACTGAGGATTCCAGACAGAGGTGATTACAGAAGAAGAGACATCTGTTCAGCACAGATCTTACTGAACAGAAGTTATTATAATCTTCAAGGACAAACAGTTTAGACAAAACTTAACTATACTTTAGCTTAAATCAGAATATTCCACTTTGAAAAATTCCACATATTGCAGCGGGGGAATGGCTTTAAATTGGAAGGGGAAAGATTTAGATTAGACATTAGAAAGAATTTTTTCATGATGAGGGTGGTGAGGTATAGGTGCAGGTTGCCCAGCAAAAGTGTGAATGCCTCTTTCCTCACAGTGTTCAAGGCCAGGCTGGATGGGGCCTTGAGCAGCCTGGTCTGTTGGGAGGTGTCCCTGCCCTTGGCAGAGGCGTGGGTACTGGATGATCTTTAAGGTCCCTTCCAACTCAAACCATATGGCAGTAAGAACTTTAGCAGTGGTATTATCAAACATTTTATTCTGTTGATGCTTCAGTCACTTATGTACTCTGTTCACATCTATTCTGTTACCTAAACCTTCTACAGTAAGCACTTAACTTAGAAATTGTACACGATGAGAGTGGTGAGGCACTGGAACAGGTTTCCCAGGGAAGTTGCGGATGCCCCATCCCTGGAAGTGTTCAAGGCCAGGTTGGATGGACTTTGAGCAACCTGATCCAGTGGAAAGTGTTCCTTTCCTTCTCAGTCCTCACAGGGGTCTTTGCCTGTCCCCAGCTTTCCATCCCAAACCTCACAGGGATCTTTGCTTGCCCCCAGCTTTCTGTCCCAGCCCTCACAGAGGTCTTACACTCCACTTGGAAGGAAGGCCTGTGAACCAGAGGGGCTTGGCCTGATGTCTCCACAGGTGGGCTGCTGAGCACAGGTATTTCAGAGTCCCAGGCAAGGATCTTGAAGAGCCAAATGACTCATACGTGACCAGCAAGGCCCACCACCTTTGGCCACATTACTGAACTTTCCCGTTGTTTGCATAGTGGTTAGATAAGCACCTAAATTTAGTCAATCTAATTACTGTGTGTTAAAAAAAATCACAGTTTTTTTCTTTCTCAGGAGCAGATTTTCTTCTTGATTGATGCAGCAGTAATAGAGGCCTCCCTTTCTTTGACAAAGAGCTGGCAAACACCAAACTTGAGTGACAGAACTCTTGACTTGAGTGAAAGCGAAGTGCAGGTGATCTTTCTAAATAGATATGTTTTGGCAGGAACTCTTTCTGAACTCCTGCAGTTGTATAGCGTGAGGAGAGAGCTCCCTCTGACCTTTTTATATTACTGCTGCTGAAGATTAGCATGGAAAATCGGGGCTGTACAATATCATGCTCAGTAAGTGCAGCATGGGTTATATGATTGTCATGGTTTAACCCCAACCCAGCTTATTTCAGCAGCTAAAACTGAGCAGTTGGACTCCAAAATCCCTCCCTCTGTCTCCCCAGGGAAAGGGGAAAGGAAAATGATAGGAAAAACACTTGCAGGTGGGAAACTAGAACTCCAGCTTTAATGACATAATAATAATAGTGAATAAAATAATTAGAAAGTAATAATATATATATATATATATATATATATATATATATGAAGTAGTGCCCTCCCCTCTCAATGACTGTATGTCACCACAAATACTGCAGAGCAGACTGAGGGAGAAGGTCCATGGCTAGGAGGGAGCTGGACTCAGGAACTAGATTCAGGAACACACAGATCCAAGATCAGGAGCAACCAGGCAGACAAAGTCCTCACTGAACATCAGCTGTCACAGAATAAAGCGAGACCCTTGTGATCCCTCAGTTTTATACCAAGTATGGTGTTTATGGGATGAAACACTCTATTGGTCAGTTTGGGGTCACCTATTCTGTCTGCCCCTTCCTGCAGGTGTGGCCTTTTTTCACCAACTCGAGGATGGCCTTGGTAACTATAGGATTAAGTATAAGCATTGAACTTTCTGTGTAACAATACTCTGTGTTATCACTTCTAGAGAGAAACTGTCTGAAAAACATACCAGTTTTCTTTCAGAAAATGAAGAGACAGCTGAAGTTAGAAACTGATCCCACTTTAACTCAAACCAGAACAACAATCATAGTTTCATTTAGGATTGGAAGTGATTGGAAATTAGAGAACCAAGTGAAAATAAGACCTATGATGGGACAGTTCAATAAGGACTGAAAGGCATCATCCTGCAGTTTACATCTGTCCATTCATGTTTTGGATGGCCTACCTCAGATAACTATAGAATTATTAAAAGAAAAAAGGCTGTAGCTAATTTTATATTTTAACTTGCAATTCTTAGAACTGATCTGGTCATGATATAAAATGAAGGGTGATTTGTTTGGTTTTCAGATCAGCTAAACAATTAATGAGTGCTAGCAACTGTGAAGAAGATGTAGACAGCATTATTGATGAAATCTGTAATGACAGCAGCTTCACCAAAATACCTCTGGTGAGTACGAATCTGGAGAAATGCTAAACGGATGAGATTCAGTGATGGAAAGAAAAGCACCATAAATTAAAACTGGTTTAAAGGAAGAAAACTAAAACAAGCTGGAGGATAACTTGGAAGATAAAGTAGAAAGGAAAATGCAACAATCCTATAGTGAGGAACAGCAGAGATGTAAAGAGATGGTCTTACCCAGGCAGTTACAGGAAAGTGAAGGAAATGCTAGTTCAAGACAGAACATAGCATCAGATGTCACAGAATCACAGACTAGTTGAGGTTGGTAGGGATCTCTGGAGGTCATCTGGTCCAACCACTCAAGCAGGGCTACCTGGAGCTGATTGCCCAGAGCCATGTCCAGATGGCTTTTGAATATGTCCAAGGATGGAAAATCTACAGCTTCTCTAAGTAGTGTTCAACCACCCTCACAAAAAGTAAAGGAGATTTTCAAAACCCAGCTGGACATGGTTCTGGTCAGGCTGCTGAAGCTGACCCTGATTTGAGCTGGGTAGTTGGTGTAGATGATCTCAAGGGGTCCTTTCTAACAGCAGGAGATGAAGATGAAGCCACAAATTTATATTGTCAAGGCAATCAGAGTGATAGAAGGCATTAAAAATAGATATTCATTTAGGTATCATCTATAGAAAATTGTGTTATTTATACTTCTTAACCCCCTGTGCAGATTCTCTTATTTTCACGAGTGGCATTGGTTTAGTTTTGTTTGTCTTTGATTTCTTACAGACTGACTAAATCTGAACCAACAAACCTATCTGTATACCACAGACAAGAGTCTGAGTGAGAGAGAATTATGTGAATACATCTGCATATTTTTATCATTTGATATCCCTAGAACTTCCCAATTAGATTCTGGAATTCTAGTAGTCTAGAATTCAAATAACCTGTTTTGTGTGCAGCAAATAAAAAACTTTACAAAGATATTTTATCATTTTTAATAATCTAAGTCCTTATTGTGTTTTCAGCAAAATAAAAGCTCAGAAGCCATGAGAGAGAAGGCTCCTAAATTAAAACTTTTTTTTTTTTAATTAAAAAGAGGGCATGAAACACTAAGTCTTGAATTCCTTCAGGCAAAATTGGGAGTTCAGTATGGGAGGAGAAGCATAATTCCTCGTTTATCTGTTACTTCCACAGCTTTGGTTTCAAAGAACCTCACAGAAACCTGAGCAAGAAAATTCCCAAATTCTTAGTCCTCTTATTCTGTGACTGAGATTTTGTGGCTTCTGCTTATTAAGTAAAACAGAAGATTTTTACCTTGTTGTAATGTTGCCTTTTATTCTCTGATTGCTTTTTAAATAGAAATCGAAGTCTAACTCCACAAGTCTCGCACCTAAAAGCAGTAGTAGTGTTGTACAGGCTCATAGCAAAAGGTGAGTGAAAAATACTTTGGCTTGTTGAACATAGCTTTATTATAGCTTGTTGTCAGCCAAATAATATTGCTACTGGTTAGTCTGTGTTTCCTTTAACTAAGAAAGAAACTGAGCATTAAAGAAACGTCCTTTTTAAAGTAAAAAGAAAATATAAACAGAAAGATTATTTTGAAGAATTACTGTTATGCTTTCATGTGGTCAAAATTATTTATTATAAATTTAATTTTTATTTAAGTTATGAACAGCTCCCTTTGCCTTATGGACATAAGCATTTATCAGATGCTGCAATATGTAGTCTGTACATATTTGATAAAGAGAGACATTGTCATACAGGGTTTTTTTAACTCTTTGGTAGTGGAAATTTTAAAATTCTATTATTGGTAAGCATTTGGATGCTTTGTCTATGTTTAATAAGTAATATTTTAGAAATACTGTGCTGTTAATCTAGGAGAAACATTGTTCTACCTTCTCAAAATGTTTTGTTAGAATTTAATATTTTGCAATTAA
Organism: Coccyzus lansbergi; assembly: GCA_033558105.1. NCBI lineage: Eukaryota > Metazoa > Chordata > Aves > Cuculiformes > Coccyzidae > Coccyzus > Coccyzus lansbergi. Next base: position 1,050,315 of record JAUMJK010000101.1, read on the forward strand.
ATCCGTATAGATGCTGTACAGTGTATCTGGGTGGAAGCTCTTCACCATCTGGCATAGGAACAAATATTTCAAAAAGGTAGGAAATGAGAAGAAAAAAGTTCTACTGGCTGTATCATTATTTTTAATCACATCTGTGTTTTTCTGTGTTTCAACTGGACAGTACGGCCTTATATTCATCTAAATGTGTCGCTGCCTGGAGCTGCAGCTGAAGCCAGCTGATCCCTTTCAGTCCTCTGTTGTCGACCACTAGACCTTTTTCTGTTTGAGGAATTAAAAGATGCATGTTAATGAGACATGAGACTCCAAAAATCCAAACCATATAGTTAAGGAAGTTGCTGCTCTAGGGTGTTGTTATTTTTCCCTGCCTCTCTCCAGTTTTCTGTGTGATGCCATGTTATGTCACTTAAATCAGTGAGCTGGTTTAGGTAATCCCATAGCCTGAACTGAAAATAGCCAGAGTGCTTTGCAACTGCAAAGGAGCTTAGTAGGAGAGGTGTTTTAAAGATCTATCTGCAACATCCTATAGAACATTATTACTATTCTATGTGGGATTTTTTGTACTGAGTTGCTATACACTTAAGGCATATTTGGATGCTGGTCAGGTGCCATAGCAAGTGAGGAGTACTAAAGAGAATATATCAAGAGAGTATCAGTTTATTTTATGTGCCCAGTGAGGTTCAGAACCTATAAAAATAATACATGGTCATGTAGTTGAAATACATACCATAATGAATGGGCTGAAGATATAAAATATTAAGGTTATAGGGTAACCTCACTTCTAGTATTTCTGAGTGAGCACTGTACTGTGAAAACATTGTGATCTGTGTAGTTTCTCTGATGTTAATAAGATCTTAGAGCTTTCTGTTCTCTTTTGACCAGAACATGTGATCAACTGCGTTGTACTGCTTGCGACTTCCGTGTGTCACTTTTCAATGACTACATCTGGGATCCGTCCTGTGATTATCTTTTTTTCAGGTATGTCTGAGGTGGCTTTGATATTAGTATTTTGTCACTGTGCTTTGGCGCATGATAGGAACAGAAGACATGAAAAGTCCACAGCAGATCTTTCCTCCTGAAAAGGAGAATATGTGCAATCTGTACAGTGATCAGATGGGAAATCCTGCAGGAAGAGGGATTCATCGCCTCCCATAATCTGTTTTCATGCTTTTTCATTTCTTCCCATGTCATTCTCCCTCTCTGCTTTTAAAAAGAATTCAAGTTCCATGGATCAAAAGGCAACTTTACTGCTGAAATGAGCAGGTAACCTGTGTGGTGAGTTGGCCTCTGGTGAGTCATTGCAGGATGCTTAAAAAATGAACGCAGACTGTTCAGCATGTACTTATCACCACACCTTCAGTCATACAGACTGTAATTGTTTCAATTTAGATTTTCTTTTTTTCTGGTATTACGCTGTCATGTTCAGTGAAAATCAAATAGTTTGCTTTCTTAACACAATTATTTTTAATTAAATGGAGGAGTGGGATTTTTGTTTCTTGTTACATTTTGCTGCCTTTTAATTATTTCAAATTTTGTTTTACGACTTAAAATTAAAGAGCTCTTACTTCAGGTTTCTCTAAAACTGTATCTAATGCAAAGGCTTAGTGAATGGTAGTGTAGTAAGCCTGCTCCTAATACAGACATTACATCTAGATTCCAGTTTCAAAACTTTGATTTCTCTTCAAATGCAAATCTTACTTTCCCATTATTTAATGTCTCCTGAGGTGAATTTGGTAGCTGCGGAGATTAAATAAAACTATGATTCTTTTAATTACTCAGAATCTACATTATTCCGCTCCCAAGAGCTTGAAATTAATGGTATTTTTTTTAAAAAAAGGACATTAAAGGCATTACTTGTAACATTTATTAAAATCTGTTATCTTTAGCAAACATTTAGCTATTTATTTTGGTTAATCTGAATTTTAAAAAGCAAACTTGAAGATGAAATGTTTGCCTTCCAGTATATGTCTGACCTCTTTTTCTAGAAAGTCTTCCTTCGGTGTTTGTTTTGGGTTTTCTTTATTTAGCTAGGTTTGTTGGTGGGTTTTTTTGCAGAATTCACTGGCCAGTAATTGGTGGCCAGGAGGAGGTCGTGAGAACAGTAATAGTTAAAATGCTAAATTTTCACTTGTTTTTTTGAAACAACTTGTTTTTGTAACAGCCATGCTGATTTTTCATTTGTTATGATTGATGCTTCCACAGGAGTTATTTGTAGTTTGATGTACGTTCTTTTTATGATCATTTCATTTCAGTCACTAACAACAATCCTTAGTAACAGTTTCTGATGAGAAGTTTAACTCCTTAATTGTACCCATTCTGCATAGGGACTTTTACAATAAGTCTGATAAGATTAATACATTTTTGGATAATTTCTTACCACAAGAATTAACTCTACCCAGTTTTATTTACAACTCTTCCTCTGGAGGCTGACACAGGGTCTTCTAAACCAAACAGAGAACATTGCTTACAAAAAACATCAAATCTCTGGTTGATCTGAGATTACAGCAACTATGCACCGAGGCTGCTCTCAGGAAAGGATTCTGTTCAAAACAGAATTTAAACATATCCTTAAATTCCTTCATAACAGTGGTGCTCAGAAATGATAAGAGCTTTTCTGAATTTAAATGGATTTGTGAATAATGAATTTTCTTTTAAAAACCCCAAAGCATTAACCTAAACTAAATTCACTTGATTGGCAGGAATAACATGCCTGAGTTCAGTAAACTAAGAGCGAAGATGATAAAGAAGAAAGGAGCACGAGCATATGCTTGTCAGTGCAGCTGGAGATCCATCAATGAATTAACTGACCTCCAAACAGACCAGCAGCTTCGGTGGGTTTGCGGTAAACATGCAGAATGAAATCCTTTCATGTGTGGTACCTACTCGTGTAGAAACAGGTCATAAACTCAGTTTTTCCCCACACAGTTTTCTGAGAACATGGAAACCAGAATACTTACATTTAGAAACAGCTTATAAAACCCAGACTTCAACCTGGAAGTTCTTTTTTCCAGTTTAACTGTGTTGCAGGCAGCATGGGGAGTGGAATTATTAGAGCAAACAACCAATTTGGAAGCTTTCTGGAAGCTAAATGAGGTTAAAGCTCATACTCAGTAGTGTTAAAGAGAGGAGGAAATGGACAGATCTAGGCATGGAGCAAAGCACCTTCAGACTGTTCATCAAATCTAGCAGAGAGCCTCATTTCCCATGTCTGCAAAATCTTGGACTCAAAATGGTGGGTTGGGATGCAGCCATGACACACAGGCGTATGAATGTCTGCACAGAAATTAATACCACTTTTCTGCTTTGCTCATAGCTGTTAATGAGCAAGTGGTTGGAGACCTCTTAAAAAATTACTGCAAGATCAGCTTTCACCTCAAAGGTTTCAGCACACCCCAAAACTTTACTTTTTTTTACCCGCCAGCAGCCAAAAACTGCAGGTGCTGGAAATTTCCTTCCAGTTCCTACTTCTTTCTTCAAAGCACGTTCTGCTGACTAAAGACTTTTGCCACAGTGAATTTCTTGGACTTCCTGTCAGCTTTCACTGCAAGAGGTGAACAAGGTATTCTGCAATAATTAAATATTGTGCAGTTTTAAAGAGATTCCAAAGAATATAGAACTCTCTATCAATATTTTCAAGGGGGAAAAAAGGCACAAGGTTTTAAGAGTGAAAAAATATATATCCCTACTGATGTTCAAATATGGATTTTTTTTCAGTTTCACTTAGCTTTCACTTCAGCTTCACTTCAAAATACTACATATTCAGAAATTGTAACTGTCCTGTTTCAACACAGTCCCTCCCTCAGTAACACTGTAAAACTACTTCCAGTATTATGTTACTTGGTGAATTGTCTTCGTTACAGTTAATGTCACTATGGTTTGTGAGCTCACTCTTCTCCTTGTGTATAAATAACACAGGAGATGGATTTGGGTTTTAGGTGGACAGAGACGAAGGAAGGGGCTACCAGTCCTGGCAGTTACTACATTGAAAAGTGTCTTAAAATGGGAAGTCTGTCAGTATTTTTGCTGTGCAGTATGTATGTGGATAAATTCAAAATTACTTACTTTGTGCAATTCCATACAGAGCCATTTGTTTTTTTGTGAAGTTTTGCTTATGGCCCTGCTCTGTACCTTGTCAATCTGTTTTTTTCCTGAGCTTTTCCAAAACAATTGCATAGTCTTTCTTGTATAGGTCATACCTCAAATCCGTTCCTTTGCCTGTAGCCCTCTGAAAGAACAGATACCAGTAGTGATGGGAGACATAATTGGCTCAGCATCCTGCTCACCTTCCTCCTCTCTGAGTGGGTTTTTTTTTTGGAACTTGCAGGGAGCCAAGAGCATGCCTGCGAGGCCTGGCAGTGCTTACATACACAATGCTTCAGTGCCCAAGAGTGCACGTTCCAGTGCCACATGCAGCCATGCTGGTAGGTTCAGAGGTGAGCTGGCTTTAGAGAGGTGCTCCTTAGCTTAATGTTATAGCCGTGTTTAGGGTCATGTATTGTTTTCAGTGCAGTTGGTGTTTCCGGCTGAAGTTTCAACTACTAGTGTCTAAAACTGCAGGTTCAGGAGATAGAGAGACCCAGAGACCAGCTGATTAATGCTCAGTCAGCTACTGGAAGAGGTCTGCTTGCCATTCTGTCCTTTGTAAAGAAGTAGTCCCCATGTGGACTGTGTGCAGTAGTTGTGTTCCTGGGTTTTCTTGAGGCAGGCCTGAACAATTTGCATTCCCAGAGAGCATCAGTGTTAATGGCAAGAGAAGAACCCAGTAGCAGTATGTAATTTATTAACAAACTCTAGAGAAGGATAAACCTACTTTCCATTCTTCTCGAATTTGAAGAATGTGTTTCAAGAAGTGCTGAGTTGCCTTGGCTTACTTGTTCCAAGGCCATTTGAAACTCATGACCAGCTAGCCCCACAGGAGGCTCTTTTTGCCTAGATTTGCATCGGAACTTGTGCCACACTATAGGGAACAAGTTAGGCTTGCAACGTGCAAGAAACAGGGAAAATCATAGAATCACCAGGTTGGAAGAGACCCACCAGGTCATCAAGTCCAATCATTCCCACCAATCTCTAAACCATGCCCATAGAATCGTAGAAATCCTAGCACCCATCTTGGTTCATGAGACCGAGTCTAATGTGACTTGGAAAACGAGCATGTCTTCTCTACCCTGTTTCAAGAAAAATAACAGAAATAGTCACTCCCTCTGGAACAGTTTGCACTAGTAAGTGTGGGAAGCATACCATGCAGAAGCAAAAGTTCAAGACATCCGTTCTAGTGATTTTTATGACAAGAAGGTAGCCTGCAGCACTTTAGAAGTGGAATCTAGAAAGGAATTGAGACAAAAGGACTAAGTGTGGGAGAAGTAAAAAGGATTAACACCAGCATCTACTGACAACACAAGTTAGCGTTTGTCTGAGGTCACCTCATCCCTCAGTCTTTTCTTAGCCTGGAAAGCTGTAGAGAGTTCTCTTTATGGATAGAGATCATTGTCAGGCAGTTGTATTACTAATGCCAGTAGAATCACACTCCAAGTGCTAAAAATGTTAGGCCGTAATCTTAACAGGCAAATGGATGTGGAAACCTGTAGATTACGGTGCAATCATCAGGTGTAGTTACTTGGGTTTCACCTTGGTAAGAAGAAGAGTGGGATATGACAGCTCTTTGTCCAAGTGACATTTTAATTGTGCAGAAATAGTGCTTATTGTATTGGTTTTCATTACAGAATTTAGCACATTTCTATAATCTGAGAATAGTTACTATTTCATGAAATGTAATTCTTCTGTTGGAAAGAGAAGGGATATTAAGTAAGTGATTTGCCTTCATTTGCTTTCGTCAGTTACGTGTTACAAACCACTTCTAAGTCCTCCAACGAAGAGAATTTAAAGAAAGGTAAAATTAGAGCTTGAATGTTCGTTTGATGAAGGCATTGTAAGATTGCACAAGGTTTTCAAGCTACAGCCCAGACCCTAAGTGATACTTCCGTATCAGTTATCTGAGATAGCAGGGATTATGCAAAGAATTTTGTTTAAGAATGCCATTCAGCTGTTGTCAAATGGGTGTATTGGAGGACAGTTTTGCTAGATATAAATGTGACCACTGTTTTCCTCCAGGTGTTTTCTTTTTGCTTTGTAAGTAATAACACCATTTCTGTTTGTGAAGTGGACAAGGTGACTTGAGACTTTAATTTCAGTTGGGTGATATGCCTGGCAGTTTTCTAGCCTGCAGCATTAGTCTGTAGCAGATCCCTCAACAACATAAAAGCAATGGAGGATGACAAAATGAGAATCCACGCAAAAGCATTCCCTTGGAAATGTAATCGGTGGTTTAATGTCATAGCAGCTTTTATAAGTCTGTGTTTCTGCAGTACTTCTGGATAGGAATTTTATACATAGTGTGTTTTGAGAACTCTATGCATTTTTAATGTGCTGTTCCAACTATCTTGCTTGTTTTACCTGCAAACTATGAAGAGTGCCCAGCCCAGCCACCAAGTATAGCTCAGAAGCGTAAAATTTAACTTGCATAAGTATAATTGCATTACATATTGCAAGCTCTGCATTGTATAAAGCTGATTAGAGATTCTATTTTTCTAAACACACATTTCAGTTTTGTACAAAAGTTACTCTGCAAAATGCTAGGCCCTGGAAGCTTCCACTTGTAGAAGGACTCATTTCTCTTGTTTCCTGACATGTGAGTCTCTGGGTCATGTAACCAGCACGTGTGGATAGTCACACAATAGGAGAGAGACTGTACTGGGACCTGCTTAGGCAAATTTTCCTTCCTGCCAGGCTTTTTGCACAAGACCTGAGCAGTTTTATATGTTGTGTGACACCCAATGACCACAGAAAGGCCAACCTGGAAGAGGATGGAGTAAAGGAGTATCAGATGCTGTGCATTTGTCAGGGCCACTTAGGATGCCTCGGACTGAGCACACGTGCTTTGAGGAAAGTATTTTTCAAATGTAGACACTTCAATAAAATGAAAAGTTGGAAGAAACCCGAATTGTGTGTTGCATATATTCTGTTGTCTTGTTCCTATCCAAGAGAAACATTATGAAAATTATGCAGGATCATGTTTTCTCTGTCAGAAGGGTTATGAAATGCCTTTAATACAAAAACGTTGCCCAGCTCATAATAAACAATAAGTACTGTTGTGTGTTTTCTCCATTCTGAATTTGGACTCCAAATGTCGGTGCTGTTCAGGCAGTTGTTACTTTGCTGACTTAGGGTCGACTCAGTAAGAACACACAGAAAACAACCATCAGGAATGCTCCTGACCTGCCTTACTGACACTTTGCAGTGTTAGAGCACACCATACGATGTGGTGCCCACGAATGTTTCATTGACACTGACAGCTTCAATTCTATTGTGATAGTTGTGCTTTAGAAGCATATACTGGGGTAAGATGTCATTATATGCTCTAGTCTGCAGAGGGCAGAGCAACACCACCGAGTGCTATACTTCAGGCTCTGCTAATACAAGCTTATACTTTTTTTCTGCGATAATTAAGGTTTACGTTCAAGTGACCTAAACTTCTTGCATTTGCTTTCTATGTAATTATAAAGGGGGGTAGCCAGATCTGTGGCGACTCCACTTGATTTTTTGTGACTTCATCCAAGGTGTCTTCAAGTGGTCCTTGACCAATACTGATTAAATTTTTTAGCTGGCGGCTACAGTGTATGTATAAAAAGTGTATGCGTTTATCCCTTAACAATATCAGTGAAAGAATTAAATTGCCTTTGAGGTTTACCTTTCACCCTGCCCAAATTAGTTTTCCCTGAAAATGTTAAGTGCTTTTGGCAAGTAGAAGTTGTGTACTATAGGGTCTCATAACGTCTAGTACAACATGGATATCACCCAAAATGTTAAAAGGTGGCAGATCTTAAAAAGAAAGTGGTAAAAGGTCAAGATCTAGAAATACAAAAAAAAAAATTGTTTCTGTGTCTGAAAGCCCCACAGAAGCCTGGAGATGCTGTAGAGCAGTCTGAGTAGTGGCAGCAACAATCATCCAAAGATCATAAGCCTACGTCCTGCCATTCATCAGCCAGGAGTCCTGGCTAAGGTTTTGATGAAGAGTGAGTTTCTAAAGGTCATGTCACCTGCACATTTGCAGCCACCCTGCCTGCCATGAACATGCACGCACATGCACACAGAGTTGGGGTTTTTCCCATTTAAACTCTCTTTTGGTTCTTTGGGAGTCCAGTGTGAATGTCCTAAACAGATTTAGAGTAGATGGGAGAAAATGTGATCTTTCATAACTGGTGAAGCTGTCTTTCCGTAGAAGGGTTGAGGTACTTTTAAGTAGAAGTATAAACATATCGAAACCATGAAACTAGGGTTTGCTTATTTTATTTGTAAAATAGGAAGTATCTAATTTGGCCTGGTTACACCATAGGTGAGTGATCTCTGTAACACTTCATTTTTCACTCCCTTCCCTGTAATAGGAGAAATAGATGAACAAAAAGTCTTAGTAGAGAAAATTGGAACAAATGAGGCTGAGAAGGACACCATGAGAGGCTGCGTATAGGAAAGTTTTGTGAAAACCCTTTGTTTTCAGGCAAGAAATAAACCATTGTATTTTGTTTGTTTCCAATCTAAAGAAGGCACACTTAAATGAAAGAAACAAAACCAGTGTGCTGTAGGGAGAAGTTCAAATGCCCACAATTTTGCCAAAAGTAAAGACAGAATTTCATATGGGAGGTCTCCTTTCCAAGAGACTTTCAGGATTATAGTTGTAGGGTCAGAAGATGGGGTTGCATCCACTCACCTATCCACTGCCCTTCAGTCGCTTCCATCCCAGGAATCTGAGCTGCATAGGATAACAAAGTGCCGGAGGGTCTTCATGCTCAGAAGGCACCTGCTCGCTTCCAGTGAGGATGCTGTGGAACACAGGAGCTGAGTGTGATTCACTTGGGTTTAGGGTTTTTCCCTCTAAAATTTGTGAGAAGGGTTTTCTGCAGTATTTTGAAAGCTGTTTCCTGGTGATAAGTTTTAGATGTAGGAGCTGAGATAGTCAGATACTATGCTTAGATATTATATTTAGATATAAGATCTAAGATATTCAGGGCTGCTAAAATCCTCTTTGCTTGTGGTTTATAACTTACTCATACAGAAGCAAATGATCTTCACGTTTTTCATGTGAGTTTAGTGAAACTGAAACCATTACATCCTCAGAGCTGGGCGCACTGGGAGGCACAGAGAGGAAGACATTTTCATAATGGTCAAACAAATGCATGATATTCTAACTCCAAGTACATTAAATACATCTGTTTAAAAGTGTGGTTGTTTACAGCGGATGGGGGTGGGAATTTAACTAGCTCTTGAACAATGGTAAGATATTTATTACTTAGCCATAAAATGTTTCAATCTCTATTTAAAGGCAAACAACATGGCCTTACTCCAAGACAATGCAATATATGTGATAGTAATGAAACACAACAAGCGTTTGTCTTTTACCTACTGCAAAGAAGCTTTGGAATCTTCAGCAATCTGAGCATACTCAGAAGCCCATGTCCGGACTGCCCAGATGTAAACAGCATTCACAAGAAGGGGGGAAGCAGCTACCAGGGACAGGAAGGTTGAATTTAGCATCAAGCTCTTAATTGAGGCAGAGCAGGCTGCCCAGGATGGTGGAAAGAAAAAGTGTACAAATTAGTACAGCAGTGATAGCTGCCGGGCCCTTCCTGGGAAGACCATTCACGTCAATGTAATCAGGGTACAATCTTCTGCATTCAAATGGGTTTAGGAAGAGATTATATCCTGGGGCTGTTATCCAAAACAGTGTTTACCATGATGCATTATGGTCTCATTCAGTCTCAGTTATTGTCACTTGCAGGAAGTGATTGATCTCATGCTGAAGAGGGTGTGTACCTTTTAAATATAAAAGCTTTATCATACTAAGAGTTATTGTTAAATTTATTATCCCTAAAGAAGTATAAGCCTTTCTTGATTCCTAATGTGCATTGCATTATCTGCTTTAATTTTTAGATTATAGGTTTTATATCAGAGCTGGCACAGCTCAGGTTCCAGCACTTCAGAGATGAAAACTGTTGCAGCGTTGGTTCACATGCTTTGAATCAGTAAGGCATCTTGTTTACTAGTGGAAGATAAGCAGCTTCTAAATATTCTTTGCAGTTTAATTGGTTGCTTATTAACATATAATGCCCACCAAGTTCCCTTCTGATTCCTGTGTGTATCTTGGGAAGCCCATCTGATCTGAGCCTATAGCACAACAAGGCACCATTCAATCAATACATTCTCCTCTGGCTGAAATGGAGAGTCAACACAGAATTTTAGTATCCCTGCATTGGTTTTGTTTTGGTTTTTTTAGCAATGATGACTCTTATTTCTCCCGTCTTCCCCAAAGTATGCTGCAAAACTATTTCAGATTTTCTCAAAACTTTGCTGAATTTAAGATTGAGACCTGGAAACACTTTAAAGCAGGCTTTTAGTTTCATCTTCCCACGTATGTCTGAAACACCTCTTTACACTTTTTTTTTCCCCCATACTAGATATATATTTAGTTCAATTCCAGTAAGAAAGACTGGAAACAAACTTCGAAAAAGGAGAGTCTAACCATGTCCTAAACAGCAATAAAATATATCTGTCCTGGGTAATTGCAAAGAGAATATTGAAGATGATTCAAAGAGGTTTGAATTGCTGAAACAAGTTAGGTCAAGAAAATACTGGGGTCTATCTGTTCTGCTTGCGGAATGTGGGTATCACACATCACCAATCTCCTGAGCCCAGGAGGATCCAGTGACACAGCGTCAGCAGTCTTAGCACCCAGAGAATCCAACCAGGTGCTTCACACCAGGGTTGCTAGTGTAAGCTAAAACCCTTAATTGCTCTGTTTTTGCAAAAGACTTCTTCCCCTGTAGTATATTGGAAACCCCTCCTAAAACCTGGAGAGTATTACTTCTTTATAAAGAATATGTTTGTAAAGTGGATAATTTCCAGATGTCAAATGGTTTCTCAGACCTTGCAATAACAATTTACTACTCAGGGTTCTCGGCCAGCACTGGGCATGTGGTTACCTTGGGTATTTTCAGGATCCATCATAAGGCAAATGGCACCTTTGAAAAGGGAGAAAACAAACAGCCTAATAGGCACCTCGCAGCAGAGAGCACCTCATCAGGTTTGTCCCAACACATTCTCACATCATTGTTAGATAGGGTAACAGGCCATAAAAGATCTAAGCAGCTACTTTCTTTTTCTGTCAGATGTTGCAAGTTACTCATATTTCCTGTTCTGCTATTTAAAGGACTAAGGGCTGAAAATGGGAGTTCATTAACTTGTCTGAAATGGAATATATTCCCGTTGAAAATGAAAGTGAAAGATTTTTCCTGCAGCACGTTCAAATTATTGTAATAAACACAGGCCTAGAAGGCATCTCCAGGGATCGGATAGTGCCTTCTGCCCTGGAACAGGACTAGCCCTACTGGAAGCTGAGGCTGAACTCTGGTGCAGGTTGCTATCAGAAATCTCCCTCCAGTTGAGCAGAAAGAGAATCCTTAAGAAAGACAAAGCTCGAGTTTCCATGCCAGCTGTCTGGCAGGTCCCAGGAGGAGCAGCAGGAACACCCCTTGCTCCCTGCTGCCTGCTGGGTGGGGCTGTAATTTAACCAAGAACAAGAGTATGTGGGAGAACGCGGGAGAATTTCAATAGACAGGTATCAGTGTTATTTAGGCAGCATTTTTGACAGTCTCCCCTCAACTGAGCGCATCCACACTTCAACCATTTAAAAATAAAAAATTTCTTCCCATGCTTTTTTCCTTTCCTGTCGGCTGTTGTTTTCTTTACAGGCTTGAAACTGTGCTTATTCATCCTTCATAAAAAGTCTTATCTAGGTCTGGACAGCCTGGGAAAATCTCAGGGCATGCTTGCAATGCAAACTTTGAGGAAGTAAAATTAGTTTCTCAACGAGTTTAACCAATTCAGCTGTCATGTTTGACAACCATCCTCTAAACTTTCAATGGAGAAAGAACCTACTGCTCTGGGACATGCAGTCTACTCCCACAAGCCCTAGCATGACTTTGGGCCCCTTGGAGGTCCCAGACCACATCTGAGAGGTCCAACAAGGCTAACTAAGAAAAGCAAACCTGGTGTCAGGAGCCTTAAATTTGCTATGCTGGAGTCTGTACTGCTGGAGGTGGGTTTGTGTATTGAAAGGATGGTCTAAAAGCTAGACCACAAATAAGGCAGCACAGCTGTTGTCTTTTTCAAAATATGGAGGTAAAGTCTTCCTGAAATGAAAGAATCTTTGTGGGAAAATCTTTTCACTCTAATATATTCTGAGTCAGCACCAATATGTAAACTATAGACCATGAACATGCTTGTGTACAAACATCCTCATGTGAGTTGCCGCTGTCTGGGTAGGTGTGGGTGAGCACTGAAGAGCCTGCTCACTGGAAAAAGCACACCTGAAGAGCTCCCCTTGCTCTGCTAATTATACTCTAGGAAGCTTTACTGTATGGCACCAGCCCATCCTGCCAGCTGCTGGGCTTTGGTTCTTTGCTCGTGCACTTGAAATGCAAAGAAAGAGGATCCCAGCAGAAGCTTATCTATGGTTTCTGCCAAGAGAGTAGCAATCGGTTTGAAAGGGGAAGGAGGTGGAGGATGCTGCCTGGGAGATGAAAGCTGGCAGAGATCCTCCCACACTCCTCCTCCCTGAAACCCACACAGGTAGCAGGGATTCGGGGCTCCACCTTGTAGGCAATGAGGGAAAAAGAAGAGAGCCTATCAAGTTACAAGTGCACTGAGCCTGGGAAGTTCAGGGAGTTCACACAACAAGTAGTTACATGCATTGCTTACCTTTTAAAATATCTCCCTTTAAAAAAAATAAAGATTAGCCATTAAAAGCCATTAAAAAAAAATTAAAGATCACACCTCTTAGTGAGGAAAAATGAACGTAAGAATTAGGATAAGCTACAGTCACAGCATTAAATCAGTGTAAGTAAAATGCGGTCCTCATTCAGATATTTTTGCAGCTTGTAGCCTTGAGAAATTATCATCATTTATTTCATAAAATAAAACAACATGATGCAAACAGCATGAGGAATGTAATAGTTTTGAGAGAAGTTGATCCTAAAATAAGGTATGCAGGCACTGAAACGCCTCCCAGCAGGACAGCCTGACGTACGGTTGTGTAATGGGGATAAGTGAAGTATTTCTTTGGAGCATTAACCTGAATTAAAGGATGAAATATCTGGGGGCAAGTGACACTCCCGGTCACTGCTTAGGCCTTGATAGGTACTAAAGAAATTGCAAGGCATTATTTAAATATGGAAACTCTCACTGAGGAGAGCACTTCTCTTGCAAGGGATTTCTTCTTCCTGCAGGACCAGACCTTTCCTCAAGGCAACTGCAGCTGGGGAGAAGGGAGTTCAAGGAGGGGTTCAGTATCCTATCTCCATCACATCTGTGCCCAGTGCTTGGCAGGCATGGCTCTGGTCTAGCCCTGCTTACCCTGTGGCTGCAGTGGCTTTCTGCAGAGCCAAGTGGTGCTTTCTAGGGATGGCAGCTGGTTGAAGCATTAGGGACTGATGCAAAACCAGTTTATTCTGTCTATTACACAGCTGCATCAGGAGTTACATACCTAAATCCCTGTGCATCACAAGTGGGGGAATGCTCCCTGCACAAGGCTGCTTGTTGTCAGTAATCCTCTCAACTCGCTGATGAAAATACAGCATGTGGCAGTCACTGCCACACCACGGAAATTCTGGTATGCACTAAAGTCACGCAGAGCCTGATCTTCAGCTGGGTCAGGCCATATAAAGCAGGGCAATGTCTACTGCACCCAGTCTGTCCCACCAGAGTTGTTTCCTCCTGTGACAGCAGAGGCGAGGCCTAACAACAATCCAGAGCTCTTCAGCAGGATTATTCCAGATTTTCCTTGGGGAGATAAAACCTGATTTTAACCAATAACACCTAAACAAACGCCATTTGTTTGTGTGCAATCCTTCGGCTTCACTTCAGCTTGAGAGATACCTCTAAGAAACAAATTTCTCCACATGCCTTGGAAGCTGAAAATGGGTTATAAGATGCTACTGCCTAAAAAAAAAAAAAAAAAAAAAAAAAACACTGTTCCCTTGCAGAACTGCCTTGTCTCTGGTAAACAACACTGCTATCATTAGCACAAACCATGCCATCTCAGTGATAACACACTAGATAGGCTCACTGCAAAGGCTGCCCACCAGCGTGATATTATCCTTCAGCAAAGGGAAGACTGGGCCTTGTGTAAGCATATTTTTAAAGCATATTTTCAAATTACAGGAAAACAACAGTCAAAAGTCTTGCTGTTTAGATGAGGATTTTGAGGCTCCTAAGCTTTGGCTCGCTCTGTTTCCTCACTGCACTAGAGCCCCTGGTCTGCCAGCCTCACTCTGCTGCTGCCATTAATACAGCGCCATTGTTTTGCTGCAGTAACTTTCATAGTTATAAATTCTTGATGGGTTTAGCAGGGCTGGCACACACATCTCCCCTCAACCATCACCACTCCTGTCTTCTGGGGGGCTTCTGCTCACAAAACCAGCTCCCAAAATTGCAACAGAATAAAGGCTGAGTCAAATGATGTTCATGTAATTGCACACTGAAAAAAACTTTCCTTGCCAGTGATTAAAGGCAACATGAAGACATTTGGCTGATGCCTTCCCTTAAACTGCTCATGTACCTGAACACTAAAACACTTTACTAGGCAAGGCAAAGTGGCTCTGGCACAGCTCCCCACTGGGACTGGTTTTACATGTGCTGGGGGAAAAACAACGGTGCCTTTGGTTGGTTTAGAGGATGCTGGTTACATCAAACCAGCTGGGATGATTTTTGTATCATCCCTTTCAACTCTGTGCCAGATATAAGAACAGTCATCCAGACTTTGACACTAGAAAACTAGTTTAAGTGTTGTACTTCAGGAGTTTTTTTAATGTAGAATTGTGTTAATTCAATGGAAACAAAAAAAAAATAAACAAAAAAAAACAAAAAAAAAAACAATGCTTTTTGCAAAATGCTGTGCACATACTGCAGATTGTATTTTAACCGGGTGTCTCATACCTGCCTCTACCTTCACTTTCTGCAGCTGTTTTCAGGGTGTGCTTCCTTCACCTTCAGACAGGTCACAAAAAAAATAACAGAGAAAAGCAGTTAGGCAACAGGTTTTAATTTCTCTGATGTCAGCACTGGAAAGCATCTGGGAGAATGACAAATCTTAGAAGATAAAAAACATACCAGTTGTTTTAGCTAGTTAGATGGACATGTAGCTGAAACCCAGGGATGAAACCTGCCACTCCCTTGGACAATGCTGCCTCAGGAGTGATCTGGCCAGCTGTACTGCAGCACAGAGCAGAGGTGCTGCAGCAGGGCACTCAGTGAAGACCAAATAGCTGCAAAGCAGTATCTCACCCTGTCACTTATTTTCTTCATCTTGGGGAAAAATCACAGCAACTCACTACCTCACCTGCTCTAAGCCTAGTGCTGCACAGGTCCACTGTGATCACCAGAGCATCACTGGCCACCTGCAGACCTGAGGCTTTCTCTTGGGTGACCAGCCCCCAGCACACACAAGGATACATGGCACTGCCCTTCCCACTGTCCCCTGCTGATAGTTGTGCTCCCATACAGGGGGACTACGGAGATGTCCCTGCACCGCTGTGGTTTGGCATTACAGGGAACCCTCAGGCCTGCTGGCAGGTGGCAAGTTGAAGCCAGATGGATTTTTGGAGGAGATTTTGCCTGTATTCATTACTTCCCACAGCTAAAATACAAAATATTGAGGCTGAAGGGTTTAAAGTCTGTGTCCATGCTAAAATGCATTGATTGGTTTATAGAATTATGACTGTATCAAAGTGATTTCCCCTCTAAGGCAAATTCTGGGGTAGCTACACATGGTAGAAAGGAGAAAGTCTTACCTCTTTTCATTTCTTTCAAAGAAGTTTCACCTCTTTTCATTCTTTACACCACATTTTCAAATTCTAGAAATCATGTCACACATCTGATTGGATCCCAGACTGGCAGAACCATTCCAGATAGAGCTGTTCTCTTCAGAATGTTTAACCTTTTGAAATAAATATAGTTACATTACAGATAACTCCTGCCCACTGAAACGTCCATGTCTCCAATCTTCACCACTTTTCCAGTTTAACAGGTTTTTCAGGAACTGTGTTTGCAGAGGCAAGAAAGTAGCATGAATAATCAAGTTGACTTTCATTTTCTTTACCTGGTTGTAAACCAGGTGGCTTTAGCTACATGTCTAACAACCATCACATCCTGGCTACGTCAGTTATTGCTGAACTAATTGAGATTCTTAAAGGTAGCTAGGGAATATGGGAAGCATAGAGGGGTAAAATCCAGCACGAAAGAAAAACTTTGGGGTGTATGTATACATCCTTTCACCAAACCAGTATTTACATATCTCATAAAAGAGAGAGTCTGGAGCAAGGATCTTACCTATTTATGTAGTCCTTTAACATTCATTTAAAGCATCATGCACGTAAAATGCAAGAGGATCACCTCTTTAACAGAAAATATCAACCTTCAGATGTTTCCTCTGCTCAGTGAAAATGCCTGAAACACACAAACTTTTCTCTTACCATCAGAGCAGACAGAAATAAGGCAGGTGAGAGACCGTTTATTTGACACAGAAATAATTTATTGGCAGCTGTGCTGTCACAACCACCCCTGTTTCACCCACAGGCACTTGGTGGGGGGAAACAAGAGCTCCTGCAATGAGGAAAGGTGGCACTGAGGAACACAGATCATGGCTAGCAGCCAAATAGTAGATGGGAGACTGAATCTAAGCTTAATGAGGTAGTAGATAGCAGAGAGGAATCATTGAAGTGTGCCTGGGAAGTGTGGGACCAGAGGAAACACAGGTAGGGGCTGGGGCAATATTTTTGCAAAGGAAGCCACAGGGGACAGTGGTGGATGCGGCACAGCAAAGGGCGACATAAACGTCCTTGGAGAGGAACACCATGCCAGCAGCACTGGCCAGAAGAGGAGCAGCTTCATGTCCACAGCAGCAGTTCAGGAGTAAAGTGAAATACTGAAGCACTCAGGTGAGGGCTGGCTGTTGCATGGTGCCTCCTCACCACACTGAAGTCTTTCAGCTCCCAGCCAACATGTCCCTCCTCTCATCCTAGGCAGAGCTCTCCATCTATAGGATCTGGCCTTGACCTTCTTACTACGCTTCTTGTCATTTTTTAACTACCACAGTACAGGACATCAGCAGTAAGGTCTAGAGGACCATCATCCTCTCTCATTCAAGAGGTAGAAGAGGAGACATGAAGACTTGCTTGTGTACCATGTGCTTCCTGCATTATACGGCTGTTTCTGTTTCAGTGGCTATCAGAAAATACGAAGGGGTAGTAGCAACTGACAGTGTAGCTGCACTTCTCCAGCTCCCTGAAAGCACTTAGGTGTAGGAAGGGAAATTAAGCAAAATTAGGTACCTGTTTCCAAAGTCCCCCTCAGAGCTCCCTTTCCTCCCTCCAGCAGCTGGAGACACACTACTGGTGAAGAGCAGTACCCCAGAGCACACAGGGTTATGCTCTACCATGGTATTGCACAAGTCCAGAGGTGCTTCCCTCCCACATCCCAGCCATCGAGAGGTTTGAGCTGCCTCCAGCTGTTGCTTGTAGAGCTGCAGAAGAGCAATGCACAAGCTCTTTCTATCCCACCAAACAGGGTTAAAAGGATACTTTTGAACACTGCAATTTTAAATTAGCAGAAATTTCTTCTCCTTGCAAACAAAGTGGGGGGGGGGGTGCATTTTTGCTTCCTATGATCAGTGCCAGCCACGTGCCCTCCTTTGTCCTTTTCTTCTCTCGAGGGCCCCAGAAGTGATGCTGTTGTTCTCGGCACTCATGAGAACTTCTCCTGCTCTTGGTCTTTGGTTCAACAGCTGTCTCCAAATACTAAATTTTCTATGTGACCTGCACAGAAGGGCCCTCACTAAACTTGACTGCAAAAGCTCCATTATCACACAGCAGGACGCATGGCCCATGGGGTGTTCTGCCCACCACTGCTTTCTTAGATATTGACACTGCAGCAACTTTGGGAAAAGTATCTTTATGAACATTCTGGGTGATATATATACCAGTTTGAGCTGTTTCTGATACCCACTGGGAATACTTATCCTGCAGAAGGAAAACTCAGTTGCTAGAGGACTGAGAAAACCCCAAAACTCTAACAAGCTATGGATATTTGATCATGAATTTGATGCTCTATGCTGCATGGAGACACCTGCTGCAAGCAAAAATAGGATGATCAAAAATGTGAGGTGACTATCCCACTAAAAGAGAAAATAAATGCCAGATCCTGGATCTTTAAATCCTACATGTGCCCCTGCCAAGAATGCCATGACACTGCCAGACACCAGCAGCAGCAGGTGATACCCTTGCCTGTATAACACCATTTTCATTGCTTCATTGCCTTTTTCTTTATTGTTTTTAATTTAATCAAAACCTAAGCTCTTGCCTGAAACATCATGCTGCTGAAAACCCTCTCTGGTGCCACAGCATGTTCCTAACAAGGCAGGTGTGTGTAAAATCACACCTGGCACCATGGGGCTTGAAGCACCCTTCCCTGGAAGGCTTTGCCTGTCCACCAGACCGAAAACACCCCCAGATGGGTTGTCCTATAACTGTGTAAAATAGCATGCTGGGCTGGATCAGGCCCCACTTCTGGCTGTAGGTGCTCATCAATGCCTCTTTCAGAGCAGCAAGTTTAGCACGATACACCTGAGCAAACATCCCTGTGTTTTCAGGCTATTTGCACATTCCAGACTTTCCAGATGTTGCTTTCACTCTTTGACTCCACTGGTGTCCCCAGCATGGCAGCATCCCCCTTCACACACCACAGAAATGACAAGCACATCTTTACCCTAAGCCTTGTTGAAGCAAGCTTAGCCTCACAAGTACTGAGTAGGGTGGTCCTTGATGCTTCAGCTGCTCCATTCTGCTTGGCGACATGATTACTGCCTTTTTTTCATCAGGGAAATAGCTGTAGCAAAAGAAAAATAATTATTCGTTTGGTTTCCTTCCCCTCTAAAGACAGCTTTAAAATAGCAGAGTTTCTGTGGCTTCAGCCTCAAACCCTTCTGGGGTACCTTTCAACCACAACTTCTGCAATGGCTAGTGTGCACCGTGGGTGTTTGGTAGGGTGGTGGTCATAGGCGAGTGCAAGGGAAATGTGATATGCTGAATTCAGATTCCCATTTCCTGGGTAAATAAAGACACTGTTAACAAGAAACATTCCTCTGAGCTTCCTCCCTACCAGTGAGCTCCTCTACTCATACCCTGCACTGCCCTGAAGCTTTTATAAATCCAGTGCCTTTGTTGGCGCGGGACGTTGCTTGTGGCAGAGCTGCTATGGGTGGGTTTTTCTTGAAGAGCCATGGAATTGATTTTTCTTTCACTGACATGACTGGCAGGGGGTAACACTGGGAAAGAAAGTCTATGCTTTTGGAGACAAGTATAAAATCAGATGTGCCTTTGACACATGTTGAAAGTGAGGTCAGTCCAGAGAGGCTCAAGTATCCATACAGGCCAAAAGGGGGTATCTAATTACCCCCATGGGAGAAGCTCATTTGGGAGGGGGCAGGAGACAGCAAGGAGCAGAAGCAAGAGGATGCAGCAAGACACTGCAGCTGGCCACTGTTCCCCATGCCGTAAGTGTAATACCCCAGCTTTCTGTAGGTTCCATGAAAGACCGAAGACTGAAGATCTGGGTACTGCACGGGTAGTACAAGCTCAAGGGGCCAAACTAACCCTAGACTAGCTCTTCTGCTCCATGTAGGGCTCAGCACCATCCCTGTGTCCCACAAGGATGAGATAAGGACTGGGACCTGGCACAACACCACACAGGTCTTCACCCCAAACTGTCTGCAGAAGGATGGTGTGGGCTGGCCCCACGGCACCATGCCACTGCATGGGCAAATCCAGCTCTCAGCTGGCCCACGTCACATATGCTACAATATATAAAATTACCACTGCCTTCATGCTGAAGCCATGGGGTCTTCACTGACATCCAGCAGTGTCCCCTGTGTTTGTAGGTCCAGTTGAACATGAACTCTGTGAAGCACATGTCACGCCAATTAGTGATAATCACTATTTACTCCCTGCATTCCTTCCCATCTGCCCACTTGCAGCACATTAAAATAAATGAATAATATTTGATCAAATGGTGCACCTGTGAATCCTAGTAATTTCCCTTGAAGTAATTGCAATGAGCACAATAACCAGGACTAATTCATCATGTTGTTTGTAATTTGGCCAGGATTCAGACATGAGAACCTGTTTTCACAGCAGCTAATAAACAGTGGTTTATTGCTGTCCTACCATGTGTTCCGTAGCTGCCGACTCCTTCCGAGTGCAGAAGCCGTGAATGCCTGTTTCTCTCAGCACATGCTTCTGGTTAGAGATGATACTTTACAAATAGGCCAGGCTGGTTATGATTCAACCCTTACCAACATAAACAGTGTTTCTGTTTCCTCAAGGGAAAACATGAGTGGAGCAAATATTTACACTTCAGTTCCACCTGACACTGAGAAGATCAGGCACATTAATAGCACCTGAAGCTCAGGGATGTGTTCATAGGCCTTGCCCTAAAACTCAGTGCAGGGTTAGGAAACCAAATTATGCCATGATCTTGTTCATGCATCATACTTACAGCTGTTCCAGGTTATACGTGAGGCCCGTGTTCCTGGGGTTCCCACTAGCACTGGACCTGTGATGAGGACTGGTCCAGCAGCACTGGTTCTGACCCAGTCCCAGGAGTTGATGGCAAAATGGGGAGCCAAGGGAAAAGGGCTGCAAGAGGTTGGCAGGATCCCCTGGTCCACACAGGCAGCCCAGCTCTGCACTACTCCACCTCAGCATAGCAGGAATTCAACTAAAACCTGGCTTACAAAGGCTGCATGGCCTTTGCTGTCTCGTGCTGGGACGTTGGAGGAGGGGGCTCAACTTATTAGTCAGAGAAATGGCAAGGCTGGAAGAGGAAGCCAGAGCTGAGGTTGCCATCCCACTCTTGCCAGCGCAACCAAATACTGGAAGGGAACATGCTTGCCTAGCGACTGAGTGGGAACCATTTACAGGGATGGCGAAGGGATTTGCTTGTCAGTGAACCCCTGTAATTTGAAAGGATTTGTCCTGGTGCATGTGTGGACAGTGGACAAATACTCCTACATGATGCAGAATAGCTTGCCAAGTCCTTCCTTATGGCTAAAGATGCTATGCTTCTGCTAAAACCATCAGTAAAAAATAGCTAATGGGAAAAGAAAGAGAACTCAATTTAGTGGTTCTGGTCAAGGGCACATCCAGACCTGAACATTAGTGGCCCCCAAGCCAGCTGTACCTTAGGGCTGCTTGTGGTACCATGGAAAGCTGCAATGGGTTTGCTTTGGGTCTGACTGTGTCACTGCACAGAAGTACCACCCCTACCCCATGGGGCCCTGGAGCATTCCTATCCTACCTCCCAACTCACAGCAGCCAAATGTGCTTCATGCCTTCATACTGAGCTGCCAAGCTGAGGGAAAAGTAGTGAAACCAGGAGCAGGAGGTATTGCGAGGTTTTTGGGATAGGTCTGGCTCTCCTTCCCTGCAGAACAGTCTCATCTATGTCAAGTGCTTCTGGCTGTCATAAGACAAAAGCAAGTCCCAGTCCCTCCACTTTTGCTCCCTGCTGCTCACTTTTGCTCACTGCCTGCAGGGCAATGGCAAACCTTAGAATCATAGAATAACCAGGTTGGAAGAGACCCACCAGATCATCAGGTCCAACCATTCCTATCAATCATTAAACCATGTCCCTCAGGACCTCGTCCACCCATGCCTTAAACACCTCCAGGGAAGGTGACTCAACCGCCTCCCTGGGCAGACTGTTCCAATGCGCAATGACCCTTTCTGTGAAATATTTTTTCCTAATATCCAGCCTAAATCTCCCCTGGTGGAGCTTGAGGCCATTCCCTCTTGTCCTGTCCCCTGTCACTTGGCAGAAGAGGCCAGCTCCTTCCTCTCTACAACCTCCCCTCAAGGTAGTTGTAGAGAGCAATAAGGTCTCCCCTCAGCCTCCTCTTCTCCAGGCTAAACAACTCCAGCTCCCTCTGCCTCTTCTCGTAAGACTTGTTTTCCAACCCCTTCACCAGCTTTGTTGCTCTTCTCTGGACTCACTCCAGAGCCTCCACATCCTTCTTGTGGTAAGGGGCCCAGAACTGAACATAGTATTCGAGGTGTGGTTTCACCAGGGCCGAGTACAGAGGGAGAATAACCTCCCTGGACCTGCTGGTTACACCGTTTCTGATACAAACCAAGATGCCATTGGCCTCCTGGGCACACTGTGGGCATCTTGTGGGCATCCAGCCACAGACTCAAAATTTAAAAGCTTTGCAACTGCGTGGCCACAGTGGTGAGCCCAACCCTGCCCATGAGACATTGCATGATGAGCTACGCTGCCTGAGGGCAGCACATGGGGACTGTCTCAGGGGAGCTGCTGTTTGCAGCAGTGCCAGTTCCTTGCTCTACAGCATTTTGGAAGATGCTCTATGCAACCAGTTGTTATTTTTTGGATCCAGGCAGGTTTCACTCCTTGTGACTAGTGGAAGGTTGCCACCAGGCAGAGGATTTCTGGGCCATTACAAGACATATGTAGATTTGCCTCATAGAAGGACAGAAGCTCCATGGCCTTAAACAGTTATTTTGCTTGATATCTCCCTACTCAAAACCTGGGCAAGCAGCTGTGTAAAGCAGGCTGTGGACACTCAGAGGGGTGCTGTGAGTTTATTTGGTATTTAGCCAGGCACCAGCTTGCCCTTTATCAGCAATCAGTCCCCTATAGATGAGGCTAAATCAGGCCTGGATGTCAGAAATTGCATGCTTCACCACACCTCAGAAACCATGTCTTTATTTTAAAAAAATAGCAAAAGCAAACCACAAACACGACTGGTATGTTTTAAAGTGGGTGGAGGCGGTTCATCACACACCAATGCAGACTCAGATTTTTTCTCCAAGAGGCAGCTAATTTCATGTAATTATACTTGGAGATCTCCTTGGAGGTCTCATCTAAAGTTCAGTTTTCTCTGTCAAAAACACAGAGCAAGACAAGGGCTGGCCCTCTGCTGAGGAGTGATAAGAAGCATTTTCTAGGCTACAGAAACCAAAAGCTTCATGTGGTTTCTACCACATTATCCTGATTTTCTGCTGCAGACTCTGAAGAGACCTCACTTCTGTGACCCCTTTTGTAGGCCAGGTTTTTACAGCAGATTGGCCAAATAATAAATCAGCATTTTATCCCTACAGGTAAAGGCACAAAGGCAAACCTGTACCTCTCCAAGTGGCAGGCAGCATTTGCTCACCTCTCTAGCATCCTCCAACCCCTTCTCTCACTGTCCTCCCCTCACTTTTCACAGCATTGCAGGGAAAACCATCACCCCTAAATGCAGCTGCTGGTTCTCAGCAGTGACTATCGTGGCCTTACGTGCCCCCTTGTAACATTTACCTTGCAGGCTCAGGGGCTGTATTGCACACTCACAGAAATTCCCTGTCTGCATCTGAGCAGGTAGCAGCTGAAGAAACTTTCTGTACCTTGGCAGGAGTCCATGTGGTACCTCCAGTAGCCATCTCACTGCCAGTGACCGTTTCAAAGGGAGAGCCTGGATTTACCCAGGCCAGCCCCAGCCCTCTGCCGCCAGAGTTTTGTCAAAGAAATATGCTCATAAATAATTAAGCAAGAAGGATCTCCCTTGCTTAAAGCGTTTGTACTTTTAGGACATTTGCTACAGAGATTAGGGGTGAAGGATTGACCTATGGAGGGAGAATCACAGGTGGGGAGAGAGGAGATGCATGCAAAGAGGCAGGATCAGGCTTTGGAAAGGGCTCCAAAGCCACTAGCTACGCTATGGCCTTATCAGGAAAGATACCAAAGCTGCCAAATAGAAAAGAAGACTATATGCAGGAGCAGGGTGGCACATTGCATCGAGTTGCCCCCTCTTAAGAATTCAAAGATCACAAATCAACACTAAAAAAGCAAAAAATTACTTATAATACACTTTGCCTCCTTATTTCTCCTTCAGATTTGGAGCCTTTGGGGTTCTATTTCAATTTTCCTCCCAAACCACTTACTGCATAATGAAACCTGACATTTTGATGTTCTTCATGTTACACCAGGGATGTGGAGCTTTAGAAAAAACACCAAATATATCAAGAGCCAGCAGCACCACTTTCACAGCCCTCTGCAGCTGGCTGCGATGCTAATAGTCAGCAAGAGGGTTCCTGTGCTGCAGGCTGTTGGAGGAAAAAGGAAAGCTGTGCAGTGTTACCAACCCAAAAGCAAAAAGTGAGAGGGGCAGAATCTGGTTGGGAAAGAAATTAATGACCAGCCAGCAGCACCATTCACTCCCCACCGCTTTGTGGGAAGAATCGCTGAAGCTGCATGACACCCTCACACTGGGTAATGTTACAGCATCCTCCTGCCACCCTCCAGAGAGGCACCAAGCCTTGATTTACATTAGGAAAACAGTGTTGTGTTGCTACCCAAAAATGAACACGTAGCATTTCTAGCATTCTCTGTGCACATGGCCTCCAGCTTGCCTTCTCCAAGGGCTCTTCTCATCCTTTGTTTCTCACACAGTTTGTGTTTCAACACTCAGAGGTATGGTTTTAGTCAGGTCTTCTGAGAAAAGCAAACCTTCTCTCTTACACCACACACATGTGCCTGAGCATTTGAACCTGCTCAACACATTTTAACATAATTCAACAAAGAATTAAAAAAGAAGCCTGCAAGCCTGTGAAAGATAGAGATAGCAAATAAAGATCTTGCCATCACTTGGATGGCAGGTCAGGCTAATAAGGGAATTCAGCTTGCAGCAGGTGGCAGGGAGTCCCACAGCAGAACACACACCCAGGAACCCATCTCTCCGGGCTCACACAGCTGCCTCTTTACAGCACTTCTGTAAAATTCTTATTGTGGACAGTTACTGTGTTTCAGAACCATGTGCAGCACCTCTTTCCTCCTATTCAGCAACAGCTTCACCTTACAAACAGCTGCTCTGGCACTACCCATTGGCTAAACAGGTACCGGGGTCTGAGGCTGAAGGGTTCAATGGAGAAAGGCCCAGGAGGGTACGGTAACTCTGCAACATGATCAGCAGATGCCCTTTGTGCCACAGAAAGCACAGACTAAGCAAGGTTATGGCAACAAGCAAGTTTCTCTGCCTGCAGCATGTTCTCTCTGGGATGTTCTCCTTATCTAGGTGTGTACTTGGTTTGAATCGGGAGCCTCCTGTCTGATTTCCTTCCATGATAAGGCTTTTAATAAATAACTGCACAATCAACAACATAAATATTTAAGCAGCTCAGAGCTAGATAGCAGATCAAATATCTTCAAATCTTTCTTCTTTCCTTTTCAAAAACAAAAAAAAAACACATATGCAGCCTGCAGGAGAAAAGATTGCTTGCTTGACACTTCTCTCAGCTCATCAGATAAACAAGAAACTACCAGTTTTGTACTTTACTAAAAGCAGGCAAGGCAGCTGCTCCCCAGCATACCATGCTAATGTGATGGTGAAGAGCTGAATGCCTGCCGAAGATCAGCTTCTCTCCCACACTTGCCCTTTGAGCTCTGTCCTCCAGCCTGGTGTGCTGGCATGGGCTGCCTGAGCTGTCTCTGGCCAGGAGAGGATGTGGGTGCCACCTTCTATGTCCTTCTCCACAAAGTGGTAAGGCCACATTCAGACTGAAACTAAAGAAAACTCTAGAGAGGCTATGGCTACAAAGCCCAGGCTCAAAACTAAAGCAAGTAAAGAGGGAACAGAAGGCATATGCTCTTTCCTGGATGTGGATCCTGCAGAAGCAGATGCCAGCCCCAGCATAGGATGTCCCTGGAGGACTAACCAGAAGCTGATGCCCTCCCATTTCTGTGAACCACTGGGGCTTGTCAGGAGCACCATCCCCAGGGCAAGGCAATGACTCCTGCTAGGGTAGGTAAGCTCTCCTTCCCTCATTACTGGGATCATTTTGCCTTAGGAGGGACACAGTACCGTGCATAAAGCGTCTGTATGGAAAATGGCAGAGAGGGCTTGTGCCTAACCTGAGCCAGACATTCAACAACTCCTAACTTCCTCAGTGTCACCATCCCAAGCAAACCAAAACCCAGCACACTTTGCAAAGTGCTTTGGAACTGTTGGAAAATTGCTTTACAGTCCCTCTCACACAGGTGAGGAGCTAGTAAACTGAACCTGTGAATGGCAAGTGTTTGAGGCTGAGCAGTGGCAGTTGATTTAGAGCTGTGCTTAGTTGCAAGCAGCAAATCTAAGATGGGAATGAAGTCTTAAATCTTTACCCCTCTGAAGAGCTGAAACTTGAAAGACAGAAAGAAAAAGTAACCTTGCACTGCTCAAGCACAGCTTTTGCTGCCCACTGAATATCCCAGAGGCAGCTGGGACTGTCTCTCCATCTGTTATTCTGGTGGAGAAACCCAGCCAGGCCTCACCAACAGCTTGGTATTTGCACAGGTAGCACTTATAGAACAGGTAATGACTGACAGCCGCTTACCTCTTTGATGTAGGTGAGAGTATTTATGATGAAGGTATGAGTACTGATGAGTTTGAAGCAAATGTTCGCATCAGTTGTACTGCTACCTTTGCTCTTGAGCCCAACACAAGGATGTTTCCCTTAAAGGGTTTTGACTGTTACTGCGATTAGGAATTGTGTTGCAAAAGCAACTGGCAGTATCTTAAAAGTAAAGTTTTCCTCCTTGCCCAGAGCTTACAGGCAACCAGCAGAAATGAGCTGCATTTCCCTTCTCCTCTATACCTTTTCTGCATTCCAATGCAACACACTAGGGAGAGAACAGCCAATTTTCTTTCACAGGTGCTCCTCTGGGAACCCCTCAGGAAGCAGCCTCCACTTCCACATCAGAGGTAAGTGTTTCTTTACGCTGGTTGCTCCCCAGGTTGAAATAATCTGCCCTCCCTTGCAGGGCAAGGAGTTTCATGCCTTCACCTCAGCAGAATGCATCAAGGCAAAGGCATCACACAGCCCCTACCTTAGCCCAAGAAGGGGACAGCAAAGGGCCATAGTCTAGCCACCAAGCAACTCTTGCAGCCCCCACTACCACAGCTCTTTCTTAAGACAAGCTGCACTGGAAATCTATTACACATGGCTCAAGTTATTGACAGTGCCAAGCTAACACACAGGGGGCTGCAGCATGTGCAAGGGGACAGGGAGATCAATGGTGTATTTGATAGGATGAACAAATGAAGAGCAGGGGGTTTCTAAAGACACCGAAGAGCTTGGCTGAAGGGTGCATTACACACTGCACTGTGAACCAGGCACCACACAATCCCAGCCATGTCCCTGGGGATGTCCCTGGCTCAGCCCAGGGACATGGCCACTGCTACACAAGCAGCCAAACCAGGCAGATGTCATCTGGGTGCAGGTGGGCTCTGATGCAGCTGGGATTTAGACCATTTAGAGCTTTATGGAGAATAAACTCCATCCTACATCTCCCTGCTAAAAAAACCACTGATGGCCACAAGCAGCCAGGGCAGGACAGAGCAGACGCAACCAGAGAAATCACAAGTGGAAAATCCCATCTGCATCATTACTTTATTATTTAACCTGAGACCAACTAGCCCTCATGTCAGGGATCTAGTGAAACGTGCATGAAATTCTGCTTTGGCTTCTCCATGCATAAAGAAAGACCTGGTTGCTTGGTCAGTAACAGGAGTTTGCTTTAAACTGTACACATACTGCCTGCATCCTCCCCCCATCCCAATAGCCCTGAAATGCAGCTCTTTACACAGACAGCACCACTGAATGGGTCATGCACTGTGCACAGTGGAGGATTTAACGCAAAGACGAGCCTGGTGCAACTTCCCTGGGGCCACCACAGGGCTGTGTTTCCAGTGCACAGGTATGGTGCAGGGAGGGGGATGGAATTGCACCCAAAGCCCCAACACCGTCATTCCTGCCCCTGAGATAGCTGAGAGTGCTGCTTTTGGGAGAAATGGGAGGTTGGGCCTTCTCACCAGACCACTAGAGGACACGGTATATGGTGGAGAAAGGGAGCCAGGAGGAAAGGAGCTCACCAAAGGCTCCAAACTCTGCTTCTCTGGCATTGCCCTGAAACAGTTGTTTCTGTGTGACTCACCTCCCCTTCCCTTTTACCTGCCCTTTTTTCTTTCAAACTTGTCAGAGAAGGCAGGTTTAGGCATTTATATGAAGTGAAGCAACAAAGGAGCCCTTAGCTCAGCAGGGATGCACAGCTGTTTCTGTAAGAACCAGGGTGTTGTCTTGCGGAGGCAGGAGGTAGCAGGAGGAAGAGACAGGAGGTTCCTGCTACCCCAGCCTCCCTGCCCACAAGCTGAGCGACGCTGCCCACACTGCTTCCCCAGGGCAGACACGAATGCTTAATGCCAAGGTAAATGCCCATCCTACTTTGCTCAGTGGTTCCTTGCTCCAGGCACCACATCCTCTCCCCAGCTTCTGGACAGTCAGAGACATGGCAGCATTGCAAGCCATGCCAGGATGGTTATAGTTACCACACCAGGCAGAATATTCCTGGACCTCATCATCAAGCTGCTCAGGGCATTAAGGACAGAGACATTCAGGTGAGGAAAGTCCTTTTCCCATTTCCACAAACTGTCATGGTAGTAACATCCACAGATGTGCTATTTTAGTCATAAGCAGACCCACAGGTGGGGCTTGATGCACCCAGGGCCATGCGTCATCTGGGATGCAACCATCACAAGGGCGGCAAGCTACGCCAAGATGTTTGGCTTGCAGACTCTAGGTTGGAGCAAACCAAATCATTACACTCCACTGGCAAGGCCAAATTGAACCAATGTCAGCATTTCTGCTAGAAAACAGGAAATAAAAGTATTTAAGAGGTTGGGTAATAGTTTGCCTAGAAAGAAATATGGGACCGGGGAGAATGCATGGCAGAGCAAAGAGATGGCAAAAGTGGGAGGGAAACATCCTTGCGTGAATGACGTGGGTACAAAAAAAGAAAATACCATCAACTTTTAGAATATCTTCCTTCTTCTTTTCAAAGCCATAAAAATGTAAGCTTTCTCTTTCTCTTTTTTTTTCAGGTGGAGGGAGACCCAGCAACACAGGGAGGACCAATGAAATTGAAATAAAGGATCAAGTTACCACAAGTTTATAGACATAAAGCAGCATTTCATGAGCCAACTTACATGAGGCAGAAAAATGCCTTTGCAGCAAAGGCTACCAGTATCACTGGGTGCAAGAGGGAAAATCTTGCCAGCAGGTGGACAGAGGTGATCCTGTACCTCTGCTCAGTGCTGCTGAGGCAACACTTGGGAAGTCCTGTGTCCAGTTCTAGACTACTCAGTACAAGAGAGATATGGACATACTGGAAAGAGTCCAATCAGGGATGATTACAGGACTGGAGCACCACTCCTACAAGGAGAGATAAAAGAGCTGGGAACATTTAGCACAACAAAGAGATTGCTCAAGCAGGACCTCATCAGTGTGTGTAAATACCTGAAGTGAGGGTGCAAAGAAGATAGAGCCAAGCTCTTCTCAGTGGGGCCCAGTGACAGTATCAGAAGGAATGGACACAGGAGGTTCCCTCTGAACATCAGGAAACACATTTTCATTGTGAGGGTGACCAAGCAATGGCACAGGGTGCCCAGGGAGGTTGTGGAGTCTCCATTGTTGGAAATATCCAAAAGCCTCCTGGATACGGTCCTGGCAACCAGGTGACCCTGCTTTAGTAGGGCTTTGGACTAGATGACCTCCAGAGATTGCACTCATCTCAGCCATCCATCCTGTGACTATATACAGGAGGCAGACAGGCACTGTCTTCCTTCCCCTCCCAGCTTACAGAAGTGCAGTGAGACTGAGAGAACATCTCACAGACTTTCCTATACTCATGTCAGTCCTGACCTCACATCACTGATCTGTCAGCCCACTGGAGAGAGGAGCAGAAAGGACCTTGTGTGGCACTGTTGGTCCCTCACTACTGCAGACAATTGCATTTCAACCCTACTTAGGCTGCCACTGCATGCTGCGAGGAAAAGCATCAGCCACAAATCTGGCAGGTGCGGACACTGGTTTTGGGCACCAGTCACCCTTATACCAGGCACTGACACCTACACACGCAGGAGGACAGCTACGTGCACCTCTGATGCTTCTCTGACACAACCGAAACAGCCTGTTAACACAGTTACCGCCAATGAGCACTGGATCCAAGACAGAAACTGCAGATAAAGCTTCTCAGGCAGCAGCTTCAGTGCCAGGTATTCATTGCTGAGCCCCACCTACTTGGCCAAAGCCAGGCAACAACATGTATAAGACACGCTGATGCTTGATGCTACTGAGCAGGTTGGGTTCAAAGAGGTACAACCAGGGAGTAAAACACTTACTAGCATTTTTGAAGAGCTACTCCAGAGCAGTCAACAGCACTAGGTTTCTTATTCCAGAGAGGACAGGCATGGTTTCAGATGAGGCATGGTTCCTTCCTAAGGTGTGGTTTTGGAACAGCGTGGCGGGAAGTTACGTGTCTCCAAAAGTATAAGAAAGGAGCCCATGGCATTTGCAGCCACTAAGGAGCACACATTGCACTTTTCAGCATTAATTTGTACATGCTGACCAGTGACAACAGTAACTATTT
Organism: Coccyzus lansbergi; assembly: GCA_033558105.1. Classification (NCBI taxonomy): domain Eukaryota; kingdom Metazoa; phylum Chordata; class Aves; order Cuculiformes; family Coccyzidae; genus Coccyzus; species Coccyzus lansbergi. The sequence continues at coordinate 1,080,930 of JAUMJK010000101.1, forward strand.
TTCCTTCCCAAATTGTTCCTGTCCCTTGGAACAAAGGGTTACAGGGACTGTGTTGGCATCATACTCTTCCACCTGCTGTCATCATCCATAAGCCTGAAGCCACCAGCTTCCACTACACAGCACATAGGGTATGCTTTATTCTAGGCATGAGCAGAATTGCCCTGCACTCATTTGAATTGGGTTAAATATTTCCTGCAATAAGTACAATGGGTTTATTCACAAAATAAGAGAGGTTTTCTTGGACTTACATATTCAGCTTCCATTAAGGGAGGTAACAAACCTTCTTTATTATGTGCACTACAAACACTAGGGTAACTACAAACAGATGGTAACTTTCTTCTTCTTCCAGAGATCTCATGTGAGAGGAGCTATAACCATCTCAAAAGCCAAGAGGTAATTGTATTCAAAATGGGCTTTTTCATGCCTTTCTCCTTTCATATATTACTGTTTCAGTGCTGTTAATAACCTTGCACAACTCTCTTGTTTAAAACCCAGCTAGGTTCTTCAAAACATTAAGAATCCTACACTCAAAATGCCAAGTTATATACAACAAAAGTCAGGTCAGATGCACACAATGAGCAACACTATTATAGACTGACTTTTTTTTTTTTAAAATCTAGTAACTTCAGCCTCAGAAGAAAAGCCTCAGAGCAGACTACAGGCCCTCGAAACCCGTTCTCACTGCAGCTGGTTGCCCTTCCTTCTGCATCTGGCAGTAAGCTCCACAGCACTTTGCATGCTCACAAGAGACTCAGAAGCCAGGTCTTTCCTTCCATACAATGTTACTTTACTAGCGTGTTCATTTTTTCAGCGTAGCAATTAGCTCTGTTTTCTCCCCTGTTCCTGGCACGCACGTGTACAATCCCACAACCCATCGTTAACACCGCAACAGCGCTCACGTCATCCCCATCAGACAGGCGAAGTAGGCTCAGCCCTCAATTATTCACCTTCTCTTCCAGGGTAAAACCCCAATAAAGCAAGTATGAAGCAAGACAGGTGGAGAAGGAAGGAACTTACTCTACCTATATATTTATATACGCAGAAACAGCTGTCTCAGCTTATTTTGGAGCTGCCATTCTGGAGAGAGCACAGACCTGGACTGGAGTAAACAGCTACCACAAACTGCTGTTTCAAGCAGACCAAGCAGGTCCTCTTCCTTTGCTAGACAGCTTTCTCGGAGAGAGACCACTGGTGTTATGCAAACCCATTACAACCTCACAGGCCAGAAGCACTCAACAGCAGCACCAGGCTCTATAAAAAGCAGCCAGCAAATCCTTAACTCTTACTACAATGGAGACTACAATTAAATTTGCATAGAGGCAACAGCTTGCAGAGAGAAAAATCTAAATAGTAAGTCTAGCCAGAAGTTAAAACCAATTGCTAGCAAGCCACTCACATCACATCTGCAAAACCCTAGTCGTATCTACTTTTCATCAGCAAATTAAAAAAAAAAATTAAAAAAAACCTACCTAAATGCTAACAGATACTTTCAAAGATTTGACTGTTGAAAGATTTAAGCCCTTGCACTCCTCAGTGTTACGCCTCAGAACATCTGAAGAAAACAAGCTCTTGCTTTCTGCCTGAAGTTACTTGGGCTAGGGGGCATCACCTTGTGTAAGAGGATTTCTAAAGGTTTCTTTTAGATACGTTCTTACAATTTAATCCAGTTACCGTCTGTGTAACTGAGAATTACCCAGGACAGGGGGGGTGGAATCAGGTCTCTTACCATACCTGAGGTTTTGCCGCTGCTGTTATTTGGTAGCTTTTTAGGCTTGCAGAAACTAACTCAAGACCATGTTTATTAAAATACTAGCTACAAGTAACTGGAAGTTTTAAAAAAAAACTTCACCTCAGTGGAAAGATTATTCCACTTAGGCAGGCTAAAAAAAGTTAGATGCACTAAGTGACCCTGGAATGCCTCCTTCTCCTTAGCAGGTTATTTCACTACCAGCAAATCAATTTATATTTGTAGTTTTTATCCTAAATGTGTACAAGTGCAGATGAAGTGTTGTGATTTTTGCTCTGGGCATAGGTAGCTTTTTACAGACAATCACAAAATAATTTAGAAAACAATGAATCTTCAGCAAGAAGATCTAGATTCAGACTTTTTATTCCCAAGGGAGTTTAAGAGTATTTTCCAACACATGCAGCACAGCAGATCCGTCATTGCTGTGCTGCAATCCTCAGCAGCTCCAAACTCAATCACAGCAAGGGAACAGAGCAGAGATTCTTTGCAGCGAGATCATCAGCCACCCGATGAGTCATGGGAGCCAGCGCTGGCAAGATACCGGCTGCAGGCACAAACAAGTAGTTCAGATTTCATCAAACGAAAGGCAGTAAACAGCCAAGAGACTTTCTAATATTTACTACAATCATTTTCTGCTGGGGGCAGGGAGATGGTGGGGTGGGAATCAGCCTTTTCCAGCTGTATCTGCTAAGAGAACCATGTGTTCTTCTATCAGTCCAGGGAAATTACAGGAAAAACAATACAATCCATAATCTGCTTCCACTTAAATATTAACCAGCAACTATAACAATCACTGTTTCATCTACATTAAGAGATACGAAAGCATATCCCCCTAGGGGAAAGCCCCACAGAAATACAAGGTTTCTGCATGTCATTTTCATAATCTGCCAGTCAGATATCATAAAAGCCCCATTCCAAACTCAACACTCATTAAATCACTGCCTATTTTATTTTAAACTGAGTAACAGACCCTGACCCTCACAGATTACTCATTAGCTACAGGAAGTTCAGCTGTATCAAACCTTAAAGGAAAACAGGCTAATTTATCTTAACATAACAGCAGCAGTTTAGGTGCAGAGGCTAAAATTAGAAGGCTTCAGTTAAAGCCTTCAGAAGACAGACTTTTCCTCTTCCCTTAATATTTCCAGCAAACAAACTATGAAGTACTGGCAAAGTGTGCAAAATGTGAATTCAGCTAAAGCAAATAAGTACTTGGTTTTCCAATATAGAATCTTCTACAAAGCAGAAGCTGGTAGCAGAGCCTTCCCTGCAACAGAGACACTGCAGGCACTGCTATTGCTTTGTTCCACCAGATTTGGAAAGCTTATTAAAAAAAAAAAAAAAAAAAGACTGGTCTAAGTCTACCACAAACAAAAAAAAGTATATAAAACACAGGGACTGACTGTATTTAATCACTACTCTAAGATCTAGGAAAAGTATCAAGTTACTCTCCAGTTTGATTCCATGGGAAGTTTCACCCGCAGCAGTGGTTTGACTGAGAGCAGAGACCTGCAGCACTGGGGTTGGGCTGCTCAGCACCCTGCTCACATGAAGGGTCCTCCAATCCCTTCCAGCAACTCAAATGCCACTGGTCCAACAAAATCCAAACTCTGCAACACCATTGGTCATCCTTGTTCTAAACAGTTACCCAAAGGCATAAACGTCTTCTAAATCCAGCAAATAAACTTCCTGGTAAAACACTTGTCAAGATGAAAAACAGCCACCCCATTTTCTGCCTCCCTTGAAGACCCACAGTTCAAGAAAATTAAACACATATAGGCTTGAAGCTACACCATATATTTGTAAATTAAATAATTTGACATAACAAGATTACAAAGTACGAAATGAGCCCTTTCAGGAATTTGTAAGTACAAGAGAAGTCGATGTGAAGTCCATTTTGTTAGGTTTTAAACAAATACCACTGAGGGATAGGAGTATTACCATAAACCACCTCTTTTAATGCTTTCTCAAAAAGCTTGGACCATATACATCAATTTCAGGTGAAAAATCGCCCCCCACACACATTGGTTTGGTTACAGCTTTAGGGATCAGTGCGGCACAGTGCAAGTTTCATTCACAGATAAAAAGATATCTGAACTAGGTACAAGAACATTCTGCAAAATATAGGACGTGATCTAACTCTCAGCAAACTTTTTCCCACCTCCTAAAAAGTGCTGAAAAGTAAGCACAACATATGGCAACACAAGGAAAAGTACACAAGGAGATGGACCCTTTTAACAAGACAAGTTAATATTTGACAGCTTAAGAAAGGGGAAACAGTTTTGTAAGGAAGAAAATGATTGTTAGTCACTAGAAGTATGTACAAGGGAGGTTTGTACTTGTGTAGAAAAACTGAAGTTGATAAGTCTCCATTCCTGAAATACAGAGTGAGAGAGGTACAAAAAGTAAGCACTACTAACTAAAAGTGCCTTCTCAGAACAGCCCATTTTCCCCTGCTGCAGGTCACAATTCCCCCACCTTTCAAGGAATATCTGTCTACTCATTTCAGCTAGTTTTTCAGTATATACAATTGTTTATTGCTAATCTGGTAACTTTACAGGATTTTTGCAGTCCCTAGTCTCCATCAGAAAGCATTTCCTCCTTTTTGCGTTTATTTCTAAGTAGCTCAAACAATCTTCAGTGCTTTTAAAAGAAACCTTAATTTCTGGAAATTGCCCAGGCTAAAAGTATTAATGCAATTTTTACCTGAAGCAATGCACTGCAGACTATTAATGCAGAGTGCCTCCCTAAAGGTGGCATGTGCATCCTTAGTTACCAGAAATCTCACAGAGGGCTACAGCTTTGAAGTGCTCTGCTAATTTCTACTTTAAACAATTATGACTGATATTTACAGCATACAGAATAGGAGACTAGTGCAATACGCAGCATTGATTGTTTATTCAATAAATATTTAACCCAATTATTGCCAACCAAGGCAAACAGTGCAGAAATTGTCACATCGAGATACAAAAGTTTAACATTTCTTCTCTATAAAGAGGGTTGCTACTATATTTGTAAGACTACTTTCAAGAGGTTTTTCTGCTTCAAAATTGATGCTACCATTATAAAAATATAGAAACATAGCATTTGGGGACTTTACATGGCTTTACAAGTCTAACCTTTACATTTATTTAGGAACATGATATTTCTGTATTCAAGAATTTTATTAAAAGTAAAAAATGAATACTATAGTAGAGACATTTTCTGCACTGATGATTTCATTATAGTTCTGAAATACATCTTTCTTGGTCCTGGGTATACATTTAGAATGAAACAACTTGCATCTCACATTTATCCTGAGGTCAGCTGTGTAAAAAGGAAAGCGAATTTATACAGATACTTGCAGGCTTTTTGTTCAACATATGAGGCTATTTTTAAACAAGTCAATAAAACTTCAGGGGAAAAAAACCCAAGTCTCTCATCAATGTCTTAAGAAACAATTTAGTGTCATTTTTGGGAGTTATTTCAAAAAATATATAGGTTATCACATCCAAATGCCATGTCACCCAACAAAATTTTTAGTAGACATTTTCCAAATTTGAAACTTAGAAACTGTTCTGAAAAGAAACTGCATAAATCCCCATGAAGAGTCACCCTAAGCTTCTCATCTCAAGATCGCGACCCACAACGCAACTCCTGCAAGAAACCCACTGAAGTGTGTGAGAGCCTGCAGAGTGCCTGGGTCTGCCTGCGCAGGTGAGGATGTGTGATTTGGGTCTCTGTCACCCACTGCAGGGTACAGTTATGACCTTGTCGAAGCTCCACTTTGAACACAGCAGTTATTTTCAATAGCACCAACAATCTCAGATACCAGCATCGGGCAAATACAGACAACACAGAATGGGTTTGTTTCTTCCTGAATCAGCACAATTGGTACAAGGCACTGCTCGGCATAGAAAGTCATAAATAAGAGCTAAACAAGACAGCTTCCAAATTTTGTGACATTTAAGTATGTAAGCTATGTCACATTTCAACTTATTATATACCGTGGTTAAAAAACCAAGATGGTCTAAGGAATTAACCAACACATCGCTGTTCCATGCATCCTTACACTTTTTCTCCTCATATCTGAAAGAATCCACACAACATACCAATATCAAACATCAGGAAGTATGGGTTGTTAAATTAAGAAAGTAAATTTACTCTCTAATCTTCCACAAGTTTAACCTAGACACAACTCAAGTATAGGAAGTTCAAAAATATGCCGATAACATTTGCAACAGTCTATCCCTGCAGAGGAGTGAAAAAACTATTGTCTAGAGAATTCATAGATTGAGGCACATCACAACTGAAGATATTCAGGCATATTTTATGGCTAGAACAAGATTTCTCTCAGGAACCTTACTAAAGACTTCCCTCAAAGCAGCTCCATATGGTTTGAAACACGAATTGTGACACATGGAAAAATGGTCCTTAATCACTACTGTCTTCATCATCATCATCATCAGATACATCATTTAAAGATGATTTAGGTGACTGGCTGTAGGAGTCTGATCTAGTGGACTGACAAGCAGCCATCTCCCCAGTAGAAAGAAGATCATAGCAGAAGTCGCAAATTCGCACAGGCTTGGAAGACTGGCTCGGGAGGAGAAACCTCTTTTCAGAGCAAGGACCACACACAACAAAGCCACACTTGCGACAATGGTGACGACGGTTTACGGGCGTAAATTTTGCTTTCTGACAGCGCATGCACACAGTGGCTTCCGAGTCTGGTACCCAAACAGCTGCATGTTCATTGCTAGGAGTCTTCCCGCTTTTGGAAAGCAAATCGGAAACACACTTATTTATGTGGTTCATCCACTCAGATTTCTCCGTAGCGGTGGCAGCGTAAACTGCAAAAGACTTTGTTGGTGTCTTGATAAGCCACCCATTCCGTAAGTCTCCCTCATCCTGGATGGAATCAATAGTGACGTTTTCCAATGGGATTATGTGCTGTTTATTGTATTTCTTCTTCTGGATAACAATGTTACCATAAACAAGAATGTCATTGAACAAGAAGAACTGCCTTGCTTTGGGCTTCTTCCTACACAGCTTCGTTAGTACTCCCTCTCCGATCAGAACACGGCCAGGAATAGTCAAAGGTTGACCAGCTGCTCCAAAGCAGTTTTCCACTATACTTATTCTTCTAGTATTTGCTTCACTGTTTGCCAAGCGATCCACCATCTTTCACAGGTATCCTAAAATTAGAAAGAAAAAAAAGTTTGTTGTTAGAACAGGACTGATTCCACAACAGCCTTCCCCAGGGAAGGTACCAACCCCGCATTTCCTAAAATATCTCACAGAACTCGCTGGCTCAGAGGCACCAACTTGGGCTAGATTTAAATAAGTATTAGGAATTTTTAGCAACTGATTCCACCCAGCTGGCAGCTATCTTTATCACACAGACAGCACCTACAGTACTGCTGCTGAGAGTCTCTGGTAGCACACTAGGAGGTTTCCCTTCCAGTAAGGTTATTGCATCCTGTTTTAATGCTCATGTTTCCCTGTATAGCCTCCCGCACCTACTTGCTGGATGGTAAAAGAAATCACCCATCATCACAAATTCTAATACTGACAGAAACAGCCACTTAACCGAGCAGCTTGGAGACCCGCGTTAGTGCTAACAGGACAAACAATATCATGCAATTGATGTTCACACAGGAAACCACATCCAAGCTCAGTATTGCTCTTTTTTTCAGCACATAAACCTTAAGTCATGGGTCAAACCCATGAATCTATCTACTAGAAAGATTTTGTACAGGCCGCAGCTTACAAGCCCCACCACCTGCTTTCATGGCAAACTCTGGTTGCAGGAGCAGGGAGGGGGTCGATGGCTGGTGGTCCACTGCCTGTTTGCTGCTGCTTTCTTTTAACAAGGACCTCACAGCCCCTCCTTCCTCGTCTACTCAAACCACATCTGCATCCATCACGATCAGACAACAAACACAGACAAAGAAGCACAGAGGACAAGTCGCATAGCTCGCAACTGCTCTGAAGAGAGACCCAGTCACCTGCACCAGCTGAAAGTTGCAGGAAGAGCTGATAAGCTATAGAGTACTTCCATTCCAACTAAAACCACCACCACCTCCACGCCTTTCCCCAAGCAGCAAGTAAGATTTTCTCTTATAAGGGTAAGATTCCTAAGGCATCCAACGGGGAACTGAAAATAAGAAGTGGCTATAGTGATGCATACCTCAGCAAACCACACTTTAGCCTATCTTTTACCTCATAGCTTCCCGGGTAGAAGTTGGGCAAAGGAAACTCCTGTCAGTCTGATCCAGATCTGTTCTCTACAAGGTCCTTCTGAGCACAGCCATGAGCCTGAACCATGTGCTTGACACGGCAGTGAGGCAGCTGGCAGAGGAAAGTACTACAGACAGACCTGTCTCTAGGCACACAGAAGACAGCATTCCCGTGCCTTCCTTTCCAGCTAACGCAGGGCTGATGCTTATGATACCTTTTGATAGAAAGTACTGTTTGAACAGGCCTGAAGGACAGCAGAGTCACAAATACTCTAGTGCCTGCTACCTGTGTTTCCCAATACTACGCCAGTTTGGGAATCCCTCTATGTTGACCCCCCTCTTCTTTAAGACCTACACTGCCTGGCATAAATACAGCATCAGCCTATAATCGAGATGAAACTGGGCTGAAACAAGGTTTTGATGCTGCTCAAACTCTCTCACTCTGACATAACTTGATCCAGTCAACCTTCTTTCTATATATGTCAAAGCCCAGATATTGTCTTACGAGACAGGAATAAAGCTTCTTGACAGAAATTTGGTGGCAGAGAAATCTCTCATCCAGCCTCATCTAAATAAGTATGTTACCCATGATTACACAAATCCACATGCTCAATGTTAAGTGTGATTAAAAAAATAATCCATAAGTGCCCGAGAGTTTAATTAGTTCCACACTAATGACAAGTGCTTACTCACATATGATTAAATTGACCTTTTTTGAAGATCTGCACACAACATCATCTTGTATCAAAGTCTAATACTGAAGACAGAAGAATCTATTAAGATATTACTCAGCGCTTTTTCTGGATTTTATTTATGTGTCTTACAGCATTAGTTACAATGTGAGTATTGTGTTGAACAGTTTTACAGTTAGTGGAATTGCAAACCCACCAGATCTGAACGTGTTTTCATCTGCAGAAGGACAAGACAAAACACAAACTGACTTATAAAAAGGATTCCAAGAGATTTAATTGTGCTGTATCGAGGCACACAAGTACATACCTATGCTACTTCCACCAGCTATCAGAAAGACGAAAACAAGGAAAAAGCTGATCTCCTCCATTACCCTGTACATTAGCTCCCCATTTGATCAGCTGAAAAGTGTTTTCTTAACAGTAAGCTTAAGTCACCTTTGTTGCAAAACAAACATTTCTTTTTATTCTTTAATCAGAATAACTGTCACTACCTTCCTTATTAAGCCTTCTGAGGACTGAAATGCTTGTCACTTATCTCTAGAGAGAAGAGTGGGAGTCCAAGTAGCAGGGGAAGAAAACCAAGAAAAACTCAGTTGTTTCCATCTCCTTCACCAGCCCTACTTTCCTGAACCACTACTCTTTTCAAAGCTCTCAAAGATTTGCCCATCCTTCCCTTTAAGAGATGCCCACAGTGGATATTACTAGGTATGTAAGTGTTTCTGCAACACTATACTTAGCCGACAGGGTTCTCCTTTGTTTCTTTCTGTGGCAACACCAATTTATACCATTTGTGCCATTAAAAAAGCTAAACAATGAATTAGATCAGAGGGCTGATCAAGGTGAGGACAAACCAGAGAATTGGGTTGGCAAGACAGCTGCAGCAGAAAGAGATGATGGAGATGATGGGAAGGGGGGTGCTTAGGCAGTGCCCTAAACAGGCAACACTCTAGCTTGAACTCCTCAGCAAACAGAAGTATCAGCGTATTAAAGACAAGAAAAAAACTCAAACTACATCAATACAATTCACTTTTTAATGATATGATTGACTATACAGGCATATCTAAAATATACCTTTCAACAAACATCTTATTTCTTTCAAGCATTCCAAGCACCAATACTGACTTGTACACATGGAGATGCACAATACCCACCTTTATGTGTTTTATTCAGCATTAAGATCTATTGACCACCACTCACTTGTTTTATAATACTAAGCTTGCAGCTACCTAATACCACATGGCAAGGAGGCACAACACTGGCACTTGGAAGCGAGTTTTTCAAGGAAGTGATCAGCTTCACTTCTACTACAGCCTCATCCAAGGCAGATGTGCCACTCCACAGAAACACTGCTGCCTTGACCCAAAAATTATTGACCCATCTAGCCTCTTCTCCCAAGTGACAGGGGACAGTGCAAGGGGGAATGGTCTCAAGCTGCGCCAAGGGAGGTTCAGACTAGATACCAGAAAGAAATTTTTCACAGAAGGGATCACTGGGCACTGGAACAAGCTGCCCAGGGAGGTGGTTGAATCACGATCCCTGAAGGTATTTAGAAGACGGGTAGACAAGGCACTCAGGGACATGGGTCAGTAACAGATAGTAATGGTTGGACTCGATGATCCAATAGGTCTTCCCAACCTGGTGATTCTATGATTACCTATCTACCACAAAAAAAGTACTAAGGAGGGAACACAAAAGATAAACTAGGTACTTTTTAATGTGTATTTGCAGTAGTTCTAGGCTCAAAAAATCAAATTCAGGTGCCTGACTGCCAAACAGTCATTCCACCTAACAACATAATAGCAATAAACAGCCTTTGCAAGTGCCAGAGCTGAACCAATAGCCACTTCAGACTTAGAAAGCAAGGAGTCAGTCATAAGGTCACTTTGAAGTTATTTAGCAAACAGACATTCCCTACAAAGCAGGGAAGGAAATCAGTCAGCAGAGGACAGACCAGAGGAATACCATTTTCTGCATGTCCAAATCAATATGCACTAGTTCTAAACATACAATTTTATACCAATTATCTGCAAAATACAATAAGCTAATTGCTTTTTCTAGTCCACAAGAGGGACCCTCCCCCAAAGTCCCCCACACTCACTGACGAGTTTCAGTGAAGGAAGCTCTCTGTGCTATGTTACAGCGACCTGTAGGAAGCACTTGCTGCTCCATAGCCCCAACTGGGCGCTTCTGCACTCCCTGCCAATAAACAGCACACTCAGATCAAGGTCATCACGGAAGCTTTCAAAATACAAGTCACTGGGAGAAGAAAACAGGGAGAGAAAAGGCTAAAGGTTTTAATTAACTGTTCTCTCGGACGATTTAAGAGAAAACAACTCTATCCAGAACCCTTTCATAACTATCATGGCTTGAAACAGAGACACATGACTCCAGAACTTGTGCTGAAGACTGGACTTTCAGTTTGCTGTGAAAATAATCACTGGATTTAATGCAAAAATTGAAGGCAAGTTAAAGACTACTAAGATAAACTAGACAACCACATCTCTTATAGATTAAAACTTTGGTCTACAATATTCAATAAATTCTCACCTACAAGTCTCAATTAAGATTGTAAAAGCCACAGACAGCTGACAGATTACACCAGGGCATGAATTGTATTTTCTCCACACAAACAGATTAGGCTTTTTATAATACACACTCTGACACTTTTTTCATAAGTTTTCAGAGAACTGAAAATTAAAAAAAATCCCATCTGAAATCCTATGCACAGTAATGCTCATTTACCTTCAGAAATGTATAAAGAGGAACTACCTGGAAAGTATCATCATTACAAATAATAATGAACATGGAAAAATACACCAGGAATACAGAGGAGGAGCCGTCCTTAAGTCACAAGCTAAATTCAGGAGAAAAGGTGCATCTCTGCTCATGAGCACACAGACGAAGGAGATGTTAAAGGATTGTCTGGATGCAAAAAGGAACTTATAACACTGAAACGTCACGGTCCAAAAAGCTATACAAGGTTATCACTTACCAGTCTTTTAAAATCACAACAATCTCTTATTAAGGTGTATTAGGTATATTATGAAAGATAATAGACCCTGGAAGTGGGTGGCAGCATCCTCCTCTCTGCCAGCTAAAACCTTCTGAAGTTTCTACTGTTGGACACTATGAGAAACAGATACTGGATTACCGCATCTCAGGATCTGATCAAACAAAGCAATTCCTGAGTGATGGCAAATTGCTGAAAACATGCCTCAAATCTTCCCCAAAGTGAGAAATAAACCACAAACCTGGGCTTCAAAATGACAGGCTAGACAGCTCCAGTAAAGGGAAAGTGGGGCATCTTATATATAGCCTTAGTTTATGGATGCTATGAAGACAAAAAAAGCAAACCTATTGTTCAGACTTTTATCACGTCTGACTACTGTTCCACACTTTTTGCGAACTCCTAAAGGTCCCCAGGCCCTTATGCAAGAACAACTCCATTTGTCTATAAGGACCATCTGTCCATCCCATCAGATTAATTTTCTGTGTCCAGACTACAGTGGGTACTAGCTGCTAGTCAAAATATCAAAAAAAATAAATAGATCACACTGTCATGGTTTAATCCCACATGGCAACTAAGCACTACAGAGTCACTCTCTCACCTACCCTTACTCCCACAATGAGACATGGGAGAGAGTCGGAAGGGTAGAAGTGAGAAAACGTGGGGGTTGAGATAAAGACATTTTAATAGTAAAGCAAAAGCCATGCACACAATCAAAGCAAAAAGTATTCATTACTTCTCATTAGTAGGCAGGCATTCAGCCATCTCTAAGAAAGCAGGGATCCATCACACAATGTTTACGTGGACAAATGCCTTAACTCCAAATATCCCCCAGCTTTATATATTATCATATGGTATGGGATATCCATTTGATCAGCTGGGATCAGCTGTCCTGGCTTCGTCCCCTCCCAAGTTCTTGTGTACCACCAGCCTGCTTGCTGGTGGGGTGGTCTGAGAAGCAGCAAGGGCCTTGATGCTGTGTAAGCACTTTGCAGCAGTAACTAAAACATCCCAGTATTATCAACACTGTTTTCAGAACAAATCCAAAACATAGCCCCAAACCAGCTACTATGAAGAAAATTAACTCTATGACGGCCAAAATCTGCACAATCACCTTGTAATAAAAATTAGCTCTACAGAGCTGCAACCATGAGTAGGGTCTGTCAGCCTTTCCAAATAAATATATCTTAACTCTCAAAATGCTGCAATGCTTTTGGTTTGTCCTCCTTTTCACACACAGGCTCTTAGTGTGCCCATTTCACAATAAATACACCGGGCAAAGCCTTTCATATCAGTAGCATAATATGCTATTTAAAAGTGACAAAACATTTAATCACACAGAAAGCCCCAAATCTTCTTACTATATGCAGAACTGTCTTTGACACTAAGTTATTTCAACTTCTATTCACGAGAAGCTTCTACAGAAAAAACAATTCTTTTATCAAGATATCGAGATCATCTTGCTCCCCTGTTTCACTGTTATTACATTTGTGTCTTGATGATGAAAACAGTCACCTTAAAAGGGAGCAAATGTAGGTGAAGAACTAACAAGTAACTTACTTACCTAAAACACAATCCATGTTGAGGAAGTCACATATTTATTAGTTATTAACATTCCAGACTACTGCAGCAAGAAAAGAATTCTGTTAGGGATGCTGTCCACCAACAAGTTACTTCCCACATAATTGTTTCCTCTGTCACTGTATCCTGGTGACTAAATGGACAATCATCCAAGGACTCAATGCTCCTACAGGTCTTACTTAAAATAGGAGAATGCTTATTTTATATGCTAGCTCTGCTCTTGATAGAAGCCAGACTAAACTGCACGGAGAATAGCTGTAGTTTAAGACAGACCTCAGGAACCAACTGAAAAGAAAGCAACCCTGACTGACATAGTTACACCTAATTCAACACTGCCAGAAAAATCTTCTCCTACTTACTACATGACCATTGCAGCGGTTGGCATGATCATCAGAGCAGAATCACAGATAACACAAAGGTGCTGGAGAGGGGAAATGAGGTGAAAAAAAGTTATTGTGGTTAGTGATGCAAACTGCATACAGCTCAGCACAAAAACATGTCCTCACCTCAGCTCAGTGTGTTCTGTCATCACAACTAGAACTTTGTTTAGACTGCAGGACAAGCAAAAAGGGTATGCAGGAGAGGGATGCAACCTGAATTCCCAAGTTTTTTCAGCAACACACAACAAACGCTCTGTAGTGGTTTGGCCTGGGCTAGAACAAGTCTTGTCCAGTACACAGTCCTTGCTAAAAAGCATCTGGAATCCTCAACATAAGAAGGACATGGAGCTGTTGGAACAGGTCCAGAGGAAGGCTGCAAAGATGATCAGAGGGCTGGAGCACCTCCCATATGAAGACAGGCTGAGAGAGTTGGGGTTGTTCAGTTTGGAGAAGAGAAGGCCCCAAGGAGATGTTATAGCAACCTTCCAGTACCTGAAGAGGCTACAAGAAAGCTGGGAATGGACTTTTTACAAAGGTTTGTAGTGGTAGGATGAGGGGGAATGGCGTAAATTTGAGAGGGCAAGATTTAGACTAGACATAAGGAGGAAAAAGAGAAAGTGGTGAGGAACTGGAACACATTTCCCAGGGACTTTGAGGCTGCCCCATCCCTGGAGGTGTTCAAGGCCAGGTTGGATGGGGCCTTGAGCAGACTAGTCCAGTGGGAGGTGTCCCTGCCTATGGCAGGGGATTGGAACTGGATGATCTTTAAGGTCCCTTCCAATTCAAATCATTCTATAATTCTATGATTAATTAAAAAGTACCTTTTACCATTATTTTTCTTCAACACCCCTTCAAGGGAGGAAAATGCCATTGGCCTTGCCATAACTACTGCTTCATCTATTTTCTTTGTAATTAGGCTGCTAAAAATTACATTTAACATATTGCATTAATACAAGTCAAGCAGTCTAGATTTCTCAGAGCCATGATATCAGGATGTAGGCAGCTTATCCATTGCTATGTACATTCACAGCTAAGGTGACAGCACTAAAGGAAAAAAAAGGGAAAAGAAAGTGTACCTAAATTGCTGAAAGTACAAGCACTTAAAACTAACCACACAGAGACCCACCCAGTCCCAAAGCAGCAGCAGATGATCCTGGATGTTTCCAAACCAGATTAAGTAACACAATTCCAATAAAAAAGTGTCACTAACCATAGCATTCAATCAGACTGTTACAACAGATCAAATGAGATACAGATACTGCTGCTGTGAAGTAAACGTAAAGAACAGTAAAGAGAATGCTTGGAAATGGAGGATTAAAAAAGAAATAGAAGAAAGAAAAGGTAGAAATAGCAGAACCAAATGAGAGCACATAACACTTGCAAACCAATAAACTTCTAGCCATGCAGAGCCCTTGCTCTCACACCTGTATTTGCACTTGCACATGTATCAGTAACTATGTCCCACCAGGTACATTCAAACTAACCCACTTTCCTTCTTGCCTAAGAGCAACATATACATCTCATAAAAGTTTCTGATCAGAGTCACATAACAAAAGGCAAAAGGTAAAGTCTTTATCATGTTTGACTTAGCAAGTCAAAGGCTCTGAAAAAAAACCAGAGATTTCAAATAAAACTGAGTCTTGGCTTATTATATCGGTTAAACACACAAAAAAAGGTGCAGGAGATCAATAAAATTTTTACAAAACAGAAAGAGGTAAACTGTAAGCCTACAACAGACAAGGACTATCTGCATACCAGGTATCTAATGTGCATTAAACAAATGGTTTGTAAGATGGCTCTCTTGGCTCTGCAGAGGGAAGTATCACAGTCTCCTTAAAAGGAGTTCATCAGGCAGAATTGGTCATGTAGTATTATAAAGTTATGAGTTTTTTTCAGTAATAGGCTTCAAATAAGTGTTATACATTATATTATCACATCAAACTCATCCAATTTTCCTCTTGCACTTTGATTATGCAAGGAAGACAGGCTAATTTAACTTACAGTTGAATAAACACAAACAATTAGGTTACTCAAAACCCTCACACACCTCCCTCTGATTTAAAGCACTGTCTGAAATGGCAATACCACTACTTTTTGTGGACAAATTTCCAGCTATTAAGGCATCTCAGTACTGTAATACAGTACTCTAATCTCTAGTAATACTATATGTATTGCTCTTCGGAACAACACTTGACTTTTTGCACCACTGCCAAGTAAAGCAGTGTAAATTTCTGAAGAGCAACCTGTTTAAGGAAACTTACCAATGTCTAATGCTTTGGAAATAGTTTTAGTGGGGGAAATTGCTGAACTAAACAAGTACACAGCAGATAGTCTACATTTCCAATATAAGTCAGAGTTGAAATCAGCATAAATTTTAGATCTTACTTTGGTCTCATTAGCCCCCCCCTCTTCCTACACAGCCTTCTTCAACACAGAGATAATGATACCATCCCTTGTCCTGAATGTTTCCCTGCATCATCTTTGTTGGCAAAATTAAGCTTTCTATGCACTTAGATGTGATTTGCTGTAATAAGAATCCAAGTGCTCATGCACAAGTCAGCATTACCTGTCAGGAACCATAAAGGTAATAGCAAGAACTGGATTAAAGATAATATAGAAATACCAGCAAGAGACACTTAAACTTTACTTCTATCATTCAGTACGTTAAAAAAAATATTGAGGAAAATGAAGTTTTAAGTATTTGTTAACCCATTTATGAGCTCATTAATATTTCATTCTGTATTTTAGATACTTAAATACATCTATAACAATTAAACGCAGGGCTTTTTTATAATATAAAACATTTCCATTATTCACCAACAGTAGAAAGACAGCCAAAATTAAATTTCACCTCCAAAAAATATTACGTTGAGAGGTGATGACAAATGCTTTCTACAGGTCTTTATCTCTGCTAAAAGATGACATGATACTACCAACTGTACTGTGCTGGAGCTCACTGTCCTGAATGCTATTTAAAACATAAGACAACAACTGCCAGTTAAAGAGAAATACAGCTTTCCAACAAGCAGCTCTCTCAATAATTCTCTTCACAAAAGTATTTCCAAAACTGATGTATTTAACAGACTGTTTCACTATCACTACTGTAACCAGCTAGTAAGGACACAGATGATAACTTGAAGATATCTGAAAGATATTTATATAACAAAAGCTACATCATGATATCACAGAGAAAAAAGGAGTACCAACAGATTAAAGAGACTATATTGAGGCAGATATGAAAGCAGGAAAGAAGGCAATAAGTTCCCTCTGAACTTCTTCAATAGAGTTTTTATCTAGAATCACTTCTGAATAATCTGGTTAATGGCTGCACGCAGAAAGGTACCAGTAGCAGGACAAAAACCTTGACTTGGCTTACAGAAAAAAAATAAAATAACCTTTTCATTAAGTCAATATATGTTGTTGCCTCTTTGCACCATTTTTCACACCCTTATTAATTATTTGGACATAAAAACGTAAAAAAAAGAAGCAAGATAAAACACCAGAAAAGTATAGTGGCAATACCAATACTGCTTGGGGTTACTTTAAGGAAGAAAAGATGCTTGTGACATTTTCATCCAATCACTATAAAGAAAACACAACACAAACATTAATCAATCCTACACCAGCAGGAAAAGTGGAATAGACGATATAGTAGACCACTGCCAAGTCTTGTTTCTATGACTCTCAGTGTGACGTTTTGTACATGCACACGATTTTTTATTTTGTTCTCCCCCACTGTGAAGACACTGCTTCCTGCATTGTGCAAGCCTGTGGAGCAATGGCTGCCGCGTGGGGAAACACAGATGAGCTCACTCACTCCTTACTGGTTTATCCAGTACAAAGCAGCAGTCCTAACCTTTCATTTGTCTCAGCCTGCTGGCTAATGTTCCAGCATCGGCCACAGACTCAGAGAAACCATGCTGGCAATACATTAACATGTTTCCATACTATGTGACCTGTGAATGCACTGCCTTGACAATATTTTAGAAATCTTTAGGTTATTTCTCAGTCCAGCATTTAGCCATGTCCATACATCATGAAAGCAAATCCATGCATTTGTCTAGTTACATGTCATCATAAATCTATAATTACCATAATAACCCAGACAGATCTGTTCCACATTTGCTTTTAAACTGCTGCAAATGACTGTCAAAAGCCTAGTCCCACTAAAACTCTTCTTGAAGGTAGAACATAGAAATCCCTATTTTAACTCCCTAACATCTTACAGTTTTGTAATTTTTCAATATACTACAGTTAATTTTAATTTACAGTTTCCAAGGAAGGATTGCTGTTTCCCTTTAATTGACCAGTTGTGTAGAAAGTAAATGATTCTAAATTAACAACAACAACAACAACAAAACACTCCATTATCAAACCTACATAGCAAGTGCTCACTCTTCAAATTTGCAATAGCCATTATCCAACAGAGCTAGGAATGGACAACTCAATTTTGGGGATGGACATCATTTCTAGGTAGACCTTTCACGACATACGACCTTATATTCCCCAACCCAATCAAAAATAAACTTGGGTATACAGGAAGCTATTTTCAGCAAAAGACTATGGGTCTTGCCAAGCAACGTACGTATTAGCACAGCAAGAGCTGAGCAATGCTGGTTTACTATCCAAGCTACTCTGCTGCACGGTTAGCACGCTGCCTGAGCTGCTGCATGCAGGCAAAACCACACAAGTTCTACACATTAGCTTCTCACGAGGTTTGGTATTTAACACAATAAACCTCAGCCAGAAAGGGATCACCAATGAAAACTACTTGTAAACAGAAAGACAAGCTCCTCCGTCCCAAATGAGTCGTAATTGTAAATGACCACGGAGGAGACCTCAGGAAAATAAAGGCAAGCGGAAGCGGGGCTGCCCCACCAGACAAGTTCAGCCAGTTTGAAGCATGGCCCATGCAAAGGGTGAGAGGAAACGCCTCGGTCATAACGCCACGTGCCATAATGCACCAGCACCCCTGCTCCAAGCAAGAAACATGTGGCACCCATTAAAGAGACAATGAAATCCACAACTGTTGAGTCTCAAAGCTGCTCCAACTACCTTTTCCTGTTTGGCACTAACAAAAACATGCTAACATGTTGAAGGGTTCATACCACAGAAAAGAAAACGATCAAGAGACCCTCAATCCATCCCTAGACCAAGTGGAAGTGGTTATATTTTCCCTCACACCCAACTTCACTAGAAAAAGGCCCTGAATTCCTTTTAGGGGAGAGGAGGTCTCACTGCAGAAGCCCAGGAGCAACATTCTTGTAAGATATCCAGCTTTTTAATGAAATCAGCTGCTTATTACCATTGTCAGGCTTCTATTTATAATAAACTATGGTAGCTGGTATCAGTTTTGTCTCCTGGCATGATAGAGACAGAGTTGCTGCTGGGAAGAAATACACAGTTCTCCATCCCCCACCTGGAAGGCCAGGCAACAAAGGACGCAATTTCTTAAACTCAGTTCATCTCTATATCCTTACCCATCTGCTGATGAGCTGACTGCTCCCCAAAGTGGCTTACACAGCTCTGAACAGCACTCATGAAACATGGTACTGGCAGCCAAACTACCACCATTTCTACGGGGAAATTTCTCAAGGCCTTCCAAGATATGAAGGACGAGGTAGTCGGCACAGGCATGAAGAAAACAATTTTAAGAGACAAAAAAACCCACACAACCAGACAACCCTAAAAGCTCAAGTTCTGCAAACAGAGGTGAAAAGGTAGGCCTGACCCACAAAGAACAGTGATTCCAATTCAACAAGCTCACCTGTCAAAGCACTGAAAGCAAGATCTGAGCATCTACAGACATATCAAATACTTGCGCCTGTAGGCATACCGAGATGGGCATAGGTAAAATAGCTGAGTTTTTGTATGTTTATATATAACACACATATATATACTTTTTACAAAAATAACACATACGCACTTTTAAATTATCCAAACAATTAACTGATAAAAGCCATTAAGGGAAAAAAAACTGGTATTTCAACTTCGCATTTGCATGTTTTTAGGAGCACTAGCAGTGGTTAGCTTAGCTTCTGCTGCTAGTAAATTGCATCTTTCATCTTAACTAAAGCACTGGGAACACAGAATATGGTTTCAAAGCCAGCTTCCAGAGATCTTGAGCCCCAAAAAATTCAAGTTCCTCCCAAAGTTCTCTGCAGCTCTGAGTAGCTAAAAGCAATCAGAAGAACAGCAAACAACAGACCCAACACCTTAGAAACATGCCAGAAGAACACAAGCATGGAATCCTGCTCTGGCTTGAAAAGCTCCAGCAGACACGAATTTCATGTGCTGGGCCGGTGCGTAAAGAATTGCTCGACCAGGCTGCAATACTAAACACTGGAATACGTTTTTCTGTTTACAATTTAATGTTTCTCTATTCCAATTGTTTAGCTGTTTGAAGAGTCTCCCAGCAAACATTATTTTCCAGTTTGGCAGCTGTGATCTACTCCTCCCTTCTAGGCTGCCTGGACAGGCGTTGGCTGGGTGTACCCTTCCCTTCTGATACGCTGCCTGCAAAAGGAAGAAGGAACAGCTTAATCCACCGCAGACCCCCCCTGGCAGCAGTGGGGCATCCATCTGGGCTAGCAAATAACTTGACGTATACAAACATTACCACATTTAACATTAAACGGACACTGGATGAGGGACATGAAAACTCAACTGAACAGATGCAATCAATTTTTGTGCAAGCCAGATCCTGCCTTAAGCTTTGCTAACCCAGCATAACGAAGAGAATCCACAGTATCAACATACCTTTTAAATCTTGAAACAGGCAGGCATATTTAAATTCTTTTACAGAGGGGATACAGTATTATTAGTGTGGAAAAAACAGATCTGGATACAGCTGTTCTGAAAGAAGTGTTGCCAATTTCATCTTGCAAGCAGTTCTCCAAAACCAGATCGGTTCTGTGATTTGTTGTTGTTCTGGATTACTGTATTTTGTGCACACATGGAGGCAACTTGCTAAGGCCTAGCTAAACCACCCCTCAGTCAATGTGGAAAAAAGGATTTAGTCTTTGAGGACTGAAATAAATAGTATTTGCCATCATGCTTCTTGCAGCATCTTTAACCTACAAGTAGGGAACATTTACAGAAGGATTTCCAAGGTGTGTTTCTTGTACACAAGTACAGGCTAAAACCAGCACGTCCTAGATTTCAGAGCACCTGCATGTCCTAGCACTTGAGAGCTACCAGAACATCTACGTGTTCAAATGACCTTCCTTGAGTTAACAGAATCTTATTTTCCTTTTTTTTCATTAATTACACCTATAACACACCTGACTGTTGACTGCTAATACCTTTTTACTATGCACAGGTACTTAGAACAGTCAGTGTTTAAAACAAAAAAGCTTTCAGTTTTAAGTTTTCTTTAATTTACTTTTATTACCAATACGAGAGAAATCACTGAATTGTAGTAACAGTCCAACAAGGGCAAGAGTATAGATAATTGATATAGCATGACCAAGTGATAGAGACAGTTACCAAATAGACAAAGCCAGACAAGAGCCATTAACTTCTTACAAATTACTACAATACAAAAGGACTTTTGCCACATTTTAAAATGAAGCAAAGTTTTCACAGACAGTCTCACAATTTATTTTCACATGCACATGTCCTGTACATTCTGATATCCTGTTATAGGAAAAGAAGCTGCATGATAAATAGGTTTCTTTTAACAGCTCAGCAATTTCAAGCATTTCTCTGAAACCAAACAAGCCATAAGCCAAGAAACAACACTCAAAAATCCTTCTCTGACCAGATACAATCATCTTAACTTTCTGCTGCTCTTGAACCAAGTCAGGAAATCTGCACTTTAAAGAGGCAACCTTAATCTTGTAGCATAGAAATTCTTTCAGAAGGACAGGCAGCTGGACACTACCTAACAGGGTCAAACGAAGCACTGCTGCAGAACATTTTCAATATTACAGTTGGAAAAATAGAATTATTCAGGCATACTTAGTTTCTTTAAATTTTCAACTCCTAAAAAAAAAAAAAAAAAAAAGCACCAAACAACTTCTACCACTAGTTCACCAGCGAAACCAGACTAAGGGCAGAAATGGCTGGCTGTAGAGAACCTTTTTCCCACCACTTAAACCTCCTGAGAGAAGTTGCTCAAATTTGCACCAAAAATGGCTCAAGCTCTGGTAACCCTCCGCACAGCAGGGCTGTCATCAGGCTGCAAACCACCACCAGTCCAGCAAAACCAGGGGCTCACAAGCAGCTGAAACAAGGCTTGGGACTTGGAATCCAACCACATGTTGCAACGTTCAGGAAGCTTGACAAGAATGAAGTGTTGCAATCATAGACCTGTCACCCCATGCCAACATTTAAAATTTATTTATCCATGAGTATTTAAAATACATAAGCCAAGCACTGAATTGCTCTTTCTTGAGCAAGGGACATAAGACCTTCTTTATACCAAATGCTGCTACCTGGTGACATACAGCTGAATGGTGAAGGCCTAGAAAACCAACAACTATCAACAAAAGCCAAAAGAAAAGTTTTAACAGTAATACTATAAATAGAACTTGTCTGTCTTCAATGTAACCAGCTTTTCAGCATAATCTGCATTTTAAAAGGACAGTTCACTTTCTTCCATGCTGTTAAAGTAGTTCAGAATTTGGGGGGGGGGGGGGAGGGGAGGGAAGAGGAGCATGAGGAAATCACTGTCACACACAGCTTTTACAACAGAAGTATGGTGACAATCACTCTCAGCAGTTTTAGATTACCGAGTATTGACAGATAAGTCAGGAGAAATTTAAAGCAGAAGAAGCAGGGAAGCAGGAAGAGGGAAATATATTTAAAAAAAAAAAAGAGTAATTTCCTGAAAGAACACCGTAATCACAGCAACTTACTGTGGGTGGCCTTCCTGGGAAATGCACTCACCAGCCTTTTTCCGCTTTTACTGCTTGTCAAATGTGGGTGTTGCATTTTAAAGTGATATGGAAAGCACTTGGAGTACAGACATTAGAGCACTCAGCATAACTGAGTCCTCTGAGTGCAATAAACAGTGTCCAGAATACTGCAGGAGCCCGTGGTCCACGTGATTCTCATCTAACAGGCCATTTTCCTTTGCTCTTAGGCCCTTACTGCTGCAGCAAAGATGAATGATCCAGAGGAAACTTTGAAAACTGCACAAAGGTTTGCATCGAATTTAACCTGCACAGCTCATTGCTCCAAGAAGGATGTTATCTGACAACCTGAACTGAACAGGAGGGTGTACAGTACACTCTTTAATACTAATTTGCATCAACAAATTATGTGTACACTTTAGAAATGTAAGTATCAAAGCACATGCTGTAACTTTTCTTTTTGCAGAAAGCATACTAAGTACTTAAATGCAAAATGGTTACCCCTAGACAATACATTCGAGGTACAAGAAGTAGCAAGTGAAACCTGAAGCTGCTGATAGAATGATCAGATATTTTATGATCCAGCAACCCCCCTGATCTCATTGAATCAGTACAACATGTCAAGAGGCGGCAGCTGAACACAGTAACTGTTCGCATGTTACCTTGTAACATTCAGTTATAGAAAGGGAGAAGTTCAGAGAACATTATTACTACATTGGAAAACTGGGACTTTCAACTGTTTTTTCTTCATTTACACAAAATGCCAAAACCCTGCTATATTACATACACAATATGTTTGACACTGTTTCATAGTACTTATTATTTATTTTAATAACACAAAGAAAAAAAAGCCACTCTCTACCAAAAAAAAATTTAAAATCCTCAAATTATTTACAAGCACTAGTAGGCTAAAACAAAGGCCTCATTACATCCAAGGTAGCAGCACTCGTACTTATTTCTGCAACTTTAAAAAGCCAGAGTAAACATATGAGTGTATTTTTGACTATGTCATATCAAAGTGGCAGGCTGAAAAACATGAAGTACCCTTCTGCTCTATAGCACTTCTGCACCATAATATTTATTTTCATAAAACAAGAATCTTTGTCCTACAACTCTCAATGAAGCCAATTCTCATGTGAGCACTCATTCATTTCAACACAACTACTCGTGCAGCTCAGGATCTGCAGGACTCTACTTGCTAACACAGTTGTCATCACGTCTTATAGCTTATAATGCTATAATAATCTTTAGTACGGCAAACACATTTTTCCACACCCACATAAGGAGTAGCTTTACACCCTCCTTAACTGTAAAAACATGTCCTCCACTAAATCATGAAAATAGAAGTTATTCTACAACAGTAAACTCTGCATTTGCTGTATATGGCGAGAGTGTTAAATATATAGTTCTGTTTCAAAAGTCTGGTTTTGCCATTATGTATTCTCTTTTGGAACAATCCCCAAAGTATCACACTTTCACCAAATTACTGAATTAATCCTTGAAAGTAGTAAAACATACAAACAGAAGCATCACCTGTATTTTTTTTAAATAATAATTTATAGGGAAAAGTAAGCTTGAATATTAACAGAGCTTGCAACAAGTCACAAACATACCTTTAGAAACTGAAGCGGTATAGAAAAAGGTTTAATTAAGAACGAAAACTCACATGCCATTTGTTTGTTTGACCACCACTTCCAATATTTTAGCCAAGAGACACATTTTCAGAGATTTACAACTGCAAATATTAAAACCTTCACTTCCCCCCCACATACCTGCCGTGCCTTGACTCTAAGCTTTCACTTTAACACCTCCAGCCTTCCTTGGTGAAGGAAAGTCACCAAAAATGCTGCAAGTATAACAAACCCAGTGCCCGTACCCGGCCTTTTGCCCGCTCTTGGCAAGGGAAACAAGCCAAGCCAAGCCCCGCCACATCATGCCTCACCTGAAACTGCAGTTTCATCTCTCTTTACTAGGCTGACTCAGAAGAGATGAAACATTCCCATATCCACTAACTACAACAATGAAACCTAAAAGTCACCATGCCATCTGAATGGAATGAACACTCCACAGACAATAATTTTTGTGAACTAAAGGGCTTCACAATGTTACAGGTAGAAGACCTGTTTGTCCAGGGATGTATGCAATACTAAAGTCCCGGCCCGTAATTTAAGGGAAACAATGCAGCTCTTGCTAAAGAACTATTTCATCACTGCATCTGACAAAAACTCGCTTCTAGGTGGAAAGACACTACTCTGTCTCTTCCTTAGAGGACAGGACAGAGAAAACTGACCCAGCTTCACAAGCTCCGAATTTCTACTTGCCAGTTTTCATTCAGCAGTTAAGGGACTTCCTCTGTATGAGTTTCTATGCAGAACAAAACTCAGACACTCCAAAAGGCACACGCTCTGTTTGCATTTGGAAGCAAGAATTTGGGACTGGGGCTCACAACACTTCGCTTTCACAGCTGTATTCGACATAAGTAGTATGGCACTAGAACACCTAGGAAAACATTAAACTGAGCTGATACGCACAACTATACAGGGTTTCTTATTTCTCAGTTAGTGAACAAAATGTTAAACTGAGCTGATACGCACAACTATACAGGATTTCTTATTTCTCACTTAGTGAACAAAACGTTAAACTGAGCTGATACACACAATTATACAGGGTTTCTTATTTCTCACTTAGTGAACAAATTGTTAAACTGAGCTGATACACACAACTATACAGGATTTCTTATTTCTCACTTAGTGAACAAAACATTAAACTGAGCTGATACACACAATTATACAGGGTTTCTTATTTCTCACTTAGTGAACAAATTGTTAAACTGAGCTGATACACACAACTATATAGGGTTTCTTATTTCTCACTTAGTTAGTGAACAAAACGCAGGTTATAGTTTAAAAACAAGAGCACTGCCTTCCGAGCTAAAGAATTGATTCCTTTCTGTGTGCTGACGGCTGCATACAGAGTAAATAATCTGCAGGATCTTAAAACCGATTACAGTGCAGCCTTTAAATACTTCCCTTCTTTCAGAAAGCCATCTAATTCAATATACAATTCTTAGAACTCAAAAGCCGAGTATTTAAGTTCTCCTTATTTAGGGAGAGAAAGAGGAATTGGGAATCTCAGCTCTTGAACTGGTATCATGTGGGTTTGATTCTAGACTCTCTTAACCATATGAGGACAGGCTGAGAGAGTTGGGCTCGTTCAGCCTGGAGAAGGCTTGAAGAGATCTTAGAGCGACCTTCCAGCGCCTGGAAGGGGCTCCAAGGAAGCTGGAGAGGGATTGTTTACAGAGGCTCCCTGAACCCTGGGCTGAGGACAGAGCGGGGAGGGGGCCGGTTATGCAACCCCCTCCGCCCGCTCCCCGCGGCCCCTTCCCGCCGGCCGCGCTCCCAACATGGCGGCGACCCCACAACAAAGTTTCCCTCTCGCCCCGCTCACCCGCTCCGATCCGCACCGCTCGCCGCCGCCGCCGCCCCGGCTGCCCTCGCCCCGCCCCGCCTCGAACGAGGCGGGGCGGGGCGAGGGCAGCCGGGGCGGCGGCGGCGGAGCCTCCGCTGGGTTGTTTTCCCCTTCCCAACCACGCTTTTCCCTTCTTTGTGCGCCGTCCCCATCGCGCTCCACCAGAGGCTGAGCCACAGCATGAGGGGTTTAGGTTGGGACGGGACCTTGAAGATCACCCAGTTCCAACCCCCACAGGCTGCTCAAAGGCCCCATCCAGCCTGGCCTTGAACGCCTCAAGGGATGCACGTCGTTCCTGGGCAACCTGTGGCAGTGCCTCGCAGCCCTCATCGTGAGCAATTTCCTCCTCATATCCAGCCTAAATCTTCCCCCTTCCACTTGAAAGCCGTTCCCCCTTGTCTTGTCGCTTCGCATCCTTATAAGAAGTCCTTCCCTAGTTTCCTGTGTTGAGGCTCTGGAGCAAGTCCAGAGAAGAGCAACAAGGATGGTGAAGGGGCTGGAGAACAGAACCTATGGGGAGCGGCTGAGACAGCTGGGGTTGTTTAACCTGGAGAAGAGGAGGCTGAGAGGAGACCTCATTACTCTCTACAACTACCTGAAAGGAGGTTGTAGAGAGGAGGGAGTTGGCCTCCTCTGCCAAGTGACAGGGGACAGGACGAGAGGGAATGGCCTCAAGCTCCGCCAGGGGAGATTTAGGCTAGAGATTAGGAGGAAGTTCTTCACAGAAAGGGTCATTGGGCATTGGAATAGGCTGCCCAGGGAGGTGGTTGATTCCCCTTCCCTGGAGGTGTTTAAGGCACGGGTGGATGAGGTCTTGAGGGACTTGGTTTAGTGTTTGATAGGAATGGTTGGACTAGATGGTCCGATGGGTCCCTTCCAACCTGGTTGTTCTATGATTCTATGATTCTATGATTCCTTGTAGCCCCTCCAGGGACTGGAAGGCAAAGACCCCTGTGAGAGTCGGTATGGACTCCCCCCAGACTGTCTCCCATCACAGCATCTCCCACCAGACGTCTCTCACCAGAACATTTCCCACCCGACATCTCCCACCAGGCTGCTCAAGGCTCACCCAACCCAGCCTGGAGCAGCTCCAGGGAGGGGGCATCCACAGCTTCCCTGGGAAACTAGTGGCAGAGCATCACCACTCTTGAGCAATGAAGGTGGTGAAGGGGCTGAAGAACAGGCCTTATAAGGAACGGCTGAGAGAGCTGGGGTTGTTTAGCCTGGAGAAGAGGAGGCTGAGAGGAGACCTCACTGCTCTCTGTAACTACCTGAGGGGAGGTTGTAGAGAGGAGGGTAATGGCCTCTTCCCCCAAATGACAGGGGACAAGACAAGAGGAAATGGCCTTAAGCTCCACCAAGGGAGATTTAGGCTAGGCATTAGGAATAAATTTTTCACAGAAAGGGTCATTTGGCACCGGAACAGGCTGCAAGGGAGGTGGTTGATTCACCTTCCCAGGAGGTGTTTAAGGCACGGGTGGACAAGGTGCTGAGGGGCATGGTTTAGTGTTTGATAGGAACAGTTGGACTCGATGATCCGGTGGGTCTCTTCCAACCTGGTGGTTCTATGATTCTATGATTCATTGTGAAGAATTTCTTGAAGTAAATAAGGATGGTCACATTTTCCATTGCCTTTCTTTACATAAACCTTGTTCAGCACTCAGAATGGAGTTGTTAACATGTTTTAGTTGTCAAAGCTGACAGTCAGCTTGGAGAAACCATGCCTGGGCTGCTGATCTGACTCCCACCAGGAGTACGACCGCAGCCATACATGCAAGGAGCCCCTTCCCTCCTCTGTATGAGCACTCTTCCTATCTACACATAAAGCCGTCCAGAGCAATACTTCCCAAATCCGGCCTGTTGATCCTCAGCTAATCTCTCCCTTCTAAAATCTTCAGAGGCTGATGGGTGCTGCTGGAGTGGGAGGGGAGCTAGGGTGTATCAGGGAGCTGTGGGTTGGTAGGGAAGGGGGGAAAGATTCCCTGTTCCAGAGGTAACTGGACTGCTGGGCACTGCAATTTTGGGCACTGCTATGGTGCTGCTATGGTGCCAGAGCCTGTGCTCTGGAAGATGGCCTGAGGGGCTTTTTTTAAGAAAGTTTCACTTATATGCAATACAGCAAGGTTTCATTTTACAAATTTCACATTATTGGGCAATAATGAGGCTGACTTTTCTGGGTAAAAAAAAAAAAGTAGTAGTTAGGCAGTGGGGCTTTCCAGCAGAACAACACTGAAGTTTCTGAATTTCATCTGGATTGTTTCTCCCAGGTCAGACAGGGGCACGGAGAGGTGGGAGCTGCCTCACCAAGCTGGGTCAGTGAGATTGAGCACACATGTCCTCCCACCCTACAGCACTGAGGTCTGGCTGTTTGCTTCTCCCCTCAAACCTACCCAGCATTCAGCCGGAGCCAAATGCTGCCCAAAGGGTTAATTGAAGGACAGAAATGAAGGAGTGGCACTCTTTCATTGTCACAACCTTGGTCACATTTAAAGATTCTGTGTGGGGGTGTGACAAGGGACACAGACAACTGTAAAAGACCACTAACTTAAGCCTGGAAATGTTTCCAGCTCCAGGAGTAAATTTGCAGAACCAAAGCAAGCTGGACTGCTGAACTGAGATCTCTTCTGCAAGTAACAGTTCTGACCCTTTCCAACCTGATAAAGAGCAGATGAGCAGGAGAACGCATTTGGTGAAGGACAGCAAATGTCCCACCAAGACAAGAAATTCATGGAAAGCTAATTGGATTCTATGCAGAAAGCAGGCAATAGCTAGAAAACCAAGCACGCATGAAGAACATTTTTTATTTATGCTTTTCCTTTCTCTGAACAATATTGTGGTGGCTTTTTAAGCCCTGATGTAGAACCATGTATGTTGTCTGTCAACATTTTTACATTTTTAGAGCATTTCTGCACAATGTGTGAGGGTTTTTTATCACTGTTATCACAAAAATAGAAGGAACAATAAGCCAAAACCAAATAAAGCTCTGAAGTGCTCCAAGAGACCACTCTGTTCTTGAAACTCAACAAGTAGCCACAAGCAGTGTTTGATGTCCATGGAACTTTATGCCCTGTACCCATCAGTGACCACTAGTGGAGGCTTAAGAAAAACCAGTAAAAATAGAGCAATTACGTATTTATCTCATTAACTGAGCTTTTAGTAAGTCTTCTTGTTAAGGGGGAGGGAGGAATGTGGGCTTCAGATGGTAGAGATTGCAATTAATATGCTCCTTAGTAGACAGCAGCTGGTAAAGAATCCCTAAATCTATCTTATTCCTTTTTTCATCTTCATAACATGACAATTTTTTTAAATTCTTTGAAAATTTTTGTCAGTTCTTATAAAATTCATTACTGACTGACTCAATTAATATTTCAAAACAAATTAAAATATATAACCTATAAATAGACATTACTCAAATTTTGCTGCCATCTATCTCTATTCTATAGGATCCAGCACACCTAAGAATATAGGGTGTACTTAGATAATGATTACACCTGCTTGCTAACCTTTGAGCAGTTAATTCTTGGAAAACTCGCAGCTGATGAAGCAGCTGACCAGAGCCAAAGATGAACCACACAAACTTGTTGGTGGTGATTTCTGAACACTTTGATTCTCTAGACACAACTCAGGTCGATGAGTACTGTCAATTGGGACCACAGAGAGGTTAAAATTTTACTATCAGCATAGGAAAAATAAATTGTTAGTAGCAAACAACACTGTCTCTTCAGCGGCATCTGGCAGCAGGACTGTGACTTCTGTGGTGGGGTGGACATTTTGGGGTGGTGGGACCTTCCCTGAGCCAGAAAAATCCCAGAAAAACCCACGTCGGGGGAGGAGCTGGTCCCGCGCAGTGCCTGATGGGAGGGGGTAGTCCCGGCAGCTCCCGCGGGAGATTTAAACGGTCCCCTGGGTAACCTGGAGCATGGTGAAGAGGAGTGTGGCAGTTTGAGCAGCAGTTTGAGAAGGCAGGGTGCAGAGAGGATCTAGAGACTAGACAGAAGATACCAAAGACCATGGTGACCACCTGGCAGAAGATTAAAGCTGCTCCGAGTGCTGCAGCAGGCAGGATGGATGCTGCCACCCAGACAGAGCCACAGTGGGTTCATGCAGCTACCCAGACCCTGAGCTGCAGACAGTGCCCCCCTCCCACACCAGCTCGTGCCCCTGTTACTGGCTCCACTTGTGAACGCTGCACTGGAGTTGGCGAAATCCATCATATGGTGGAGGAGTTAAGGAAGGAGATGATGAGGCTGAGGACCATCAGGGAGTGTGAGAGGGAGGTAGACCAGTGGAGTAGTGCCCTCTCACTAACTCATCCTCAAAGGTACATAAGTGCCTAGTTCTTAAGCTAAGAAGCAGATACTAGCACTTGTTCTCCTCTAGGACGTGACAAATGCAAACACTAAACCTGTGTAGTTACAGCTCCTCTCACCTCTTTCCAAATGCATCATGAATCCTGCGCTCCTTTGTGCAATAACTCCCTTGGAAAAACCTGGGTCACACAGAGCAGCGCATTTGCATCTCCTATAGCTTCAGGTCAGCTATCTCCTGGTGTATATGGCAGCCTTCAGCAGGCCTCGGAAGTGCTACAAGCTAGAAAGAAGCTGAGTTGGGGTCTGAGTTGCTGGGGTGCCTGTGAAGGACCATAGCCATGGCTTATTCAGTGAAAGCCCAGCCATGCTGTCACTGTCAAGAGGCCTCAGCAGGAGAACACTACCTATCTAGAGCCTGTATGATGTGGTAGGGAGATAAACATCAAACAGCCCGTCCTGGGACAGCTCTGAGCCAGCTCAGAGGCATGGCTGCAAGCACCTCAAGAACTTTAAAGGCAGGACTCCATGAAGATTGGTGGCAGCTGTTGGGCAGCAGAGTTAATTTCACTGTGAATTTAGGTTTATGGAGTGAATTTCTCCTCCCCCTCACAGTAGTTGTTTCTGTCTTTCACTTATGCTACACAAAAAGCAGTGTTCATGGGCAGACAGGCAGATTTCATGCAACTTCTGCAGCTACAGTTCAGACCTCTCGTTTTGAAACACTGCATCAGCTATGAAGCCAGTTACGCACACCCAGCATTGCCTCATGGAGTTTGGGGTGGGTTTTATGGGAAGAATGTGGTGGTGTCGAAGGTT
This sequence comes from Coccyzus lansbergi, assembly GCA_033558105.1. Classification (NCBI taxonomy): domain Eukaryota; kingdom Metazoa; phylum Chordata; class Aves; order Cuculiformes; family Coccyzidae; genus Coccyzus; species Coccyzus lansbergi. Next base: position 1,112,013 of record JAUMJK010000101.1, read on the forward strand.
TATTTTAGTCAGAGTGAAAATATCTGTTGGATATCTGAGCATCTCTAGATTTGTACAGTGAAAACAGCAGCTAACCTTTGCCTGGGCTTTTCGGTTAAAACTGACAGCAGTCTTCTAAACCAGAACCCCAGACTTTGTTGAAGGAATGGGGTCTTTCTGGCACTGTAGAAGCCCAAGAGTTATGTCTTAACTATTTTTCTTTCCCCTTCATTTAATTTTACGCCTGTTGAAGCATGGCAATCTAAATACGTATGGATGTCCTAGACCACAATGTTTTGCTGTGCCTGGGGTAACTATAGAAGGTGTGAAATTACAAAACCTAAGCTTTCACGCTTCAGCCTTAACCAATTACACAGAATGCAGTAATATGTCCAGGGACGGCATCAGGATACACTCTGGCAAAACCAGACACGTGCTCTGAAGTTTCAAGTGTTTTACATTTTGGGTTTTTTAAAAAAGCTATACACTGAGAGAAACCTAAACAATCTCCCCATCCTAGCCTCAACATTTTGGCTTTGATTCTCCAAAGCACTTCGATTCTGATGTAGAAAACAATACAAGACAGATCAGCATACAAAATTTCTCCTCCTTATTACAGCACAGATTAAAGACCAAAAAGCAGTAGGCAGCAAACTTGATGACAGTCACTATATGACTGAAGCACCTGTGGATGTGTTACACTCCTTGCTCCACCGGCAACCCAATATGATTTAAAATGTCCTCCTTTATTTTGCTTTAAAATAATCCTGGAGAATAGATGTAAATCCTGAATAACGTAAAGGAAAAATAATATTCAAGTCCTTTCTGCCGTCTTCCTAAACTGTAGTAAATTATAAATTCAAAATCTCTCACAATAAAAAAATCCTCTTATTTAATGCACAGCATAATCCATTTATGCATAACATTTCATCCATAAAGTAATGGGTAATTAACTGCTATGGCTATACTTGATTCTTCTAGTAGATGGTCTGGTACTTTACTTACTTCCCAGGGTCCCTTTCAGTCCTATTTTTGTGATGCTGTACTGAATATCTCACTGAATTCACCAAGATGTTTGCATAACAGATCTGTATGCCAAATTGACCTAATTTGTTCCTGCTAAGATACTGCCCACAGGGAAAAGCAAACAGAAGACTTGCATTTGCGGCTATTTGCGAAAAGGAGATCTTTCAACCTGTTGGAGCAAGTCGTAACTGAACATGAAGGCTAAGTGAGCAGACTGATTCAGTGCTTAAAGAAAATATGTTCAGGTTCATAACAGAGCTAATTTAGTAAAAGGACAAATCAATTAGAGCAAAACTAACAAAAATACCCTCTCTTGTCACACGCGGCCTACCTGCAATTTGAAATAAACTGCAGGTTTTTTGCATTATGTACAACAACAAAAAGGTTTCTGTTTTCAGCCAAATTCCAGCTTTCTGGATAGTGACTGACAGTTACAGCTTTACATACATTTTTTTTTTAATCTTCAGATTTATAAAACAGAAAGTCTGAATAGCCTGAGAAGGGATTGTGCTCAGCCTAAGATGCACTGAGCAAAACAATCCTAAACTCCAGGCACTGGCTCCTGGGTAGTTGTTCCGTGACCTTACAACAGGTTATACAGGAGCAGCTACTACTTACAACTTGTCTTCTACTTTTGATACCACTTACTACTGCACAATTCCCCTTGTATGAAGAAAGAAAACCAGCATCCTCCTTTAAAAACTCCAAGTTTGTTTTTATCCACAAAACAGAAATGCACATCTATCCTGCCTTTCTGACTGGATATAAGAGGGGCCTATCCTAGAACAGGGAATTTAAACTATCCATAGGTTAACCCACTGAATATGTAACTTGCCCCTTTTGGAGCAGAATGCTGAACACTGTTTGCTTCAGTTAAGAACATAAATCAGTGAATGATTAGCTACAAATTGTTATGTATCTATAAAGGCAAATGCAAACCAACAATATAGCCTGAACCATAAAGAGTGTATATTTTGTTGTAATTTGAGCCTATGGATGTCATTTATCACAATCTATTACTGGATTAATGTGAAAGGATTCAATGTGGTTGAGGGTCAGCCACATTTAGAAAAAAATAATCTGCATACTTAGAGGAAAAATTGTGAAAGCTGAAGAAAAAGATGGAGATGTTTTGAGATAGAAAGACAAATATAGTCCTGAGAATGCACAACCACCACCAGCAAACGTAATGGAAAATAGGCCCTGAGAACATTGCATAACACCATATCTCTTCTAAATCCTTTTATAACTGAACCTTTGTAGTTCTTATCCCAGCATCAGAGCAATAAGAAAAAAAATCCTTATTAATATGGCATACTGCTCACAATAATGTAAGTGGTTCCTCTGGTGTCTTCCATTGAAAAACACAGAGGCAAAAAAAGAAAGAAGACAGAAGTGCACGACCCTCCCCTCCTGCAGTATAGCAGTTCCTGTGCTTATGGCTAGGAAGCACTTTTTCGTACTGCTGAACATTTTGACACTGAAGAAAACCAAAATAAGATGCAGATATTCAAAGGCTAAGCTATGAGGGAAACAGGGGCAATCTGGAGGATGCATTTGTCAGAAGTGATGGTTGAGATTTTTGCATTTTTCCATGAAAATTATTATTTTCTTTGTTTTTTCTGAGACTTTAACATGGCAAAGTGGGAAACCAATTAAACTGCAGGATCACTATGCAAGTGATGGGTGGTGTGTTTTAGTTAATTCACAACTTTTAATCCCATACCTGTTACCGACCACAGACAAAATATGATCGATCTGTTACACAACTAATACATTTCTTATGTTTTGCAAGCCCAAACCTGCAAGTCTGAGTGGAATGAGACTCTGGAACACACTCCAGTGAACTGCTCTGAAGAGTAAAATGGAGATATAATTCTATGCTTAGCCAAACCCAAGTAAGGCCAGAGATCAAACACACAAAACACATAAGGTCACTGAAGAGGACATCCGCTAGACTGCTGCTTTACATGGACCAGGCTAACTAGACATGGAAATTTTCAAACATGTAATTAGCAGCTAGAAATAGATTTGTGGGTTGTTTTTTTGAGAGGAACAACCTGTAGGTTAGTACTAGTCTGAGAAAAAAATATGAAAAACCCTCCACACTAAAAAGGAGAAATAAGACAAGTTTCTGTATGATGTAGAATTATAAATTATCAGAACTGATTAACAGAAATTCTTCTATGGCATCAATTGCTACCAAGAAATAAAATGAGAAAATCAGTGAAAGCAGACAAATTAAGACTACCTTGTCTGACAGGTATTTAATGCCTCCATTCACAACATTGTCCCTAAGGGCAGAATAAGGCATCCACCATCCCAGAGAGCCCCTGGAGGATACAAAGGAGACAAGGATTGCTTATTCAAGCATCCTCTTGTCATTTGCAATTCAAAGTGCTGCTTTATTTTCTGACGTCACTCAAAACTCTCTTGTGACTTGAATTCATAACTTCAATTTTTTTATTCCACATCCTGTTTATTTATTCACTGATAAACTCCACTCACCATGCTAAGCATTCACTGCATCACGTAGCTTCTTTTCAACACTAGAACAAATGAGCCCTTCCATTGATGCTGTTGTAAGCACGTTTTCAAGATTTGTTCCACTTCAACACTCAAGCAAAGCACCAGCCTTGTGGCTTGGAAGCGAGATATCACTGTAGCAGCTCGAGGTGCAGGTGATACTGCACCGTTTCTCTTCTTTTCCTCCTTACTGTACTGTGTTCCTGGCAAATGTTAACTTCACAGGAGAGCAATCCCTTTTGAGAGGATAGACAGGGTTGGCACTATTGTCCTGACTCAGCACGCTCAGAACAAAACGAGGACCAATTGCAGAAAGAGATATCTGTGATGCTTTCTCCAGAATACAAAATAAACAGAGCAAATGTGCAGCTGGCCTGGGAGCAGCAACAGAGCCCAAGCCTTTGCTCTTCATTTGGCAGGAAGAGCTGCGGTGCCTGCATAGGAAGGAAATATTTTCTTTTCACCAGATCTCTTTGCCACATTCAAGAACACCCATGATAAGATACAGCCACTGACTCAAGAAGTGGACGGAGCCTGTTAAGATTTTACTCTTAGAAAATAGCCAGTATACTCCTGATCTAGTATACAGGGATTTTTCTAGAGTTGTATCAACCTTGATTATTACACCTTTAGTAGGACAGAAACCAAGTTCCTGAGCTGAACAAATTCAAAGAGAAATATCTTACTCGGGAATAGGAAACTGCAGAATTAAGAGAGATCTGTATCAGAAACTGACTTCAAACATGTAAACTAAAATGACCAAATGAAGGATTTAATGTTGGGGTCCTAAGAGTTCTACCACTCTGACAGTTTTTGTGATTAAAAAAGCCACGAATCTTGTTCTCAGGAATTCATTATGTAGCATTGCACACTAAAATACAGGATGCTGTTATACAACCAAGCATCTGGGGAGATTAACCCCGATTAAAAAAAAATCTCTGGAAAAAGCAGCTATTTAATAGAACAAGGATGACGGCAGAATAAACTGCTGGATTTGTGCAGTTGAATCAAGCTGGATGTTAGGAAGCATTATTTTACCAAACAACAAATCAAACAGAAATATTTACCTTGATCCTAAGAGATGTTGAGTACAAAGGTCCTGGTAATTTCCTACTGAAAAAACAGAGCATTATCTTTACAGAGAGGTAGGACTAAAATGACCTGGAATATTCAGGACTATGTTTCTTCACAGTACTGAAGAAAAGGAATTCAGGAAAGCCACATAGGAAGATGTCCTGAGAAGCATGGTGAATATGAACAAAGGGCAGTAGAACCCTTCTAGCAATGACAGTTTTGGGCAACAACAGAGAGATGAGAGGCCAGGAGGAAGACAGAGCCACACTGAGAGCTGAGTGGAAAAGTCTTTGGCTGAGCTGAAGATAAAAACTGCATACAGGTTCTCCTCATATGTTGTAAAGCTGTCCTCTCATTACCTGTAGTCACTTCAATGTTCAATCGCAACATGCAGTTAACTAATTTCTATACTACAGCTCCATCTCACCATTCTGAAATTCCAATAAACACTAGATAACTAGACCAGATAAAGCTTTTGCTGACAGTTTTCTTGCATTCAAATGTATGTACATTCTTCCAACTATGAAGCATCATTAGTACTTGAAAGAAGTCTGCTTCTTGCACTAAACAGAATTGCTTAGCTGATTTATAACACAATTATTGTAACTGCTGTTGGGCACAAAGTAGTCTTTTTTTTTTCAGCCAAGTGTCAAAACTGTCAGAAGAAAAACTGACAGAGAAAACTGGCAAAGTCTGTGAAAGATAACAAAAAAAATCTTTCTATAAATATATATAAATAATAAAAGGAGGACTAGGGAGACCATACAGTCCCTATTGGACGCAGAAGGAACAACAGTGACAGGGGATGAGGAAGAGGCCGAGGTACTTAATGCCTTCTTTGCCTCAGCAAATTGCCTCTTTAATTGTAAAGAAAGTTGTTCCCTCTGTGTACAAACCCTGGAGGCAGAGGAGTAAAATGAGATTCCCATGATCCGAGAGGAGGTGGTCAGAGCCTTGCTTGCCCAACTAGACACCCACAAGTCTATAGGGCCAGATGGGATTCACCCAAGGGTATTGAAGGAGCTGGCGGATGTGCTGGCCAAACCCCTTTCCATCATCTTCCAACAGTCCTGGAAGACTAGGGAGGTTCCACTGGACTGGAGGCTGGCTGATGTCGTGCCCATCTACAAGAAAGGTCGCAGCGAGGATCAAGGGATCTACAGGTCTGTCAGTCTGACCTCAGTGCCAGGGAAAGTCATGGAACAGGTGATCCTGAGTGCTATCATGAAGCACATGCAAGAGAACCGGGTGATCAGGCCCAGTCAACACAGGTTCACAAAAGGCAGGTCTTGCCAAACTAACCTGATTGCCTTCTATGAGAAAGTGACTCAGCTGCTGGAGGAGGGAAAGGCTGTGGATGTAGTCTTCCCGGACTTCAGCAAAGCCTTTGACAGTTTCTCACAGCGTTCTGCTTCGGGAACTGCCTCTGGCCTGGACAGGCACACACTCTCCTGGGTAGAAAACTGGTTGGATGGCCAGGCCCAGAGAGTGGTGGGAAATGGTGTTAAATCCAGTTGGAGGCCAGGGACAAGTGGGATTCCCCAGGGCTCAGTGCTGGGTCCATCCCTGTTCAATGTCTTCATCAATGACCTGGATGAAGGCATTTAGTGTTCCCTTAGCAAGTTTGCAGATGACACTAAGCTGGGTGGAAGTGTTGATCTGCTGGAGAGTAGGGAGGCTCTTCAGAGGGATCTGAACAGGCTGGAACACTGGGCTGAGACAAATGGCATGAGGTTTAACACGGCCAAATGCCGGGTCCTGCACTTGGGGCACAACAACCCTATGCAGAGCTACAGACTGGGAGAAGTCTGTCTAGAAAGCTGCCTGGAGGAGAGGGACCTGGGGGTGTTGGTTGACAGCCGACTGAACATGAGCCAGCAGTGTGCCCAGGTGGCCAAGAAGGCCAATGGCATCTTGGTTTGTATCAGAAACGGGGTAACCAGCAGGTCCAAGGAGGTTATTCTCCCTCTGTGCTCTGCACTGGTGAAACCACACCTTGAATCCTATGTTTAGTTCTGGGCCCCTCACCACAAGAAGGATGTTGAGGCTCTGGAGTGAGTCCAGAAAAGAGCAACAAATCTGGTGAAGGGGCTGGGGAACAGGTCTTATGAGGAACTGGGGTTGTTTAGCCTGGAGAAGAGGAGGCTGAGAGACCTCATTGCTCTCTATAACTACCTGAGGGGAGGTTGTAGAGAGGAGGGTAACAGCCTCTTCTCCCAAGTGACAGGGGACAGGACAAGAGGAAATGGCCTTAAGCTCCACCAGGGGAGATTTAGGCTGGACATTACAGAAAAAATTTTCACAGAAAGGGTCACTGGACATTGGAACAGGCTGCCCAGGGAGGTGGTTGATTCACCTTCCCTGGAGGTGTTTAAGGTATGGGTAGATGAGGTCCTGAGGGACATGGTTTAGTGTTAGATAGGAATAGTTGGACTTGATGATCCGGTGGGTCTCTTCCAACCTGGTTATTCTGATTCTATACCCATTAGCACAACATTTGCCCATGAAGAATTCTATCATATTGCTATTATTACAGGAAAGACAAGAAAAGTAATCTCAGACAAGAACATATGACTTGGCAGACATGTGAAGCAGAGATATCAGCCTAATGTTCCAAGAACAAACTTAACTACTGCCAGCAAGCTGACAGCTACAGTTCATGCACATCTGCTGTTTCCCATGAACTGTACTTCGCCAAAGTGTAAAGTTAGACACTTCTATCAATTAAGTTGTTACAAAAAAGACTCAGCACTCTAAACCCATATTAAAAAAAAGCTTTAATATGTGTTTTTCCAAGATCTAATATAGAAATACAATGGCAAAAATGTTCTCTTCTTTTGTAAGCTTGGGTGAAATATATTGAAGTCTACTTTTCGTATATTGTATAAATAATCATCTAAAGCAACCTAGAAAAGAAGAAAAAAAGCTTAGTCCATATGGTCCACACAAATAATTGGGCATCAAGTTTAAAAAGCAATATATGAAACTGTATGAGGAACTGCTAGGCAGTTTGCCTGTTTTATTAAGTAGTAGTGTAACCATCACAATGAAAAGATATAAAAAGGACAGCTTTTGTGAAGAGAAGCAGTATCTTTTGCTAGACCAAACAGCAAATTATAAAAATAGGCAAGATTTTAGGCCCTTGCATCAGAATGGTAGTCTATTTTACAGGCATCTTAGGCAAATGATACAGTTAAAGAAGAAGGATTAGAAGCGTTGATCAAAACTATGAGGTTCAACAGTCATGCAATATGATTTCCACAATTTTTAGGTATTACATCCTCCCGAAACAGACACATGAAGCTTTAGTTAACCATGCTTAATTTGATACTCTACTCTTCACAAACATATTAGCACAGAAATGACTCCATCACTTAAGGAGTGCGCGATATCACACCCACCGTACAGAAAAAAGCAGGGTATGCCTTCACAGGAACTTTCTTACGGAAAGATCTAGCCTGAAAGTAAATGGGTTAAGGGGGGAGGAGAAAAAAAAAGAACATACTTATCAGAAGAATTTAACATTTCAGATTAAACATCAAGTGCTGTATATAATGGCTAGAGCAAACAGACTGTAGTACGAGTTTTGTCCCTTTTTATTTTGACATCTTGAAACTATAATTTTTCCTTACGTGCAAGCCAGCACCATCCCTCACTGTTCACAAAATTAATTACACAGCAAGTGTGTAACACTGGGAGAGACAGCTAAAATTCTTACATGTTTTGACAACATTACAGTTCACATGTAATAAACCAATGTAAATTAGCATCCCTTGCTCCAGCAAGTTCCAAGTTACATCTGATTTAATAGATACGATTTAGTACATTTTTTCCCTGCCAGTCCCAAGAGACAGAAATGATGGAAGAAAAGAAATGCATTTCTCTGAGTGCATCTTCTTGGTCCACTGTTCCCATCAGTCCCAGTAGTCCAGTTATGCTCCATTTACATTTATGGGACTCTGAAAGGATCTTAATGCCTCGGGTCCTCAAGTACACACGTATAAACAGAGCCTAAATCATGGATGGATCAAATCTACAATTTAAACCTATGTACAACTCAGGAACTTCTAACAGAGCTGAAGCAAATCTTCCTGTTATGCTTATTTATATATAAATGATCCTTCCTTGGTTTGCCTTCTCTTATAGGTTAAAAGAAATAATCAACCAACTAACCCACCCTTTATGAATACTGATGAGTATACATGAGTTAGTTTTCCATGGATCTTTCCAGACAACTGAGAAAATCAGGCTGAAATGTTAGGAGGGAAAAAATACTGAATCTTTTCACAAATTATTTCAAAACTTTGAGGGAGGGGTGTGTGTGTGTGTGTGTATAAAATGCTCTTCTCTGATCTAATGCTCTGCCTCACTATTATTAATTGCGAGATGGAAAAACAAAGTAACCCTGCTTGACCTTCTTAACCCAGAATGGGTTTCATGTCATTCAGAAAGCATGTTATCTTCCTTTGTAAACTGAGTCCGTAATGATCCAGCATAATGAAGGTAATACAAAAAGCCAAAAGGAGACCTTTTCATCGAGGAATGGGAGAGGGAGTGCTTCAGAGAAAGAGGGGGAACATGTAAATGTACTTGCAGGCTTTGGAAAGGATCACTGGTGGGACTGACAGAGCACTCCTATTGTATGCTTTTGTTCTAACAAAATACACAATTCCTAAAGAAAACTGTTATCTTCATTAACTTATTTTGCCCTCTGCTGGTCATCAGCTGCAGTATCAAGAAGAGTGGACGACACATCAGAAACTTCTTCCCCAAGATGAAGTGCCACATTATTACAATACAGTTCTTGGAATAACACTGAGACTTGAGGATTATGTTTCTTCTCGCTGTGAAAGAGGAGTAGTAACTGGTATCCTCATCCTCCAAAATACGTGGCTTGTGTAACAAATGCTGAGATTGTTGAAACCTGTGCACATTTAAACTTTACCCTGCTCTGTAATTCCAACTAAGACAGAGTGTAAGTGGCTAAAAAGGCCCTCAGGCAAAACAAGATGGTGATTTTATACAGGAGAACAGATGCATTTAAAGGCATCAGCCCATTACACTCACCTAAAGTCCTGAAATACCCAGCAAACATTGCTAGCCAAAGTATATTTAATCCATTAGGGAAGAAGGTATCTTTATCCTTACATTAACGAAGACCATCTGATTATCAAGGAGGCTAACACCCTGTTATTACTGCCAGTTATTGCCAGTTCAAGTGATTTCAACACTCTAGAGATCTCGCAGTGTCAATTATTCTTCACTGATGATGATGGAGCATGGAAGCAAGAATTCAGATATAATCCACGTACTTTAAAAAAAAGGGGGGGAAGCAGGAATGCCAAGATCAGCATTCAACTGAATAAAATGCTAACGGTGCCCCCAATCTAGTTTCCTTGCGTTTATGCTTTTCTGTATGGTCTCTAATTACATGATCCCACTGCATATTTTCCATAGGATCCTCCCAGTGCCTACCATGGGCAGGGCTCTTGGAACAGAGAGGAAAGGAAAACAAGGATAAGGTTCTGCCTCTTCTCTTCAGAAGCTAGTTGGTGTGTTGGTAGCCAGGGACCAATGCACTAAGAATTATCAAATTATTGGAAAGGCTCTGAAAAAATGCTTCTGTGCCAAAGTTTCCCTGCAATACCAGTAACCAGATTTTAAACAGCTGGACAATAAACACACATTGCTTGCTTTTCATGCCTCCCATTCCTGATACAAGGCATTTCAGACCATTTCAGGCCATTTTTGTAAGACACAATTGTGACCAAAGTCAATGGCTTTTATACACTGTGCATTACGGAAATAAAAAAAGAAAAATCAAAGTATTTCAGCTTGAACAAACACAGCAGATGGTTTTGACCTTGCATTTTCTTTGTCTCTGTTCCCTGCTTATAAATTGAATAAATGCCTTCCTTGGGCATGTGACAACAAAAAATTAGACATCAGGTAAAACCACATGAACAGGAATGCATTAAATGCAAATTTCAAATAGTCAGTACTAAAAATAAAGCCCAAGGCTACATATTATTAAAAGAAAATAGAAACATTCATCAGCTAACTAACCACTGACTGAAAAACCAGGCATGCCTCATTTTACCTTTAGAAAAATGAAGGACTCTCCTATCTCTGCTACATAAAATACTGCAATCATAGGTAACACTGTAATTGAGGATTATATTAATGGTGTAAATGCAGAGATAAGCCTGGCATTTCTTTACTTTTAAGTGTTATCTTTTCAGAATACCTTGATTGGAAGTATTGGGTGCAATACTCAAAAGCACATGTGTACACGTACTTATAGATGTAAGAAACTCTGTACAGTGCTTCTCACAAGCTTCGTTTCCCAGATAAAGGCAGACACGGTACAGCTGATGAAACATTTTTTTGCTTTTGTATTCTGTACCAACAAGCAATTCAGCGTGTTGCAAAAATAAGAACATAAAAGAAAAACAGACTAGGACTCGACCGTTCTTCAGGATTTATTATCCACTATCCCAAGCAAATAAGAGTCTTTCCTAATTCACCTGGCTGTGAGCCAGAAAAGAAATAAACAGAAAGTACCTTTCCCAATATAGCTTTGAGCATGGCTGGTCATGTTAGGGAATGAATCTCCCCATCCCACACACACTAACCAGCAGTTAAGAGCAACATGCTCCGCTTCCCTGGCAGCTATTCCACTGTGAAGCACCATATGCAGAAGCGATTTCTGTGGTGTGGATTCCATGCTGGTACACAGTTGCATTTATAAAAGTCTGCTTGAAGTTTCTCTTCCAGTAATAAGATTTTCAGGCAGTATTTACATACATACAATTGGATCTGGCTGTGAGTAAACTGCTTCCCATACATATACACAAATATAATATTCATACAGAAGTAGCTGTAGTATTATAAAGAGTTTGTGGTGTGTTTGTTTTTTTTTTTTTAAATTAACACTCCCGAAGTAATTAGAGGTAAAATATTTAAAAATAAGCATGCAGCTCTAAGTCTTCTAACACATGCACAATGCTTTATGAAGATTAACATCAATTATGTTTATATACATAAATAAAAGGGAAGGAATCTCACATGTTCTAGATGTATATGAGCCTGGCTGGCAATGTCATAAATTACATCTCTCACATTTTTCTCTTGCTTGCCTCTTATGAAATCCTCTTGTGAAACTCCATGCTAGACATAGGAAGGAAAATCAAAAAGAGAAAAAGCCTCAGTAAATATCAAGTTTCCATTTCAGCTTTTAAAAAATCTGTTCCAGCAGCCAAATTAATGATAGAAGACTGAATCAGCCTAAATGTTTTGCCACTGCTCCATCCTTTTTTATTTCCTTTCTTTTTGTCAGTCGTTTGGAAAAAAAGTTCAAGATAACAAAGAAACCCATTGGTACAGACTATCTTTGCATGAACTCAATTCCCTAAGGACTTTGTGGTCAGTCAGAAAACTGAGTCAGTTTTTAAAGTTTTGGGAATTCAGATCAGGTTGGACACTCAGGTTTAATAATCATAATTCAAGAATTGATATCAGGTAGAAGAAAGACAGCAGCAGCAGCAAACAGAGAAGCCATGTTGGCTTAACAAGTCAGTAACTATCTTGGGACTGCTGTGTACCACCAAGCTTGAAAAAAAAACCAACAAAAAACAAACCAATGCCTCCTATTCTTCCCCCCTCCCCAAACCCCAGAATCAAATGAAAAAAACAAAACTACCAAAAAACTCACCCCAAACCCAAAATTATTCTTTGACTATAGTGGTTAATGTAAGACATGATTTAGTATATTAAAAATTGCACCGTTTCTTCTCCACAACACTCAGACAAGTGAAAGTTGCATAAAGCCAGGCAGGCAGGCTTCACAGAAAATAAGAGACTCCAGCAGAACTCTGCAATACTCACCAGCAGCTAAAATCCTTACAAGATGCTCGGTCTGAACAGACGGGACACAAGCTGTTTTTACAGTTTCACTGTTAAACACTTTCTGTGGCAAGGCATGATTGTGAATTTTCAGGCTATGTTTGAAAAGCCAAAAACTTGGAAAGTTTTTTTGAAACCAGGATGCAGCTCCTTTCTGTAGTCTTATAAGCCTGACCTGTATTAATATCTAAGCTTTTTGCAACTACCTAAATTATTAAAATTTCAAATCAAACCCTTCGACTGTATTGAAAAGATATTCAGAAATTACTAACACTACTGTCTTAAGTGTCACCATAATTACACGAATTTTTGTTGAGTATAAAAAGAGCAGCATTATAATTTATAAATAAAGACTGGAGGTGAAGGAATAACAGTTGTGATGCTGACAGATCTAGTCAGAGAACACAAATGAAAAAAGCTGAATTTTAATCCCATTTTACCCAAACTGCAAGATCTGCTAAATTCCGGCACAAATCAGGTGTTCAGTTTAAATTGAAGGACTATACCATCTCCTGCAGCAATGTATGGAATTCAGGCTTATGGCTAACAAATATTGACAAAAAAACCCACCCCAAAAAACAAACCCACCAGCACATTTATGAAGAGGTACTAAAGAGAAATCCAAGGAAGTTTTTCAGAAGCAAAGTTTCTCACAGTGCTTCCTTTATGAGGACAGGCAAAGAAAAAAAGGAAAACAAGAAACAAAACCCAAACCCAGGCATCATTCCATATGGGCATTTCTACACATTAATGGAAAAAATCCAGGAAGCTAAAATACTGCTGCATTTAATAAAATAACAACAACAACCAGAAATGCAAGAGTATCATTAAGGTCAGTCCTCTCACCTGGCAAAAGATATAAAACCACAACCATAGTATACCTCTAGGTCACAGCAGAAAGAGTTAAAATGAACAGAAAAGGTGTTCCATTTCTGGCCTAATAAATTACAATCCTATATCTAGCATTTAGAGACAGTTAGAAACTCTATACTGTTCAATTCCAGATAATTCGCTTCTCTTACCAACATACAAATGTCCATGGGGAGAAAGACCTTTTGTCTTGTACTATGATATGGTGTTGCTCTCAGACACGTAATTATGCCTTGCGCTTTCCCAATGTGACTGGCTGCATGGTCAGCATGGACGTCCCTCACACCTAAAATTGCAAAAATAATAGGTTTAGAAACATTCTGTCAGGCCTTTTGAGGGGTACAGACCTCCCTGATGTGTATCAGTCATATTTAAGCAAAGCTAAGTGCATTGATTCACAACAGAGCTATCTATGTTCACAAATTGCCTTGAAATCTCATCTCAGAGGTGCAAAGCAGCAGGCAAATTCATTGATTGCTACGTTTAGAAGCAAGATGCCTCAGCTTGTCACAGCTCTGCAAAGGGTATGCTATATCCTGCTATATTGGCACACCCTCTCCCAGGATCACAGTCTTCCAAGAATTGTTTTTCCTGTCAGAAAAATCATTGAAGTGTGAGATTCCTAACAAGCACTAATGCTTACAGCACGATCAGCTGCAGCCAATTCAGCTGCCTACTGAAGCCAAAGAGAATGATCCTACACTTCCCCCTAAACCCCTGTTTCTGTCACCTCCCTAGTGCTGCTATGGGTAAGAAGGCAGTAAACTGAATCAGATCACAAACACAAAGGAAAACTAACTTTATGTACTGCATGGTCACATGGCTATGAGAAATGAAAGAAGAGGAAGATGAGTGGGGCAGATCAGCACCACTGCTCCTCATGGCAAGACCGTACAAGGTTGGCTTAGGCTGATCGCAAAGCCATAATGCTTTCACAGGTCTGACCTCAGACAAAATCAAAACATAAAGGAAAATGGAAGTTAAATTTCACAAAGCTCTAACAGAAGCAGCATTGTACAAAGAAAGAAATGAGGATACAAGAATTGCAGATCAAAAGACCCTAACTGACACCTGAAAAGATACTGGGTGTACCAGATTCACTGCCTAAGCCTTGCAAGAGCCTCAGAGACGCCTTTGAGCAACAGTGGCTACAGGTAGACTGCATGGACTTACTTTTGGCAACAGCAGCAGAAAGCAGTGTGTGGCCTGGGGAAATCAATGGATAAAACTAACTGATACTGACTGGTTAGATCAGGTTTTACATATAGCAAGGAATTAAACAAGAAAAAGGCTCAGAGAGTAAGAGCTGGCAATGACTCATGCTCAACCTGGGAATATATCACAAAAGCGAGGTTCTGAAAAGGTTTAACAAAATTATTGAGTACTACCAGATTCCTAACTACTTCAGCAGTGAATCACAGAGCACAACGCTAGTATTTTTAAATTACAGGATCTGGGAAAAAGAGCTAGGACTTTGGACAAAAAGATTACCAGTCAAAATGAGCTTATCAAAAGAAGCAACCTTAAATTAGTAAGAATAAAGCAGTGCTCCTACCAGGAGATATAAACAAACTGGATATAGGTCAGGAATGAAGAAGCTAAAAAGCACAAGAAATTTAACAAATACGACCGATAATGAAACCATGTCATAGACAAAAGACTGCTGATCAGAAACACCAACAAAAAGGCTATATTCAAATAATTTCTCCATCTGTAGAAAAAACTCACATAACTTTAATATGCAGCAAAGGAGACTTGTAGAGAAGTTCTGTAACATTTTAGCAAGGGAGGTGGATTAGATGATCTCCAGACAGCCCTTCCAACCCTGACCATTCTGGTATATTTAAGGGATGTTATACACAGCAACGGGGCACCTAGAAAATCCAGAGCCCCCAGTAAAAGATTTTCAAGAACAGGATCATCTGACTTGTATCAGGAGTGACTCATGCATGACTGAACTCCTTCAGGATCAAAGACATATCTCAGAATGGAAGATATTTCTCATAGTCCCACATCTTTTCAATCAGAAGTTCAGAGACACTTGCAACATTTCGCTAATTTCCTATCAAGGAAGTAAACATCACATGTTAAGGAGAGGTTCCTTATTTCTTCCTACTCACCCTGTCTCTCTTTTTACTTCTGTATTTTTCTTTTAAAACTCTTTCAACCTCTTCATTGGCCTTCCATCATACTACTCTGATATGCAAGAGGAAAATATTGCTGCTACAATGCTAAACATTACTAAACAATAATTCTTGCCCTTCTTTAACATCTGAGTACTTCTATAATGCAAAAGACACCTACAAGAAAATTACCCCTTTCTTCAGTGCATGTGAATAGTTCTTTCCCATGTCTTAGACATGACCGAAATACTACTAGCTCTCAACAACTAGGATCATAATGTCTTTGTTGCACCTTCTCTTGCTATTCACAGTTATTGATAGTTAACCTGCTTTTAGGAAGAGGAGTGGATCCAGACCCAAATTCAAATTACCAAGAGAATTTTATAGGTTGGAAAGTCAGCTGTTTCAAGATAACCAGTGTACGTCACTGCAATATAAAGTAACAGCTGCAGAATAACCACAGCACTTTGTATTCTGACCAGTGTAACAATCAGAAGATATGGTGAAGAGCTGAGTTTACCACACTCTGTAATAGGAGCAAGAAAAGACATAAGAAAGAACAGAGGAGTAGGAAACTGCACTTCAATGAGCATTCCACTGAAAAGCTTCTTAGAAAAGTACATAGCCCTATGACAGGTGCAATAAGATAACAGATTTATGGCTAAGCATTCAGCAGGCATCTGAAGTATTATTGGAGACAACTTCTACTGAAATTAAACACTAGTGGAAAATGTGTGGGCTTTTTGAAACGTCAGTAAATATTGTACTTGCACTAACAAGTCATCAAGAAAGTCTAAAAAGGGGAAAACACCTACCCAGCATTTCCAAGGTGAGGTACAAGAGAGCACTCTGAGTGTTCTCAGAGTACGTTTCAAGCTCCTGGATGTTACGATATGCTCTGTCATCCAGATTCTTCTCCTGTAACACAAGCACATAACTTCAGTAAAATGTAAATATAATTGCTATTAGTACAAGTTTATTACTGCAGTCATGTCAGCTCAATCTGCTGTCAGAAAAAAAAGAACAAAATTAAGAAACAGAAAGAGAGTATGAACTTGGATAGAAGTAGTCATTTAAGTCTAACATAACCAAATAACTACAAGCAACTGCAGCCAAGTTCGGTTACCATGGATTTCCTCAAGGTATAACTTCATGAGACACTAGCTTTACAGAATCACAAAATCACAGAACAATCAGGTTGGAAGGGACCCATTGGATCTTCTAGTCCAACCATTCCTATCTAACACTAAACCAAGTCCCTCAAGACCTCATCCACCCATGCCTTAAACACCTCCAGGGAAGGTGAATCAACCACCTCCCTGGGCAGCCTATTCCAATGCCCAATGACACTCTGTGTGAAAAACCTCCTCCTAATCTCCAGCCTAAATCTCCCCTGGCGGAGCTTGAGGCCATTCCCTCTCGTCCTGTCCCCTGTCACTTGGGAGAAGAGGCCAGCTCCCTCCTCTCTACAACCTCCTTTCAGGTAGTTGTAGAGAGTAATGAGGTCTCCTCTCAGCCTCCTCTTCTCCAGGCTAAACAACCCCAGCTCTCTCAGCCGCTCCTCATAGGGTCTGTTCTCCAGCCCCTTCACCAGCCTTGTTTTCTTCAGCAGCAAACCTGGCTTACAAAATCCCTGCCCTGAACTATTCGTTCTCCCCCTTGTGTCAGAGTTGACAGACATATCATTGTACCAGTGAAATTCTTCCTTTTTCCCAGAAAAAGGGTAGGTAGTTTAAAATTCATGTGATGTGAGTGCTCCAATTTACAGCACTGCTAAGAAAGCACTCCACAGCCACAATAAGGAGAAGCAGCATCATGTGGCAGAAAGGTTCAGATGGGTCATTTAATTTTTGAGATTTTACATCCATGATTCATCACAAGAGAAGGCTATTTAGGGTCAAAATTGATATGGTAATAAAAGAGGTGAAGAGGAATAAGATTATGGCAGTGATGTAGATTTGTGCAACTTTTTGCAATACTCCAGATGTCCTTTTTCTTGGGGCAGGACTGCAATGGCACAAAAAGAGACCAAGTATGACGCATCTTCATTTCCATTTCTATTAAAACGCAGCTTTCCAGAATTCTTAATAGTTGTATAAGGAGACCTTACTGCTTAATCACGCAGAATGGAACTCCCCTCACTCACATAAACAAAGGTACCCAAGTGTAACTCCCAACAGATTACCTCCAGGAGTAACCACTCGAGACTAGCAATAGAAAACCTGAGTACAGGCACATCGGTTATCAGAGCAGGGAACATAACCTGCACCTACTAATGTTCTAAGACAAAATTAAACACAGCATTCTATTAGATGTTTTGGTCAGAATGGGCAGACTTTCTCAGTGGGGGCATCAAAGGTGAATTAAAAGGAAATAGAGCAGTACCATTTTTTAAGAGAAACACTACTGTCTGGAAAAGATAAATTATTTAAGCTTTTGTTTTACACACAAGCATAGAAAAATAAGGGGAGGGAGAACCCAAATATGACTAAAACCAGAGTCAGACTTTGATTGGTAAATACTTACTCTTTCATCAATGATCTTCATGAACCACATTTTAGTCAAGTTATGCCTCTTGACAGCCTGAAAATTATCAAATAAAGCACCCATGTTAATGTATACAAAGTGAAGGTAGTACTGCATTCTGAAGGCTGAAATATATTTTGGCTAATCCTTTTCTAACAAGGGTTGTATTCACTGGGTTAAATCAAAGTGGCAAGTCAGTGGAAAACCAGAATCATCTTCAAATAAAAAAATTTTCAACTGGCACTTGTTACAAGCTGTTGCACAAAAAAAAAAATCAAACCTTTTAGTTAACTACAGGAATTTTAAAGACATTTTTGAAACTAGTTTATTCTTTGAGTCATACATTCCCACAAAATATTTAATAGAACCATAGAATAGTTTGGGTTGGAAGGCACCTTAAAGATCACCCAGTTCCAACTCCCCTGCCATGGGCAGGGGCACCTCCCATTAGATCAGGCTGCCCAAGGCTCCATCAACCTGGCCTTGAACACCTTCAGGGATGGGGTAGCCACAACTTCCCTGGGCAACCTGTGCCAGTGTCTCAACCACTCTCATTGTGAAGAAATTCCTCCTAATGCCTAGTCTAAATGTGTCCCTCTCCAGTTATGTCACTACAAGTCTTTGTAAACAGTCCCTCCCCAGCTTATTTGCAGGTAACTACATTCACTTTCCAAAGAGAACACAGTTTCCTCCAGAGTCAAGCAATAAAAAGTTTCCTACTGTAACATTTTAAAAAAATGTTGGTACAACATACCAATATGTATGGTAAAGACGGCATCCTCATGAAGTAATATAACAAATAATATAGTTCTGTTTAACAAAGTATCCCACTGCACCTCATACTCACACATTCTTCTTTTGGCTCTTATCTTGTACTGCCTTCCTGTACCACTTCATTCCATCAACATAATTTCAAGCCTCTTATTTACACACACTGACTTTTGCAGACCACACAGTCATAAAGGCTACAATCACACATATAAATATTTATAAACAAAACTTATGGAGCAGATTTCTCACAGTCTTAGGCTTTATAGCTCACTTTCAACTTCTTCACATCTGCTATATTTATAAATTTTTTTCTGAGGTTTACAAGACCAGATCTTCTCATTGATTCAACAAAGTCTGCTTGAGAAAGTACTCGGTATGTGCAAAGGCAAACTTTAAGTTACAACTACAAAGGTTGGTTTTGCTTCCCACTTGTTTGTCTCAAGTATCATTTTGCAAATTAAATCCTTGAAATGATCACACGTTCAGATCTAAAGCACTGAACTGAGTTCTACTATATTACCCAGTTTGTACATCACATCAATTTAAAGCTGCCTTCATTCAAAAAATGGCTTCTTCCGTAGTAATTAAAAGAGAATTAGGCCTCACTTTTTCTCTGTTCCAAATAGACAGACAAAGTAAGAAAAAGTACCATACAGTATCAGTTTATATTAGTCACTGAGAGTAGAGCTATTAATAATTCCATAAATACTATGAAAGGCTATTTACATTTTTTACTAGTGCATAAACCCCTTGGAATCCAAATGCGAGTATTCTGGGATACACAAAACTTTGGGAACACATTTAACGTGATAAATTAGTATTTATTCTGGAAAGTCAAAGCTGTCTTCATTCAAACTCAACAGCAAGAAAACAGTATACATAAAACATGCTGAGCAAAAAGACAAGCTAATTCTATTAACAGCTCTGCAATACTTGTGTGTTTAGGTGTCTTTCCAAAACCTTCTTTCTAAGAATTGCAATTACATTCTTGAACATTTATGAAACCAGGCTTTTCAAAAGGGTCATTCTTGGGTTATTTGCTGAAATGCAGAAAAAAACCCACACCTTGAGTACAAAGGCCAGTAAAGGTCGGGTTGTTAATTCGCTCCAGTGCTCTACATTGTGCAGAGCTATCACAGCTCCCAGAAACATTTTCTGAACTGTTTTTCGAACATTTTATTTCACAACCAGAAATCATACGTAAGGTGAAATCTTACCATAGAGATAGGGCAATTCTTTCTTCCACTTCAAAATCAATTTTCTGTTTTGTGAGAAAGAGTATGACTGGCAGTCTTAGCTGTTGGAAAGGCCTGCTATTGATATCTCAATATCTGAATGATTTATATCTCAACATTGTACTGGATTGCACTGGGGTTATTTTTTTTCCTCTTTTCCTTACATGTTTCATTATTATTTCTTTTTAATTATGAAACTGTTCTTATCTCAACCAGCAGTTTTTACCTTTCCTATTCTCTCCCCCATCCCACTAGGGCAGGGAGTGAAAGAGGGGTTGTGTGATGCTTATTTGCCAGCTGGGATTAAACCACATCAATATTTTGTGGGTTTTATAAGCTACTCTTCAGTTAGTAAAAATTTTCACCTGACACTGATACACACACAAGTAGCCTGAAACGGAAAAGGTGAAAATAATATACACTATCATAGCCAAACATAAGTGGTACCTAATGACCCAAATGGACAACTAAATGAGATAATATCTTCAGAAACAAAATTAAGGTAAGCTATATTAAAGCAAGCTCTTCCTTGGAAAGGAGACAAAAGCATTTGGGGGAAAAACGGTCTTGCTCCTGAGAAGTTTGCCAAGCGCTGGAAAAGAGACAGAAAGAAGGCGGGGATGGGGGGAAGCAAAGGCACAGACAGACTGACAAGCAAAGCAATCAATTCTACATTTTAATGTCCACATTAAAATATCACCCTAGGTGCATCTTCAGTTTCCATAATCCCATAAAAAGGCTCACAACATTTGCCAGTCCTCACTCTAACTCTGCAAATGCTTTGCTGTGGCTGATGCATACACTTTATCTGAGCTGAAAACACCCACGTGTTTGGTCCTCTTAAAAGTAGTTGTAACAGGTGTTTTCTTTTCCTTTACTTCTTGGCTTTACTTAAATTTTCTCTTAGTTAAACAAACTCTGCCTTGTTTAAATCCCAATTTTAATCTAAACATGAGTGCTGATAGGCAGGAACAAATACTCACTTACGCTTTATTTCACATTTGAAGGAGGAAAAGTCAGGGAGAGGCCACAGCTTCAGCACTGCCAAAAATCATTGAAAAACGATTTGGAAAGCACTGATTTTTGTGGTCTCAGAGGTACAGCAGAATGGACGTAATGCCAAGGTGGCAACAAGTAAAATGCTCTAATCCTGCAGCAATTACATTGCTCTAAACCAGTATTACAGTGAGCGTCCTGCTTTTCCCAGGATTTTAACAAGAACAATGCAGATGAACACTTGGATGAAGACTCCACATTTCACTGCCTGTTTCTCAGCAGATCCACAAACCTAACTACGTACAGGATGTATGTTAAATGTATTAAGCTATTGAGATCAAGGCAAACTGCAACTTTTCCTGTCCAGGAACTCGGAGATCTTTAGTTTAAATGCAAGTTCTGATCTTATAGACTAGAGGTGTTACAGTAGCTATTCTTTTAGGAGGTTCTAAGACTTGCTGTGGCTTGTGGCCCTATGATTACAAGTTAGCAATGTATGGAATTTCAGTCCCCACAGAAATTCAAAATTCAATTTCAAGATGACCCTGACAACCTAGTCTTTGATGTAAGACCTTTTCTGAGAGGCAAGCTGGACTAGATAACACCCAGACATCCCTACCAACTAAATTTTTCTGTGGCTCTATATCAGCATCGAGGGCAAATCTGTTTACACTGCCTTCACACTTTCAATTGTCCACTGAACATATCAATGACAGAGGCAAAAAAAATGTCAACAAAGCCTTTGGCCATGGCCAACAGAGGAACAGACCTGTAGGTGTACTTTGTGTGATGTTCTAGTGCTTGAAGAACTCATGCATCCTGGTAAAAATAAACTGTAAAGTTCACAAGTACATTCCCTTTTCCTGTTACTCCATGCAAACAAAAGGGCCTGTGCAAAACAATACGTAAATAGAAGTCATCAAGCAGCAACTGATGCAAGTAGAAGACTGCGTTCAAATTCTTCCTGTTATCCAGTAACTAGGTAAAAAGATCTTGCACTTTTCAACTCACCCTATTTGATAATTTAACCTTTATGCTTGATCTCCTGCTCTTTGTACAGCATAATCTCTCCAGGCAGGACTAGCACTGCCTCAGGAAGGTACACTTATACACTTTACTTGCTATCAGGTTAGAGCTTACTACAATTTACTCTGTCCTTCGCCTAAACAGAAGAGAAAAAGCACATGGTTCACAGAAGCCTGACCCTCCAAGTAGGTCCTACCTAAATATCCTCCTTCTCCAACTTTGACCTTTGGTTGTCAGCACCTTAAGACACCACACACAGCTACAAACAAACACAATTTACATTATATGTTTTATATAAAATAATGCTGTTAACTATGCAACACAGCACACACAAAACAATGACATTATTTCCCATGGTAATAGTTTAGTTAAGCAAATTTTACGACAACAAAGGTCTATTTTACCCTCCACAGTTCTGTAGCGACTGGCTGATGTGGTGGCTTATCATGGTATATGTCTTCCACAGCCTCCCTCCAGAACTGCATTCTCATCAAACCTGTAGTCTTCTGAGTTATGGAGTCTTTGATCTGGAAAGTATACATTTGGAGTGAAATTCACAGTGTCTTTAAGGCACTTGGTCTACTTACACTGAAAAGACAGACACAGGACTTAGTAGTGAAACACACTCAAGTAGGGAAAGTGCTCAGTTCTGAATTTAAGTTTATTCCTCATGAAGTATACAAACATTATGCACAGCGGGGGAAAAAAAAATCTTCACCGCAACTCAGAAATCCATGGAGGTTACGGCCCTGGCAACCCTCACCTTAGCTTTCTTCCCAGAAGGAAAAGAAGCAGTGGTTACAGCAGTATGAGAGGGCAGTGCCACGGATTGCCAGGAGCATGGCCCATTGCAGCTGATCAGGGATTTTGCTCGTTTAGCACATTTCTTGGATTGCTCCTTTCTGGAAAGCATTACCAACTTTCCGGGTTGCACTGGCAGTTTCTGGCCACCTAGCAAAGGGGAGAGACTGCAGCTGCTCCCCTCCCACGATTGTCCAAGCACAACCTTCCCTTCTGGAAGACTTTCCATCAGCCAGCTTCTGTCAACAAAGACCTGGGGCTAAACACATCCAAGTTATGAACAGACCTTATACCAATGGGATTTAGCTGCACTTTAGCAATTCAGCTGCTGCACTTGAAGCCAGGACATAAATGCAACTACACAGCAGCATCAAGGACCACAGCCAGGTTGTTATCATTTAATTTTAAAATACACAAAGAGGAAAGTCAGAATAACTGTATACAGAAACAAAATAAACTAGGGGAGGCTGGCCACTTTCCAAGAGACATGCAGAACTAGGGGGTTATTTTGCACTATTTATTCATTGTCCCTTGTAGTACAAAAAGTTAACCTCAGCTAAACACAACCTACTACTGTAATTTAGAATACAAAACCAGTTATTTTACATTTCCAGAGCTTACAAATATATTTTAATACCTGCCTGAGCCAGTTCCACATTGAAGGCTCTCAAGGCAAAAGCAGAGGTTCGAGATTCTGCAGGCAGCAGCAAAGAACACAGAAAGCCTTCATAGTCACGCTTTCTATAAAAGGACGAAAAACCACATTTATTATTTATAGCTCTATGTAAATTGGGTGTCCTACTGCTCAGCACAGAACTCCAAAAACAGCAGCAATAGTTCGAAACTCTGACTTTCAAAAGTAGCAGCTTTCAAGTTTGTTTTAAAATAACACAAAGTCCAAAAGACAGAAAATGCCATCGGAACTCTCAGTGCATGTCTCAAATCCAGATCACAAGATATTTGGCCAAAGGCATGGAATGAGGCTATGGCAGAACTGCAAACAATACAGATTATCTGATTTCCGGACTTCTGTTCCAAACATGAAACTACATTTCTTTAAAAGACTGTGCTTTGGAGCCTGGTAGAAGAGCACTTGCTTACCAGTATTTATTGGCAACTACATTCAAAGCATAAAAACTCTGGGTCTTGGCAGTTATGCTGCAGGTAACTTGTTGCCAATCTGGAGTGAAATGCCTTTGCTTGGCCACTTGGGTGTGCCATTAAATTAAAAACAATCACAGTGCACAGAGTCATAAACTGCAAAAGCATACTTAACTGTAGCTAACAAGAACACTTATTCATCTCAGAAAAGATAAATAGCTTGTTTTGAACAACGTTTTTGTGTACTTTTGGATAAGCTTGTAACCTGATTCCTCGTTAGAACAAGTTTTGCCTAGAGAGTGGAGAAGCAGGTGTCAAGGAAAATACACTCATTGTCATGAAGTCTGCTGTTCTTACATGTACTCACCTTTCTTTTGAATTTGAGTTTAAAATAGCAAAGCCAAACTAAAACTCAGGGTTATTAGAGTAGCTATTATAGGCATAAACCAAAAAGGATGGGAGATTTAACAGAGGCTCTGTTCCCTACAATACACAGCAGCTGATAACTAGCAAACGCTTAAGAGTTTTCACAACAATTGTGAAACTTGTTTTAGAGCTTGATGCAAATCCAGAAGCATTTGTGGATTTTAGCAGGTTTTAAAGGTCACTTTCATCTTAAAGAACAGATGCATCGTACCTCCTTCAATTATGACACTTTGTGAAAAGTATTATCAGCTCAAAACCTTCTATGTTTTTCAAGGCTGACTGTAGTAGCTTGGACACAGCTTCAAGGTTTACAGACATATTTTCCCAGTTCCTGTTACGCAGTTTGCCTGGGTTGTTCACACAACACAGAAGCACCTCTAATTCCAGAATGGAAACAAAGAAACAAATTATACGAAGTAAACAGCAGCACAAGAGAGAAAAATTGTATTCGCTCTTGTAATGGTGTTGGCATGCTGGGGTTTTGTTTCAATTATTCTAAGCTTAGAAGTTATTTGCACCAAAAAATAGCTAAGAAAAGCTAAGAAATCAGAAAGAAATGTTGACAGTGCACCCTTGGACATAACTGTAGAAAAGCAAAGCCATTGAGCCTCAGCCAGTAGAATCAAATAGATATTGCTACAGATCAAATTCCACCCCAACTCTATATATTAGGGTAAGGAATTAAGAAAGGAGGGAATGACCTTAAGTCTGGTATTGAGCGTTTCTTATAGTTTCCCTCTCACATAAGTGTAAGCTTACATATGAATCCACAGAGAAGTTTATTATGACCATTACTGGACTTTAAGTATAAAGAAAAATGTAAAGTCTTAAAAATAATTTCTTACATGTCACAAAACTCCACAATACTATCAAGTCATAAGCTTGTTTTCCAGGCATCATAAAAAACAAAAGACAGAAATTATACCTGCTAGGGAATAAGATTTTTAATCAAATAGCTTAAAGTTACTTGTAAAGGAGTTATTTAACATAAAAAGGAAAACCCAGGAAAAAGGAAATCTTTCATATTGCAAAAAGTTGCACAAGTTTACATCATCAAAGCATAAGTCAGTTGTTCTTCCTAATGTGTGGGAGACTCAAATTCAAGATTGGAGCTTTGCTGATGCTTGCATAGCTTGAAGTGTTTGATTTCTGTTTGAATAGCAACTCCGTCCTCTTCCTTTTTATAACTTATGATTTCCATGCACTATATGAGCTACTGTGATCAGCAATTTCAATGAAATAACGCCAAAAGCATAACCAATTTTCATTTCATTATTTTGAACACTTGTGTATTTTTAGAAGCAGTCCTTTTTACGGTTTAACAAAAATAACAACAAAAGAAGTATAAATTCACAGCTTCTGTGTCTTGGAACCTCTGTTCACAGCTGTAAGTTGCCCAGATTGCTGGGTAGATGCCCTGTCCCTGGAAACATTCAAAGTCAGGTTGGATGGGGCTCTGGGCAACCTGATGTAGTTGAAGATGTCTCTGCTCACTACAGGGAAGTTGAATCACCTTCATGGTTACATCCAATCCAAACTATTCTATGATTTTTATGAGATGCATTCCTGCTCCTCTTGGAGTATTTTGGATCTGAATAAAAACCTAGACACCCTCCCCCTCCTGCATTCAGGTCAGAGAAGCCATTGGAGATGTCTGTCCAGCTGTTGGATATCCTCTGCTGATGTCGATTTTCCAAGAAACACTTGGGAAGCCAGGCTATTTCCAAAAGACCTGAAAATACCCATAATTTTTAAACATCCACTTGAGTGATCTTTCCCTCCAGAAAGCCGAGGCAATGGAAATGGCATTGCTTCATATTTCAGAAAGAAAGCAGCTGTGCATGACAGCAAAAATGCTGTAAAATAACATCTCTAAGACTCATTCTTGAGTTTTAGAAAGTGAGCATCCTTTGTTGGGCCCAAGCAACATGAGGGAGTGATTTCCATTAATAACATGCATCAATGTGTCCCCAGGAGCTGGAGACAGAAAATATTCCTACTTACACGTATATATATAAATTTTCCCAGAAATCTTAGGCATATTCTATTAATCTCCAAAGACTAACTGTAATATAATGAACTTCGCAACAGTCA
The DNA here is from genome assembly GCA_033558105.1 of Coccyzus lansbergi. NCBI lineage: Eukaryota > Metazoa > Chordata > Aves > Cuculiformes > Coccyzidae > Coccyzus > Coccyzus lansbergi. The sequence continues at coordinate 1,138,492 of JAUMJK010000101.1, forward strand.
AAACTCTAGCTAATTTAGAGTTTTGGAGCCAGCTCTCTGCTTCACCTTGCATTTGAGATAGAGAAAGACTGCAAACAGAGGTGATTACAGCAGAGACAGCTATTCAAGCACAGATTAGACTAAACACAAGGCATTATAATCATAAAAAAACTAATCCTTTTTATGGTTTAATAAAAAGAACAACAGCAAAAAGTTTAAATTCACTTCACAGCTTCTGTGCCTTAGAACCTCTGTTCACGGTTCTTCATTACTGGAGACATTTTACCCTTATATATGAACAGTGTCTGAGAAAAACACTGTCTGAGAGAAAATGCTATCAGTGGGACACAGAATCATAGAATCACAGAATAGTTTGGGTTGGATGGGACCTTAAAGACCATCTAGTACCAAGCCCCCTGCCACAGGCAGGGACACATCCCACTAGATCAGGCTGCCCACGGCCCCATCCAACCTGGCCTTGAACACTTCCAGGAAGGGGGCATCCACAGCTTCCCTGGGCAACCTGTGCCAGTGCCTCACCACCCTCACTGTGAACAATTTCCTCCTAATGTCTAATTTAAATCTACCTCCTTCCAATTTAAAACTATAACTTATTGAAAGCAGCCCTGCAGAGAAGGACTTCGGGTGCTGACTGATGAGAAGCTCAACGCAAGCCAGCAGTGCAAGGTCGCAGCCCACAAGACCAACTGTATCCTGGGCTGCATCAAAAGAAGTGTGGCCAGCAGGTCGAGAGAGGAGATTCTGCCCCTCTGTTCCTCGCTGAGACCTCACCTGGAGTATTGTGTCCAGTTCTGGAATCCTCAACTAAAGAAGGTCATGGAGCTGTTGCAATGGGTCCAGAGGAGGGTTACAATGATGATCAGAGGGCTGGAGCACCTCCCATATGAGGACAGGCTGAGAGGGCCCCAAGGAGACCGTATAGTGACCTTCCAGTAGCTGAAGGGGCTACAAGAAAGCTGGGGAAGGTCTGTTTACAAAGGCTTGTGGCGATATTAAGTGGGGCAATGGGTATAACAATTTATATCCATTTATACCAATGAGAGGGGCAGATTTAGACTACATAAGGTAGAACTTCTTCACGATGAGAGCGGTGAGGCACTGGCACAGGTTGCCCACAGAATCACTAGGTTGGAAAAGACCCACAGGATCATCGAATCCAACGAGGGGGTTGAAACTGGATGACCTCTAGGTCCCTTCCAACTCCAACCCCGCTGTGCCTGTCTGACTTTCAAAGAGCACAGTTAACTCGGCCAACACTTAACCCTCCTTTAGCTCCCATCACCGATATCCCGCGGCGCCCCGCACCCCGCAGGCCCCGCCGCGGGCACTCACCGCACCAGCCCCACACAGAACTGCGCCGCGCCCGCCACGCCCCCGCCGCGCGCCATGGCCGCCATGCTGCCCCCCCCCCCCCCCCCCCGCGCTCCCGGCAGCCTCCGCGCCGCGTGGGGGCAGCGTCGCTGGGGGGCGCGGGCGGCGCGTCCTTCAAATGGCGGGTGGTGTGCGGCCAGGCTGGGGCTCCGAGAGGGGGCGGAAGGGATCTTAAAGGTCACCCAGTTACAACCTCCCTGCCATGGGCAGGGACACCTCCCGCTTAGAATCATAGAACAACCAGGTTGGAAGGGACCCATCGGGTCATCGAGTCCAACCATTCCTATCAAACACTAAACCATGTCCCTCAGGACCTCATCTACCTGTGCCTTAAACACCTCCAGGGAAGGTGAATCAACCACCTCCCTGGGCAGCCTATTCCAACGCCCTCTGTGTGAAAAACTTCCTCCTAATCTCCAGCCTAAATCCCCCTGGTGGAACTTGAGGCCATTCCCTCTTGTCCTGTCCCCTGTCCCTTGGGAGAAGAGGCCAGCTCCCTCCTCTCTACAACCTCCTTTCAGTAAGTTGTACTTGACCAGGCGGCTCAAGGTCCCATCCAACCGGGCCCTGAACACCTCCAGGGATGAGGCAGCCACAGCTTCCCTGGGCAACCTGTGCCAGTGCCTCACCACTCTCATAGAGAAGAAATCCCTTCTTGTACCTGGTCTAAAACTCCAGTTTATACCCATTGCCCCCAGCCCTGTCACCAGCACCTTTGTAAAAAGTCCCTGCCCAGCTTTCTTGCAGCCCTTTCAGCTACTGGCAGGTCACTGTAAAGTCTCCTTGGAGCCTTCTCTTCTCCAGCCTGAACAACCCCATCTCTCTCAGCCTGTCCTCATATGGGAGGTGCTCCAGCCCTCTGATCATCCTTGTATCCCTCCTCTGGACCCATTCCAACAGCTCCATATCCTTCTTATGTCGAGGATTCCAGAACTGGACATAATACTCCAGATGAGGTCTTACAAGAAAGAAACACAGGGGCAGAATCATTTCCCTCAACCTTCTGGCCACACTTCTTTTGATGCAGCCCAGGACATGGTTGGCCTTCTGGGCTGCAAGCACACATTGCTGGCTTGTGTTGAGCTTCTCATCAGTCAGCACTCCTGAGTCCTTCACTGCAGGGCAGCTCTCAAATCATCCCCCAGCCTGTATTGAAGTCAGCGATTGCCCCAATCCAGGTGTAAGACCTTGCACTTAGACCTCGTTGAACCTCATGAGGTTCGCACAGGCCCACTTCTCCAGCTTGTCTACGTCCATCATGATGACATACCATCCTTCCAGTGTCAGAGCGCTCACAGTGAAGAATTTCCTCCTTATATCCAGTGCAAGGTCCTACACCTGGATCAGAGCAATTGCCAGTTTCAATACAGGATGGAGGATGATGTGGTTTATTGAAAGCAGCCCTGCAGAGAAGGACTTGGGAGTGCTGATTGATGAGAAGCTCAACATGAGCTGGCAACGTGCACTTGCAGCCCAGAAGGTGAACAGTATCCTGGGCTGCATCAAAAGGAGCATGTCTAGCAGGTCAAGGAAGGGGATTCTGCCCCTCTGTTCTATTGGAGCACCTCCCATATGAGGACAGGCTGAGAGAGTTGGGGTTGTTTAGCCTGGAGAAGAGAAGGCTCCAAGGAGACTTTATAGTGACCTGCCAGTAGCTGAAAGAGCTACAAGAAAGCTGGGGAGGGACTTTTTACAAATGCATGTAATGATAGGATGAGAGGCAGTGAGAAGCTATGGATGCCCCATTCCTGGAGTTTTTCAAGGCCAGATTGGATGGGTCTGGTGCAAGGTGTCACTGCGCATGGCAGAGGGGTTGGAAGTGGATGATCTTTAAGGTCCCTTCCAACCCAAACTATTGTATGAGTCTATGATTCTATAGGCTGTGCAGCATAGGAGCCTCAGAGGAGTGGCTGTGGGGCTGGGGGGAAGCCTCTTTGGCGGCTCGCTGTGTGAGCAAGCCAAGCAGGGTAGTTCTGCCTGGCAGCAAAGCTGACCCCAGGGCTCTGTCCTCCGTGAAACGTTTTGTTGAAGTTGTGCAATGGAGGACCTACTTCCTCCCCTTGGCTGGAAGAGGGGCTCCTCACACCGTACAGCCTGGCCAGAGTTTATTTAGAGACAGAACAGCACTATTTGTCATGTATTCATGAATGGAGTAGCCATGCTTCCTCAAAGTTTGGCCAATTTGGGTTAAGCTAGCAAATCCACACCAAAGTGCCACTGTGTTCAAGAGCTGTTTCATCTTAAAACTATGCCAGCCCAACCTAGTTATTACCAGAAGCAACAGCAGTCAGCTATTGCCAGATAGCTTTTCTTTCTGTCCCCAGCCATGACATCCTCTCCCCTGCTGCCAGCTTTGACCTTCATTTTATGGTACAGGGAGTTGATTCCGGGAGTTAAACCAGCAGAAACACACCCATTTCTCTCTTTTCGTTTTCCCAAGTTTGTTTTCTGCCAGTTTGGTGTCTTGAATCACCTCACTGCACGGTCAGCTGAGCAGCAGCAACAGGCATTAGCACAAGCAAGGTGCTGTGGGCTGGGGAGAGCAGAGGATTTCCCGGTTTGTAAACAGTAATACATGACATTCATTAGCTTAGCTGTAAAGTGAAGCCATGCAGTAAATATGGGGAGAGTTTTGAGTGGGCAGCAATATTCAAGCAATAAGGCATGTGTTTGGAAAACAGAGCAAGCCTTTATTTTGTGTCTCAGAGAGTAGGAGAAGGTTAGAGCTCTAACTTAAGCATTATTTGTTTTATTGATTAGTGGCTCTTACGGGTTTACTCTGAGCATTTCTTCTTCCCTTTCCTTTGTCTCTAAAGTTCTCTTTATCTTGAAACTCTGGACCTCGTTTTAAACCCTTGCTATGCCTTGAGCAGGATTTATTGTTTGTCAGGGCACCCAAAGGAGGTCATTTAGCATTGGGTGGAGGCTGAAACTGCTGTTGTTTAAGTTTTCAGAGAGAACCCCTAGATAAATGAATCCAGCTCTTTCAGCTGCTGCCAATTCCTGGTAGAAGGGTTACATAAACATACTCTAAACCTCAAGGGTATTATAAATAAATCTTATAAAATTTTAACTTTTGTTAATCTCTGAATGAACCAAAGTGGTGCTAAACTGATTTAAACCCTTAGTAACAAAAGAATAAACCAGGTGTTGTATAAAAAAACAATAATCCTGACCTCTTTCTCAGTGTGCTGACATTTGTTTCTTGCTCTTCTGTACCTTTATTGTTCTCATGGAATTACATTTTTTTTTCTTTAAACAAATATTTTTTGTATCATGTATAGTTACTGAAAAGCTTCTTCAAGTCTGTATTGATTCTAGCAAGTTAGCCTTCTGTGTTGCCGATGCAGTGGTACTAATGATTTGGCTTAAAGTTTTAGTGAGTTTTTAACACTATATATAAAAATAAAAGCTTAGTAAGTATAGTCAACAAACTTTTTTTTTTAACGATTTAACGATCTAATTGTGTTAAAGAGCACATTTTATCACTTTTTTCAATATTCCTCTCAGAAGCTGAAAGATCTCTGATGCCTGTTTCTGGTGTATACTTCTTACTGAAGTATTTTGTTCCAGGAGCTCATTGGATAAAACTCTGAAATTCTTGGGCAGCAATGTTATTGTCAGAAATGGTTGGTTTAGGTTGAGATAATTGAGTTATTGCACTAACCTAGACTTTCTGGGGAAAAAGAAAACAAGTTTTGTGTAGGGAGCTACCTATCGGTTATAGCTGACTCTTGTTAAAAGAACATCCTTGTATTATTTGACAACATATAAATAAGAAAAGGAGACCCTCAGCTGTCCTGTGATGGCTGAACAGAGGCTTAAGTTTAGGGGGTCTGCATAAATTCACGTGCTTGGACAAAAAAAAGTCTTCATACAGGGAACAATGGAGGAGACAGAGACCCACCTCTGCATATCCTATAGCCAGAGGCTGAGGAGCTCACTTGGACATGGGTGACTGGCACTGGGATCCTGCATCTGTAAGTGACGAGAGCAGAAATATAAACAGTGATCTGACAAGTCTGTTCTTTATGGTCACTAAGGCAAGAATATATTCTCCCTCTCTCTCATTTTCCTCTTCTGAATAATTCTGGATTCATTCCAGTACCAGAGTTAAGGAACAGTCTGTGTAGAGTAACAATAGTGTTTCCTGTTCACTTCCATGCCACAGTGACCAGGCACATGCATTTATTTTTACCTGGACTACCAAAAATATTCAAAGATCTTTGTTTAAAGGAGTACACTAAGCAAACATGTCTAACTGCATCCATTCCATTCCTGGCTGCAGAATAATACATTAATTCATGTGGTAACAAGTACTGGGACACTTTAAAACACAATTTACGCTTTTTCTGTGGTTTATACATCTAAGTCTTTAAGGGTAGTCTTTAAGGTAGATGGAAAGTTCCAAAAGGATGTTGCAGTGAAAGAGTTTCATCTTTGTTGCTGCTGCATTTATTTATTTTTTTAGTTTTTTCTGTAGATAAATGTTCTAGTAAACTTTCATTTGTTTCTTGTAAGCACTGTGTTTTTTCATTCCTCAGTTTTAAGCACAAATAAAGCTTATAAAAGGTGCAATACTAACAGCGGTGAGAAACAATGGTCTCAGTGATTTTTGGAGGATGAGGGCCCTTGCATTCTTCCTTATCCCTGTGCTGCAGGACTGAGCTGGGGGGACTGTCTTTCAGAGTCAAACAACTCTTTTTCTTTATCCAGTGACACCTTTGCCAACCATGGGCATTCGCTACTACACTCAACAGGAATTGCTGCTCATCTGATATTCTCAAGACTCCTGTGTTTTTACCTGTTATTCACTTTTACTGCATGAAAGGAATGAGTATGCCAACACACTTTAAATACACCATCAAGTAAAGGTCACATATTACCAACTTTCGATTACTCCTGATTCAGACTGCAGATTTGTGAGTGAAATAGTGGGTATTCAGGTCTTGCAATTTTTATCGCAGGATGCCTTTTGTTAGGAGTCTCTTTATTTCTTTCTTACTCAATAGAGTAAAATAGGACTTCTACAGAGAGTAGTTCAGAATAAGGACACAGCTTCAGAACTTACATCACACTGGTTGTAGGTTACTGACACTCTGTGGTCAGAAATCTCTCCGCAGTTGTGCCATGTTCTCTGAACACAGAAACAGGCAGAAGAGGAACTCAAGGACAAATTTTCAAATGCTTAGCACATCCTAACTGCCCAGCTTCCACTTTTACATCAGAAAAAGACCTTCAGAATTAAGAAGTCTTTGCTATTAATCCAGTGAGCTCCTTTGAAAATCCTGTTCTCTGTGGGGGCAATGCACTCTTTCAGAATTTTGGCTGTAGTTTTTCAAGAGCCATCCTAAGACCTCCATGCTGTTGCTAGAAGAGATGTCTTATCAGGCTGCCCTTGCACAGAAGCACCAGCCCACACAAACATTTTGGTTCCATGTTGTTGCCTAGGGTGACACACATGCGATATCATATGCAAATACAGTGAGTATTTGAATCGAATTCATAAAGTGTATGCTTTTCAGATAAAGTAGAGCCAAATACTTCTGCTGCTGCTTTGGATGCAAATTTATTTGTAATGAACTCTTGGTTTCGTATGTATCCCTTATCTAGCACCTGTTATCTCTTTTGTTGTAAAAAGCTTAAGCGTAAGCCTGCCAAATCATATGCCCCATCTGTGCTACCTGGATAAACAGCATTAGCAAGAAACATGCAAACTGAAAAGCCACAAGTTCTTGATGGGCAGGTACCAGCTTTGTTTCTCTGGCTAGCAGGGGCAAGGTCTTTGTATTCTTTCAACAAGTTGCCAACCTCTCCTTGTTTGAAATTCTTGTGAAGTTGTTGGGAGGGAGATGAGAGACAGAGAAAGCTGGGGGTGTGCAAGCTTGTTTTTGGCACACAGGTGAAGTCAACTGCAAGTATAATAAGGTATTCAACAGACTCCACCAAGTGAATGTTTTTTTACCGAGCTGAAATAGAACTAAATGTTGTGTCCACTGTGTTGGAGGCAAGTTGTGAACGCTGCTCTTGTTTATATCTTTTTTGCTTAGACCCTTGTAAACCAGTCTGAAGGAGGCAAGATGAATAATAGGAAACTGCACCACTAGAACCTGTCCCTGACAAGTCTGGAAAGAAATCACAGCAGATATAGCAAGGTGAGAGAGCTGTTGGGCATTTCGGCAAAGAGGCAACAGCAGGGGAGTACAACATGTTCAGAACCTTATCATGTTCTACTGAAATATCTACATTTTCCTATGCTTTCTTTTTTTAGGAACCTACAGGAGGGAACATTGTTGAGTAGTTAAAGCACAAGACTGGCAGCTTGGCTTCCAAATTCCTGTCACTGAGTTTCTGTGGCAACACATGTACTGTCTGTAATGGTAACATCTGAGAGTGGCTGATGCTTCATGGTCCCTGGGCCAAGTAATTTTAACTTATTTGCACCTCTAATGTTCACATGTCAAGGCCTTTTGTGTGCACAGAGTACATCTCTAATGCATATTAGCAGAGGCACAAGATGGTGTGAGACTTGTCCCACCGCAGAAACATCCACAAGTCTGTTTCTGCCTCTGCTACCCGAGACGGAGTGGATAAGACCAGCAGCACTTGCTGTGGCAGGGTATGAACCACTCCGTTTTCTGCCATTCATCCTCTGCCTTACGCTACCTGCACAGGCACGCTGGTGCTTGCTGCTTTTTAGTGTTAGAGCAAAGTAAAGAGTAGAACTTAGCATCATGCTTGCCCTGTCTCAGTCCCTGAGCTGTAAGGGGGTTTGCCCAATGCCATTTCACCAAAACAAGAAGCAGAAGTAGGACTCATGTTCCTCTTGCTGCTTGCCACATGATGTCTATATCAACAAGAACTATGAAGGATAACCCACCCTGACCTGCCCCAGCTTTGTCAGTCAGTGAGGATAATTCATAAACTAGTTACCCTGGCAGAGTCCAAGGTGACAATGTCTTTCAGCACTTGGATCTATTCCACCAGACACAAGCCAGGAACTTCTGCTGTATTCCACTGTTTTAAAAAAAAAAAACAACTGGTGTCCTGAGGATATCCATTTTCATTATGGTCAGTTCAGCCTGACCCCTGACCTGTCCAGGAACTTTAACCAGGCTCCAAACTCTTGCAGGACTGAGTGTGCTGTCAGGCAGCTGAGGAAAACATTACAGGTTTGCTGGCAGTGCTACAGCATCCCAGGCAATCTTGCTGCCCCCGAGGCCCTTGTAACAGCTTGTAAAAGGGCTCAGAGAAAACTTTCTGTGCAAAGCAGGCACTCCTGGAGTTTTGCAGGCCAGACAATGTGCCAGTCTCCAGTGATGAGACAATGTTTTGGGAAGTTCACCTGTAACCAGTGGTTGGCAGCAATATGTCCACAAGTTATAGAGCTGAAAGGAAAGAGATACAGATTCATTCCACCTTGACTTTCACTCTCTGCCTCACAGTGGCAGCCTCCTTCCCTGCTCATGATGTGAAAATAGTCTCTCCTCCTTGCTACTTCCTTCGTCTCAGTCCTTGATGGCAGTTGCCAGGCAGTCCCAGTGAGAGAAGACCATGCAGTCAGCTGCTTGGCAGGAGAGTGCCTTGAACACTGCAAGCTTCTTTTTGGCAAAAATTTCTCTTTGAAACCCATTGTGGAGGGGCACAAGGCTGCCAACCAAACTGAAATATTCTTAAATGATTTGACAATTTTATACAGCACAGACCACAGGGAACAATTGTAGGAACAAGACTGCAGAATACAGTGCAGAGTCACCCTAATGGGATCCTGAGACACTGCAACACTTGTTTTACTTTGTCATTTTAAAAAGGTTGCTGAAAGCATACAGGGTTTCCTGAAGTTAGTCCCTGAGGTGAGTAAGGGATGCAGATATGTAAGAGATGCTGCAACAGCCAGATAATGGCATCTACAGCCATGAGCAGAAACAGGATATTGGACAGTATTTTTTTTAACAAAACCTTGAGAACAAAGAGTTCCTCAGATCAGCAAGCAGGACTTGAAGGTCCAGTCAAACTGCTTTCCACCGAGTCTTTACTTTATGCAGCCAGGTCCTCTTCTGAAACTCAGCCTGATTCCTCAGAGTTCACACAGAGTGCTCCCACCGTGTCACATTGATCTGCTCTGTCTCACATCAGGATCCCAGTTTTCCAGCTGTCTACATGAGCATTTGTGTTTGCATGTTTTCCCCTTACATGACAAAAAGAATCCAAAGCATGGGGTAGAGAACAGCTTTAGCTGCCTCCACCTTGAGTGGAGGGGGTAGACTAGATAATCTCCAAAGGCACCTCCCAGATTCTGTCACAATCTACAGATTCTGTCATTCTGTGACTGAGAAAAATGTAAATGATGGTACCAGTCCTCAGGAAGAAATAGAGAGTACTGAAGAAACCTGCAGTGGAAATAAGGAAGCTGTCATTTTCGTTGTGAACATTAAACTGAAGGAACTTATGAAGTGCTTCAGGGAAGTGGACAGATAGTAGAATATCCATGTAGCCAGAGAATAGTGCCAGATTTTTTTCCCCATCCCCTGACCATGTGAGGAATCAGCAAAGCAGAACCATCACAGGTAGGGAAACTCCACATCATTCAATTGTTAGCATCCCTGTTGGTGCTGTTCTTATTCATTGGTAATGGTGGTGTTCTTACTCCTTGAAGAGAATCCCTACCAGCTCTGCTTGGCCAAACCGAAGTGTCAGGTCCCGGGAGCCCAGGAGAGGAGATACACTTGGGCAGGAATTGGGAGGATCTTCTGCAGAGGACTTTTGGGCACAAACATATATAGGAATTTTGATACTGAGATTTGCAGTAATAGGTAGAAATATTTCCCTCCAGAAGTGGCCCTTATCAGCCGGCCACCACAGCCATGCGAATGACAGCTGTTGCTGTAAAAATGAGATGCCTAGCTACTGCCCTGCTTTTCACGTTCCCACATTTCTCTAGTGATGTGGGATCTCAAAGCATTTCTAAAACATCTTTGAAAAAACAACTGTTTTCAAATCCACAAGCAGTCCAGACTTCAGTTCTGAGCATTATAAATGGTAGTGCTAATTAAATGCAGCTAAAATAGTGAAAAGAGTTGCAGGGCAGACAAGATCAATAACAAAACACCCTTAGAGAGCACAGAAAGGAATAAAAGTGCTGATGTAGAAAGGTGATTTATGGCAATTCTCTGGTTGCTGAAACAGAAGAATTATTGAGAACCTTAAGGAAAAAGGAGCTTTAGGTTGGAAGATTGACGACTAAAAACCACAGGGAAGTAATCCTTTCTGCATCAGTAGGACAAAGCTTCAGTTCTGGGAGGCAGGTCAACGTAGGTCAATGCTTGCACTGGAAATACTAAGCTGGGGAACTTCTCTGGTTGCCTCCTTTCTCCACATCACCTTCTCCCCACCCCTTCTTTGACAAAAGAAAACCAGTGCATTTTGGTGTTGCAGTTTCATGTATTTAGCTCCACGGTCTTATTCCTAGCCAAGGACCTCAGTGCAAGGCAGCCTGATGCAAAGATAAAATCTTACTCCAAGTATGGTGATTCTTTTTTTTAGCCTAGATTCAGCAGGTTATTAAATGTGGCTGGCATTGGGATTTGGTATCTGTGACTGCAGGGGGTCCTTTCCTCACCTTTTATCCTATACAGACCATTATCATCTTTTAACATAGAAATAGTTCAAGATCAATCTCATACCCATACATAGCTGTGCTTACTCACATGTAACTATGAATTACTTTGTGGCCACTTAGTAGCTGCATTAAGAGTAAAGCAAGGAGAAAATTCTGTTGGAAGTGCAGTTTTTACAGTTTCCTATAATCTGAAAACATCGTGTGAAAAGATTCCATATTCTATACAATAAGTAATAGTCCAGCCTTATCCATTGCGACACAGGATGAGAATCTGGGAAGAGGGAGCATGTTGACTTTTGAAACTTTTAGATTTCTTTTGGATAAATGGAGTTACATATTTGAACAACCGTACTGTTATGTTTGGACAGTTACATTATTATATGACCATCACAGGCTGTAATTAGACATAGTTGTCTAACTTTAAAGACATAATTTTCTTTGTTTCAGGAGTTTTCAGACAGCAATTATTGCAACTGGATGGTATTTCAATAGCCAGTTTCTAGCAAACTCCTATCATGACTCACAGCACTGGGAAAACATGGCAAGCATGGTGGTGTAATGTCATGTAACAGCAAGTCAGTGTCTTCTGCTAATATTTTAATGACAACCCTCTCAAGAAGACAATTTTCAGAAAGTGTTTGTTATTCACACATAATGCTCTGGGTTGCAAAAAAACAGCCTTGGAGGACAGAGCTAACAAAACAAGCAGCTAGTTAGTACAAACTTCTTAATTTAATTTTATTGTGTGGAAAGAAGCATAGTTTTCTTGCATGAGGAGGGTACTGCTGTTGTCTGGTGAACTTTCAAATTGCTCCAGTCAAAGGTGCCAATCAGTAGCTTGCTGCACTTTCACTGTTGTTGACTTGTACATCTGTATGGATTCCATAGATTGGCTTTATTTGAAAAGCAGTGCATAGCTGTAAAGTATTAGACATTAACCTGGCGAAGTATTAAGAGTTAATCTGGCATCATTACGCACTGGGTTTGCATTCTAATTTCCTTTGTCTCAATTGTAAAATAATGTATTGCAAGCAAAATGCAAGCTCACTTTTTGTTTCCTCTGTTCCAGAGATGTATTTCAGAAGCCACTTGGTGTGCTCCTTGCCATCAGAGGCACAAGCAAACCCACCCAGCTCAGTAAGCCACTGCACTGCTTCCTGCTCAGCCTGAATAACACAATTACACCAGAAGGAGTTTCAAATAATTTGGTTAGCACTTGGAGCATGAGGTTTATCTTCGGCTGGACCTCAGACCACGTTTTCCACAGCATTTGGATCACTGAAATACTCTTATATAAGCCTAATTGACACAATTAGAAGAATGACTCCATACAGATGTGTGTTGCTGTAGCAACATGGGGGAAGGGCAGCCAAAGTGCCTTCCGTACTTAGCAAAACAGTATTAATCATAATAGGTAGAAGTACTTCATCTTTTTCATAAGGCATTTGCTCGGGAACCAAGTGCCTTAGCACGTCGCAACAAAGGTCACTGTAATGGAGCTGAAATAATTGGAAGGCGAGCTAAAATCCTCTCAGTAATAACCAAAATTATATGGAGACACAAACAGTCAAATGTTGTCCAAATCTCCCAGAACACATGCAGTCAGGTTAGCGGTTCAAGGCTTTGATTTTGCTGCCACAGGAACACTGAGGGAAGAAAAACACCAAGGTATCCATGGAAGCTGGACGAGGCCTAAATTGCTGAACATGTCCCAAGTTTATCCTGCCAAAGGACCTAGTTACCCAGTGAGAGCACCATGGGCAGACTTTAAATGCACCTGCCACCTCGTTTGTGTTAGAGGGACTCCAAATCCCTCTGTGTTGTTGGCAGCAGGCATGGATATGGCACCAGCTGTGTGGTGAAATGGCAACAGGTCTCCTGCTTCCCCTGCAGCACACCAGCTGCTTCGCAGAGTGGGTCCAAATGGGTTTATTCCTGACTCTGTCCTGCCTGCCCCCATAAACACACTCATTTCAACCAGAAAGTACAGGCTTTTTTAAATGTCAACAAGAACATGCAAATCACCCGAAACTCACAGCTGAAGACTTCTTTTCATGAAATCTTTTGACTTGAAGCCCATTTTAGTTATTTTGACTGGTATGATTGTTGCTTCAAAGTTATTGTTTTGATTAACACCATTTAAAACTTTGGCTTGCAGTCTTTGCAACTTGAACAGTTACATTGTGTCGCTACAAAGTGCAAGAAAAAAACTCAACTCAGTGCTGGCAGGATTTCCATTTCCAAGATGAAGAAGCAAGTGAAGAACATGAAAACACAAGCAAATCTGAAAAAAACCCCAAACCACTTATCTTATGGATGATTGTGGAAAATGTAGATGAAAAGAGATCTCAAGAAGTCATCTATTCCATCCCACTCTCTGCAGAATTTATCTCTGCCATTTCTGACTCAGTTTTATCTGATCTCTTTTAAAAAAGATTAACAATCCCCAGGCAATCTTAATGCATCACTAACCTTATTTTTAGAAAGTTTTTCCTAATGTCTAACCAAAGTCTATTTCTGCTGCAATGGAATGTCTTACTAATCTGCAATGTCTTTATTTTTGAAGACTGTTCTCATATTTCTGTCAGATTTCTCTTCACTAGAGCCATCATCCCCTATTTCTCCAATCCTCCCATGTAAGTTGTGTTTTTCTAGAGCTCTGATCACGCACATTGCTCTCCTCTGCATCCCAATGACTGCTTTATCTACCTCAAGCATGGTACCCGATGCCAGGCTTGCTGAGCTCCAGTTGAGCTTCGCTAATACTGAGAAAAGTGAAATAATTACTTCATGTATTTTATAGCCTCCATTTATATTTGTATCTCTCAGTATAGTTTGCTTTTTTTTGAAAGTGTATGCAACTACCAGAACATTTCTTCAGGTCTGCTCCCTGCTCATTTGCTCCTTAGTCTGTGTTTTTTTCAGTGGATTATTCTTGACCAGACATAAAATCTTGGGTTTCCTATTATTAAATAGCATCTTTTGTCTTTCCCCACTAACAATCACAGTTATGCAATTAATTAAAATGACATTGCTCTGCTGAATAGCAAACTTGTATTTCTTACAGCTTACTTTCAAAATTTTTTTAAGCTTTATCATGTTGTTTTGTACCTGGGATCTATAAACCTTCAGCTTTGTTCTAATTACATTTGCAAAGCCCAGGTACAATATGTTCATGTTCAGCCTGCAAATGTCCCCTTCACATATCCTATTCCAGGTACAGTGTATGATTAGAGCTGTTTGACCTGTTGCACCATTGGAAGCTCAGCGAGTCCTGATAATAGCACAGTTATGTTTACTGTCCTTGCAGTGCTGGCAATTACAGCTCATTACACCACCTTAATTATTCAAGCACTGACATTTAAGTAATAATATGCCTAAAATTCAGGCACAGAGAAAAACAGTTCTTTCAACTTCAGTGTCTTTTATTTAGCTCTTCTCTTGAACTTGCTGTTTTCTCACAACACATTCCTCTGTCTGCCACAATTAGTCGCAATATTTTTCCAAAACCCCTAAAAGACACTCTAATGCCCTGCTTCTGCCAGGAATTTATCTATAGAGAACATTTCTAACACTTGAGCACTTTCACCACATCAGGATGAAATATGTATCTTTAAAATAAGTTAAGTAGCATATTTTGAAGGAGTGACATAGGTGAGGTGAATGGTTCTTTGCACATCGGATGCTGGAGAAGAATCCTGGTGATTGGAGTCTGAGAGAATGACAGTCTAGTTACCACATTCTGTCACACTGTCACTCATGGCCAATAAGTGCTGGTTTGGTGAATAAGTTTAAGAATTGAAGCATACTAACTTACTTTCTCTAGATATTGGACTTCTGAACCACTGAACCACTATCTGGAATATAGTTCACAACTGAACCACTATCTGGAATATTATCCCAGAAGCAGTACTCTTTCATGTTAACCAGAAAAACTTTCCAACAACTTATTGAAAAACTATTTGAAAAGTTCTTAGACAGCCTACAGCAAAAAGGGTTAAGTGCAAACAACTCATTGCATCATCCTGGTGGAGTGCCTGACTACCTGGACACATCCTAGTATGAGGAACTTGGGCAGAGTTACCTACTCTGCCCAAAGCCACACAGCAGGTTGACAACTCAATCTGGACCTGCAGGTCTCCTCTTGTGATGCCTGGATAAGAAGATGTCGCTGGCAAATTTTACTGAAATCATTGCTGTCATCTAAGGAGTTACATTGTTATGCCGGGAGGCTGTACCTTACCTTGCTGTAAACACTAACTATTCCAGACTGGAAAGGCACGAGGCAGGATGTGTCTCTCGCCTGAAGGGGTCATTAGCATAATTCTTGCAGAGGCTGAGATCTCATTGATTTGTTATTGCACAGAGCCAGTTTTAAAATGCTATCTGAAAAGAGCTCCTCAGCTGACTGCAATAGCAGACTGACTTGCAACGACTCAGTGTGCAATGATGACTCTTGCACCTGGCTCCTATGAAATGCTTTGCCCAACAGACAAGACATCCCACCCTTCTTGTTCATTCCACAGAGCTCAGCTGGCAAGGGCACTGGTGTTCATCATGTCTCACAAAGACAAGAAAAATAACCTGTATTTATCAAGGACCTGGATGAAGGCATTGAGTGCACCCTTAGCAAGTTAGCAGATGACACTAAGCTGGGAGGTAGTGTTGATCTGCTGGAGGGTAGGGAGGCTCTGCAAAGGGATCTGAACAGGCTGGACCACTGGGCTGAGACAAATGGCATGAGGTTCAACAAGGCCAAAAGTCATGTCCTGCACTTGGGGCACAACAACCCTGTGCAGAGCTACAGACTAGGAGAAGTCTGTCTAGAAAGCTGCCTGGAGGAGAGGGACCTGGGGGCGTTGGTTGACAGTCAACTGAACACAAGACAGCAGTGTGCCCAGGTGGCCAAGAAGGCCAATGGCATCTTAGCTTATATCAGAAACGGTGTGACCAGCAGGTCCAGGGAGGTTATTCTGCCCGTGTATTTGGCATTGGTGAGACCGCTCCTTGAATCTTGTGTTCAGTTCTGGGCCCCTCAGCACAAGAAGGACATTGAGGCTCTGGAGTGTGTCTAGAGAAGAGCAACAAAGCTGGTGAAAGAGCTGGAGAACAGGCCTTATGAGGAATGGCTGAGAGAGCTGGGGTTGTTTATCCTGGAGAAGAGGAGGCTGAGAGGTGACCTCATTGGTCTCTACAACTCCCTGAAAGGAGGTTGTAGAGAGGAGGGTGCTGGCCTCTTCTCCAAAATGACAGGTGATAGGACAAGAGGGAATGGCCTTAAGCTGCATCAGGGGAGGTTCAGACTGGGTATTAGGAAAAAAATTTCACAGAAAGGGTCGTTGGGCATCGTCAGAGGTTGCACAGGGAGTTGGTTGAGTCACCATCCCTGGAGGTATTTAAAAGACAGGTAGACAAGGTGCTCAGGGACATGGTTTAGTGGCAGATAGAAATCATTGGACTCAATGATCCAAGAGGTCTTTTCCAACCTAGTGATTCTATGATTCTAAGTGCGTGGGATTCCAAGTTAATTCTTCCATGTGTACACATACATACATGTATACTGTGACAAACTGTATAAATCATTTATGAAACATGCAGACACACATATAGATTTGCATATATGCCATGCCAAACTTAGGTTTGAACATACAACTTACGGACATCTTGAAGTATCTACTGTCTTTGTTACCAACGCAGTGTCTGAGAACTGGGAACAGGAAAAGTCATGTCCTATCTATGCACTGTGGTCACCTCAGGCTCCATTGCAGTAGACATTATTTGATCCTCTCTCAGAAATACCCATCCTTTTTTTAAATCTTTCAGGGCTGGTCTGAGCTACTGAGAAATGTTGGGCTTGCTATTTTCAGGGAACACCCATGTATGAAAAGAATAACAATGTGGAATCACAGTGTGTGGCTTTATACTCTGAAAAGACTAAGAAATCTTTCAAAAATAATGGTAATTTGCAGTTGGTTGGAGTCTTACAGTTGAAATCCAAGCACATCCAAGCATATGATATGATTCATATTACTTGGTGTAAACTGACACTGTTAATTCTTTTGTAACTCATCACAACAGAACAAAGATATTGCTCGCTGTTTTAGGAAGCATATGAATCAGTGGGAGAGCTGAAAGGAAACAAATGGATCACTGGTGAGACTAAAAATGCCTCAGAGATATGAGCAGTGTGTATCTGCTGACTCTGTGGTTGTGCAGAAAAATTCAGGAAAGGTCTTTAAGCACGGTTAGCCACACAACAAAACACACTTTGGGCTGACAATTTAAGGAGGAAACTCTCTTGCATTCTGCCTGTCATTCCCTCATGATTTAAAACACAGACATATTACAGGAAAAACCTTCTTATTTTGTAGCTAAACATTAACTGACATTCATTTTGACGATAAATCCAGCACAGGAAAATAAATGATGACATCAAGATAAGTTCCTCCTCAACTCAGCCTGTAGGAGTTGGTCAAGTTGACTTGCCTATATGTTGATTGTCGGACGCTCATCATCCTAATAACACCACTGAAATAAAGAAAAAAAAAAAACACAAAGAAGAGTTAATAACCATGATAATAACCCATCAAACACCTGAAGCATGTAGGAATTTCATAAATGTAACAAATGCATGTTCAATGCCACAGTCAAAAATTCACAGATTATTTCTCCTTTGGATGTTAAGAACATATCACTTGACCGTCTTTGGTGGGAAGTGTGCTTCTGAAAAGCCTCTCCAATCGCAGGGCAAAGAAGAAAACAGTGGAAAAACATGGCTCTTGATTGTACCCAGAGGAACAATACAGTCTTTTCTTACTGAATCCTGAAGGAGAGGACAGTTTTGGGAAAGAGCAGTGAAAAAAACTGGATGTCTTCTAGTACAAGAGACAAACATGAAAGAGGAAAGACAACCCCAATGAAAAATGTTTGATGGATGCCTCTGGGCTCAGGAGAAAAATCATTCATATAATGACATAAGAAGCATTTGCCCTTGGGACCCTGCTGGCTGGCACTGTGACATTGGCACTACCTGCTGAGATGCCCGACAAACTCTAGCCCAAGCTAACAATTCAGATGCTGTCATTGAGGATGTTCTAAAAAAGAAAACAGGGGCTGTTTGGAACACAGAAATCTATAATGACTGCTGAGAAGATTTTTATTTTGATGGGATGGAGAAAAAGAGCTCAATGTGTAGCTAAAGCTTACCTTTTTTTTTTTTTTTTTTAATCTGGCTATGATTTACAATGGCTTCCTGCCAATGGCAGTTTGAAGACAGAATTATACCTGGTTTTGCTCTTGGTCAATTTGAAAAGCAGGAACTGCATTTTGACAGTTTCTTAGGAAAAAGTTTTTTCTAAGCAAGGACTCCTTTTCTGAAAAGGACAACAGGTTTAATGTTTTAAGGTAATAGTTCTTCCACAGACAACTGAATCCCCCAACATTTTCAGTCTCCTTTAGAGGATCATATCCAGTAATTTCTGCCTCCTTGGATCTTGCTCAGCCAAATCATGAGGCTCCTCATCATGTCAAAACTGTATTCTTTAATTTCGCTGAGTTCATGCTCTAGAGGTACAGAAACAGGACTCTAACACCTGTTTTGCATAAAAGTCTGGAAATGCCTGCTCTTTCTCAAAATTTTAACTTGCTGTTTGGGAAAAGAGCATTAAAAACTTAAAACAGGAACAATCAATCTGGTATCTTTAAGCCAATGTTGCAGAAACCTTTGCAATAACTGAAGTGAGAGGAAGAAAAGCAGAAAAGGAAGGGCTCATTTTAACTCAGATTGATGTTTAAGTCCAGAAGTCCACCTTCAAAAAAGGGATTGACACTTGAGTAAGGACACCAATGTCAGACTGCTTTTTTTAAGCTTGGATCTGCTCAGACTGCTCATGCTTTAAACAACAGGTTTGAAGTGTTTGGACCTAAATTTGGACAGAAAAGCTTGGACTCTTGAACAGCAGCTAGTATCATTTCCATAAGAAAAACAAAACAAAACAAAAAATAAAAAGAAAGGAAAGAAAAGTATTTAATTGCAGTTAATCGTAAACTTGATGGTTGTTTTTTTTAAAATTATAACCCCCCCATTATTTTTGCATATTGCATTCAGCGGGACAGGCCATGACCTACTGACAGCAGTGATTTTGCAGAGTCACACAGACTCTCTTCCTCTGGAGCACAGGACTTTCTGCCACAACCAAGCTATCTTCTGTGGAGCAGAAGGCATTAGGCTTGGTTATAATCATGATGAGATTTGAGGCATCAGCTTTAAATTGAACATTAATCTGAAATTTTGAGTCTGGTAGCCGGGCTGCACTGACCTTTAACCACTGACACACACATCTGCAAACATGGATGGTGTAGAGGTTCTTGCACAGATACACCAGATTTGTAATGCACGTTAACGATGGATTTGTTCATGAAAGTCACTCCGAGTGATATTAAGTGGTTTGTTACACATTGTTTGGAAAGCATTTTTCTCTTTGTCTGGAGGAGATATCTTTTCCAAAGTGTAGAAGGGAGCTTATTTTTTCAGTCTATGCAAGCTCTATTTGGCATCACTCTCCCTACTGCTTCTCAGCGTCTCTAGCATGGAGATAGAGCTGCATTCTCACCTTCCATTTAAACAGGCACATCTGTGGCGTGGGGCCTCTCCAAGAGGCACAACACACGGCACTGCTTTGTTGTAAGCTCAATGCCCTCATTGTAACTCGTAGGTCTTGTGGTAGGAAGGTCAGTGTTTCTGTACTCCATGGCTAGACACACATTGTGCCTGCTAAATTCTGCTGTAGCATTTCATCCCAGCGGGAACCTCGGCAATAGATCATGCCTTGCAGTAATGCGTAGGATCGTGAAAAATCAATACAGTTCAAATAACAGGGGACTGCTGCCCAGCCATTTACTATTTGTGTGAGACAGAGAGTACTCTGGACGCACAGGGAGATTTTTGCAGGACATTAAGCTGTGCCTGAGCACACAGAGAGTACAACGAACTCTCTGCTAACTCCTACCAATAGAGTCACGCAAAGGCATGTAATACTGGAAACACAAATGGTTCCTTTACTCCAGAGTTCTCTTGCCCTTTTTTTTTTTGTAATACAGATATAAAAGTCAAATTTCTCAAGGGAAAGCCAGTCTCTGAGCAAGCTTTTGTGTCCAGCAAGCTCCAGACCAGTTTCTTTTGCTGTTTGAAGGCCTGATCTAACAACCATTAAAATTAGTAGAAAGGCTAATTGATTTGTAAGACTTTGGATAAAGCATGTAAAGCCACAACCTACACCAATGCAATCACCAGAAAATTTATCAATGACCTCAGTGAGTGCATGATGAAATACCCAGGCTCTTGGTTAACAGGTATTTAAGTCCACATATGGAATTTATTTCATCTGAAACCATTCATATGCCTAAATATTTGTCAGAAATGGAACAGAAGTACACCAGTTGCCAGGTTGAGAAGAGAGGTCGTTTTCAGATCTATGTCTCTCCTTATCAACAGCAATGTGATTGGGAGGAAAGAATGAGCAAGTCCATTGTTTCCACCATTTTGTGATGGGGAATTAAGAAATTATATAAATTAAATGAAGAGGAAAGAAATTGAGACCAACACTACAGAAAGAGGAGAGCTTCTATCCCCTTAATCACTTCTAAAGGGACTTTATAAACAATGGCCTTTTAACTTCATTATGAGTCTATATCTCAAACACAACCCCAGCCTTCTCAGGGCTTGCCTACATTGGAAAAATGCATTATGTTAATTGATCAACATGTAATGTTTAATATAACAGTCAATATAAATGAAGAATACTATATTTAATGTTTTTTGTTGTTGTTGACCCAAGGTAACCCAGCTGCCAAGCATGACAGTTCTTGTCTACACTAAGTGTTTTGTATAGCTTTAATTAATGTGTTCTAGCACAATGTAATTTTGCAATATAGATAAATCCCTCAGGGCACTTATTCTGTGAATTTAATTTTCTGTCTCACCTATCTTGAATTCATAGACACGCACTACTTCTGCTATCTCCTCTCCCCCTACGGTCCAGGAGCCCCTCTCACTGAAAATCAAAGAGACTTTGCAGGCTTTTTTCCCCAAGTTGCTTCAACTTACAAACCAAATGTTCAGTCAAATGTACAATCAGTTTATGCCCTTTGAAGTGCCGGTGTCATAAAAATAAAATTGATGTTATAATCCAGGAGAGGATAGTTCAGCCTAGAAAAGCAGCATTGGATAGAAGAAAGACCCTGCCTACAGGAAAGCTAGAGAGGGGCTCTTTATCAGGGAGTGCAGTGACAGGATGAGTAGTAACAGTTTTAAGCTGAAAGAAGAGAGATTTAGATTAGATATTCTAAATACATTTGTTACTTTGAGGGTGGTGAGACAATGGAAGAGGTTGCCCAGAGAAGTCATGTATAACCTATCCCCGGGACGTTCAAGGCCAGGTGGGTTGAGGATTCGAGCAACCTGATTGAGTGGGAAGTGTCCCTGTCCATGGCAGGGAAGTTGTAACTGCATGATCTCTAAGGTCCCTTCCAAGCCAAACCATTCTATCATTCTGTGAAAAACAGACATTTGAAGTTATTGCAAAAACATTGCAAACCATATCAGTCAGGCAGTTTGCCACTCAAATCACAGCCTGTGCCCAGCCACAGAAAGACACGGTGCGTCTCCAAAATTTCCTTTCTTCATTTTGTTTTACACAGAAAAGCTTTGTCCTTAGAGGGGGTGAAAAAAGCATACAAAAAAAAAAAAAAAGATTATTAAACACTGAAGTTAAAAGATCAAGACATCTATCTGGACTCCAGCAACTGTAAAACACGCATGTAACATGTATTGTGTTTTAGTAGATGTCCTTACTGCTTGTTACAAATTAAACTGCTACTAAAATCAGGAAAAATTCTAAAGTGTTAAGATGTGTTGCATGTAAAACAATTTTGCTAAACATCACCCATTTATTTTAGTATCTTCTGAATGATGTGTATATGTGCCCAGCTGGCACTCCCTCAGCCTGAAGCAACTGTAAACACTCTGCTATACTCTGAACTACACGAAGTAAACAAAGCATGGCTATACCAGCTCTCCTGAATCACAACTTCACTGCCTGGAATACCTTTCCTTTTAGCTGCTCACGGCTATAAGCTGGAGAGGAGCAGATTTAGCCTAGTCATAAAGAGGAATTTCCTCACGATGGTGGAACAGGTTGCCCAGGGAAGCTGTGGCTGCTCCATCCCTGGAGGTGTTTGAGGCCAGGTTGGATGAGGTCTTGGTCAGCCTGGTCTGGTGGGAGGTGTCCCTGCACAAGGCAGGGGGTTGGAACTGGATGGACTCGGATCTTTTCCAACCCAAATTATTCTACGATTCTATGATCCCTCATAAGAGCACTACATTTACGTCCATTGCCTCTTCTTTTTTTCTTCCTTAAATTAAAACAGGAAGTGGATGGGGTGAGTGATCTAATGCATAAGTTTTCTAGGGCTCCATACATGTGACTTGGAAAATTTACAGCCCAGTTAAGGTGTTTCAGCCTAATCATTGAGGGAAGTGATCCTCCTCTTCAACTCTGCTCTGGTGAGACTCCGCCTGAAGTTCTGCATCCAGCTCTGGGGTCTGCAGTACAAGAAACACATGAATCTGTTGGGGCAGACCCAGAGCAGGGCCATGAAGGTGACCAAGGCCCTGGAGCACCTCTCCTTTGAGGAAAGAATTAGGCAGTTGATCTTGTTCCACCTGGAAGAGAGAGGGCTCCGATGAGACTTTATTGCAACCTTCCAGTAGTTAAAGGAGACTTACAAGAAATGGGAGAAGAGATGTTTCAGGACAGCCTGCAGCTATAGGACTATGGGTAATGTTCTTAAACTATAAGAGGGTAGATCTAGACTAGATATAAGCAAGAAGTATTTTAGGATGAGGGTGGTTAGTCCCCGGAGCAGGCTGCCCCGTCCCTGGTATCCTCCAAAACCAGGCTGGTTGGGATTTTGGGCAACCTGACCTAGCGCTGGATGGGACAGGGTGGTCTTTGATGGCCCTGCCCACCTGCCCTATAATGGTCCCTTCCAGCACAAAGCGTCCTATCAACCTAAACTCTACAAGCTGTCTATGGGTATTTAATGATTCATTAAACACGTGTACTTTGCTGATAATCGATTTGCAGACTTAAATCCGTTACTAATTACTTGTCCATACGTCGTTACCTCTGTCCCTAACTACTCGCTTTGCTATTTAACCCTATAACGACCACTCAACGTAACGCGTTCAGGACTTTATTGACTCAAAATTGGAAGGGGGGGCGGGGTGACTCCCTCCCAGTCACGTGCGTTAGCGACAGCCGCCGCAGGCGCTCATTGGAGGAGGTGCTATGGTGGGCGTGGCTTAGAGGCCAGGCC